>CM040128.1:125633346-126059910 GCA_022559845.1 Amorphophallus konjac
TTCCAAAGCCGCCTCCATCTCGGTGTCCCCGGCAGAAGAGGCCTCAGAGGAAGAAGAGCTCATGCTCGAACTCTCATCGGTCTCCATCGCCGCGCTACCACTGCTTGAAGAACTAGATGAGGTCTCTGACGAACCCTCGAACCCAGGTAAATCAGAGGCACCTATACCCCAAGAAGCTGAGTCAGGCTACTATAAAATCCAACTTCATGTAAAGATAGTGCCCTAGCCAAGGGTGTTAGATAAGAAGCTCACCAGCTGGGGCGTCCCCTTCAGAAACCCCCTCGATGTCGACGAGCTCCTCGTCGCCTCCAGTGGAAGCTGGAACAGCAGGCTCATGGCCTGCCACCCCAGCCGTGTCACGGGGAAGCTTGCCCTCCTCCAGAGGGGAAGAGGTACCTGCAATCAACACCAATGAAAGCTTAGCATTAACGGGTAAATCAAAGAGCCCCACCGTAAAATGACCAAGCACTCAGTCGCATACCTGATGGCCCCACACTAGAGGACTCTACAAGCCCCACCATGCATGCCGATACCACGGCCGACAAAGGCGGGAGGTGTAGCTTTGCCAGACGCTGCGGTAGTCCACCCAGCATGTTCTCAACAGCGGGTGGGGGCACGGAGGTCACCTGCCCAGACTCGCCCTCAAAGGATGGTAGGGCCGCTGAGGGGCCGGCACTCACCAGCTCCTGGATCATCTCCAAGGTGGCTGTCGCGTCCTCACCTGCCAAACAAACAGCACAAACCTAGTCAGTAACTCTAGCTTGCCAAGAAAGTGCACCTACAACAATTTGATACTTACCTGGGTAGCCGCGAGCCACCGTGGGTGCTGGCTCCCCCGCCTGTCCGGATGCTCCACCCGGTGCCTCATTAGGAGCTTTTGCCCCCGATGCCTCTGTCACCCCTAAACAATCCAGACGGTTGTATTAATGGCCAGAATCAAACAAAGTAGGAAGCTCTTACCTGAACGGGCTACCCCAGCAGCCTGCCACGACTCGAAGTCATGGAAGGTCTCGATATTGGGGGCAATTTCATCCATCACTTGAAGAAACCCCTCCACATCGATCTTGTACTCGACGCCCTCCTCAAGTAGAGGGTCCACCTCTTGAGGAGGCGAGAAGGCCGCCTCTACACCAGTCTCCAGCAGAGCTGCAAAAGACAAACCCAACAAAACAAGATTAGCCAACTACCATGGCTAAATCGATCAAGAGCAAAAAGTTTGAAGTGACACGTACTCAAGGCCGTCTCTGCCTCAGCTTGCTCGCTAGCCTTGAGTCCTCCAGAGGACCCACCAGCCTCAACTGCTGTAGCCTCCACTAGAGGGCATTTTCGCCTAGGCTACTGGCCTCCATCCCCGCTCCTTGAGAACGCCTCCGCGGAGGGGTGATCCCCCTCTGCCGCAGAACCTGTCAACAAACATAGCATTATCCAATGCCCCAGTTACACACCCGAAAAGTAACAAAGTAAAAGGGGGGGCATGCTGGAAAGAAAGCCTTACCTGAGGGCCCAAAGGGGGTCAATGGCAAGGGCACTAGCTGCTCCAGTCTCAGCGCCAGTGCCCGGGCCGCCTTCACAATGGCCTCCCGAATGTCCCTCAGAGTGTGGGCACACTCGATATGGGACACAAACTCCATGGGTCCGGCTGACCCGATCGCGAGGCCGATGTGCCACCTACAGTCGTCAGCCGCTGTGTCAGCAAAGCTCCCGATAGGGAGCGCCCGGTCCAACGAACCTCTGCTCTGGAAGCCGCAATCGGCCAAGAACTGGGCCCACCAGGTCCTCCGCACTCTCGGCCGAGGCACCTTCACCCAGTCATCGTCGCTACTATCGGTACGTATCTTAAGGGCTTCAGCGCCCATCTGTTGCCTCGGCTCCCGGAGGACGAGCCCCGGCTACTCCGGGGCCACTGCTACGCAAGTTGCTCGATCTACCGACGAATCCAAGCGACGTGGGTCCTCAAGTACCCATCATCCAGTGGAATGGGAGGCAAATCCTCCCTCAGAAAATGACTCTCCTTCGCCTTCCTAATCGCGGAGGCCTTCTGCCGGTACAAATGACAATGCTCGAACCACCACCTAGCATAATGAACATCGAATCATCCTCGGTGTCCCTGCCCCGGTGTCGGATACTGCTCCGGTTCCCGACGGTAGTAGAAGTCCCACCATGCTGCCACCATTAGGTGGGTGTCCTTCCCTCTGTACTGCCGGCCAGTCAACGGAAACTCCCGGTTCGGCGGGATCCCCTGGTCGTAGCCGAAGTTTCGGGCAAACTGGAACGGGTAGTACGGCTCCAAACAACTCGTCGCGGACCGGTGTAGCGTCAGCACGGTCGGTCGGGTGCTCATCACCCACTCTGTCCGCAGTCAAGCCTTCGACTCCCTCTGGTGTGGGTGGGCGCTGGCCGCCCCTCCACCCAAGACCCCCAGAAACAGGCTGGAGTCCCTCATGGCGCTGTCAAATGGTAGCCCTTCCTCGGCCCGACCGGGCAGGTAACAAAGGGCTCTCTTAGCCCCCTCCAACTACGCCTCGGTATCTCCATCAGGCTGCCTAGTAAAGCTGAAAAGTAAAGGTGCCGTTAGGTTCGCTACGGTCCCCCGAGTCACCAACCCCGGAAACAACAATGCAGACCACGCACTCAGATAGTGAGTCGGCAACAACATGCTTCTCTCTCTAGGCGTCAGGTGTGTAGCCAGGACTCCCAGCCACTGATACACATTGTCCAATGCGGCTGGAGCCAAGGCCAACTATCTCCCCTCTGCCAATAGGCACATTGGCCACAGCAGCTCAGCCCTCAGCAAACCATCCTCCCCGTGCGAGACCACAAATGTCGCTAACCAGTATGCCAAGTATGCGGCAAGATGTGTGATGTCCAGCAAGCCATGGGGATTCCACCCCTCCTGCGGTGCATATATATATCTGGAGTATGTCTGAAAGTGCAGCTCCACCTCGGTGTACTCCTCCCACGGAGTCTGATCCCTGGCAAACTCGTGATAGAAGCAGAAAGGCCCGTTGTAGAAGTGGTGGACCCACACATTCAGCGACACCCTGGGAGTTTGTGCAGCTCTATCTCTCCTTGCTAGGGCCAGGTCCCTCCAAGTCTTCAGAAGATACCAGTAACTATGAGGTACCCGGTATCGCCCCTGTCCGTCGGTATGACTGCGGTGGAGATCATCCAATACCACTTCCTCATAGCCTTCGCCGTTGATCGGCAACCCAGAAATCCGAAACAGAGACCATAAGTCAAGCGAGGTCTCTCCCTCCGCTGTCGCCACCGTGTTCCATCGGCAGTTAAAATGCTCCAGCAGCGCCTGTAGCAGCCCAGTATAGCAGGGGCACGCGTACAAAGTAGCAGTCACGGCGTACCTAATCTCGGCTCTGTCTAGCAGCACCCGATAATGGTGTACAATCCCCATCAACCACTCGGTGGCCCCCTGACGGTACTGGTGTGAAGGGATCACGGCCCAGTGGCCATACCAGCTGATAACAGTCTGCCGCATAACTCCGTCCAGAATGTTGTGGTCTTCGTAACCCTCCCCAGCATACTGCAGGTCGGCAGGCTCCAACACTAGCCTGGTTGTCCCCTCTGTCTCAGTACGGTGGTGCCCATGCAGGTCCAAAGAAGCAGGGCCTATCATCCCAACTCTGACTCCGAACTGCTCTGCTCCGCTAAAGAACCCTAGGCACTCAGCACTAGGAAACTAACGCTATCTCCAGTAGTCAACAGAAAAGCTTGGGTAGCTGTAGAATGCAACTCCATACAGGCTGTCCCTGCCTATCAGAATGGCACGCTCAAGCCGACGACGGGCTCCCGGGAGCTGCGAGTCACCCTCCTCCATGCTAGGAGGGACATAGCTCCTAATGAACTCAAAAAGGTAGCGGTCCATGGGAAACTCCATGGGGTAGCCTTCACTCCGGTCATAGGTCTACATACCGCCCGCTTCCAGAATCCGGGCCACCTCTACAACTCCGACTCCAGCTGCCCTCTCGCCAACGGGGCCCTCAGCTACTATCATGCAACCCAGATCCAGCTACTCTACACTAGCCATAGTGACCACCGGTAGACCTAGAGGAGGCATGGGCCGCTCAGTCATCCTCCCTAGCCATGCGCCTCGGGACCCGCTCATCTCTGCCAAAGCGTGCCATGGTTGCAAGACGAAGCACAGAAAAGTAGTCAGCACACCAGAAAATAGCATATACACTACAACAAACAAAAGGCACATGAAGTGTCAAAATACAACTACAACAACTCGGAACAGGGGCTCACGGGCCGTACGCCCTCGTCTCCGCCTCCGACGCACACCCCGTGGGGGGCATTTTTTATACCCGGACAATTTCTCAGCAAAATGCCAAGAAAAAAGGGTCCGGGAATTTTCCCGAACACCATTAAGGTACGAGCTACCTGGCCATCCCTACAACTCCCAGGACCCCACCAGGGGCCCTAACCAGTTTGCCGTGACATGCGGCTACACAGGTAAATAATCGGGACTAATCCCGGCCACTCAACTACGGGCTTTGCCCGTACTTCACATGGCTGCCCGGGCCAACCCAGGGGCGCTTCGACTCTAAGCCACGCCACGTGGCACCCGGTGAATAGGCTAGGGCCCCGGGGCGCCTTCTCTCAACCCTTCAAGGTCAAAAGGGGACCCAATCAAGTCAACCATAGGCTTTGGGGGCCTGTAGCACACATATACGCCTCACACACGTGTGTTCGGTATTTTCCTGAACACCTTGTGGGCGCGTATATTCCAACCCTTCTACACCAAATCACGGGCCGCCCCACGATTCCAGCATGCTAATTGGGTCCTACAAGAACCCCCCAGCAAGTCGGGGCCACCCCTGACCCTCAAACATGTGGCAACGAGCCACCTATCTTTAGCTCTCGGGCCAACCCGAGGCTACCCCACCAACCCACCGTGCAACGCGAACCATAGCTCGAGGCACGGCCCATGTGCCTAAAGTGCCTCTCCTTAGCTCCCATGAGCTCCCCTCCTTGGCCCAAGGCCCACCTTGTGGCCCCTCAGCCAACTACCCAAGCCGTTCGACAACCTGAGGTGTGTCGGGTATTTACCCAAACACCTTGCGAGCGGCTACTACGACTCGAAGAACAACGGCCCCCACGGGCACATCCCAGTATCCCGGAGCCTAGTGTTCCTCAAAGGACATTCCCAGACGATAAAAGAAGACCCCCAGGGGCCATCCCTCGGGGTCCCGGCCTGCCTGGGGCCCATTTCCCCAGGGCGGGGCCGCGCGCCCCCAGGGAGGGTGAACTCCCTGAGGGCCACGCCCTCTCCCCAGCCCGGTGGCCCCATGGCCCCGTCCAGTGCCAGTTCGTGCAAGTTCTTAGTCCTACAGTGAAGTTCGTGTGCCGTACCAGTTCGTGGGAACAACATGCGGAAGCACGAAGCAACAACATGGAGGATTCGTCCTCGGCGGTCAACACGCTCACAAGGCTCTACGTATCCTCCCAGCACCTATCCTTTTCTTCTTAGTTTAATTTAAGAAGAAAAACACACACAAAATGAGATTTTATAGGGTGGGGACCGCCCCCTCTTTCCCTTTAGCCAGCCCGCCTAAGCCCCTTGGGGAGGGGTTTAGGCGAACCAGCTCAGCCCCCTTGGCTAGTCTGCCTAAACCTCATCCGTAAAATAAAAAAAAACTACTTTTTAATTAATTTAAAAGTGCTACGCCAGCCTGCCAAAACCTCCCCTGGGGTGGGGTTTAGGGGGACCAGCCTGGACCCCTAGGTTGGTCTGCCTTAATCCCCTGGGGGAGGGGGTCTAGGCGGACCAGCCCAGCCCCCTGGGCTGGTCCGCCTAAACCCATTCCGGTAAAAAAAAAGGGTTTCATTAAAAGAAAAACCCCTCCGTGAGGGGTTTAGGTGGACCAGACCAGACCAGCCGTATGGGCTGGTCCGCCTATACCCTCCCTCCCCCACTCAGCCATGCACTATTCAAAGGGTTTACCCGGGCTAGGTTGAACCATTCACCCTAGGCCGCCTAAACCCTTCCCCGACCTTCCAAATTCCCTATAAAAGCCCCTTAGAAGCTCAAGGGAGCGACGCATGCATCAATTCAGGCCTCCAGTGATCAAAGGCTCCAAGCTTCGAGCAATAGCAAGGCAACCGGCAAGAAGAATTATGTGTGGGTGACTTGGTCATCGGCTAATAACGTCGAGGGTATGTCGCTTGTACTTCCCTCATGTGGTGTTTAGCCATGACACACAAGTCTATCCCCACAACGGGTGAGATGTTATGACAAGGGTGAACACCCCCTCATGTCAGGATTTCCCTTCGCGTGCCCGTCAACCGCAACCATGCACACACTATGACATTGCGCTTCCCCACAGTCGCGAGGCCTTGTCCGAATGCTCAACACGAGCTGTGATCGACCCTCACCCAGTCACCAGTCCGATGCTTTCTCTAGCTATCCAGTTGTAGCCCCTCGTTCGGCAGAGCAAACATGGCCCCCGCCACGAAAGGAACCCTCTGTAAAACACGCGGATACCCGCTTTGCCACGAATTGACCCGGGGACCGACCATCGTGTCAGAATTGTCCCGCGGCTTGCGCCTGTTGTACCTCGGCCACTATGGCCTGCTTGTAAAGCCATATAGCTCTCATGAATCATGCTGCCACTTGGACGAATGCGCTCACATCCACGTTTGGGCTCTCAGTCCCCCTTTGTGTCACCTAGCATGAATTCCCAGTACCCCCGACCCCAACCAACGTCATCCAGTTTAGTGTGAACCCACAGCTCTGAAGTGCTCCCTGCTCTCCACCCAGGACTTTAGGAACATACCGACTTCTCTTCAGCATGGAACAAAGGTGTTTGTATTCAATCTGATGTAAATAAACACTGACTGCTTGCGATCGGTGGGGAAATACGTCCTGTACACAACTCCCCATAATCACCTGCGCACTCGCACCCACGGAACCGCCCTTCCTTGCACGTGTCTCTCACCCCCCGAGTCCACGTGCCGCGCCCCGTCGGTGCCTTCCCCGGTCAACTTTTGGTTCCATGGGTGATTGTCAAGAAATCGACTGGCACGCCCGCACCCCAGCCATGTTTCCCCTAAAACCGAGAAACCTTCCGTGCCACTCGGTCTCCCCTCAACTTTTCGTAAAAGGCGAGTGCACGGTGTCACTTTGAGAAAGATACAGCCATGAGAGGGAGCGCTCAGAGCACGCTATATTCTGGCATCTCTCCCGTAGCTATATCCTACCCCTCAGTCCGGTCACCACACACACGTCGCGCCCGTGGCCCACCTGCCCCGATCGCGCGCGAACAGCTCACTAATTCTATAAGGAGACATTCTTCAGATTCTTTGTCCAAGTCTTTGCAGGATTATTAAATAGAAGCTTCTTAGCTGTGTTTCAGTTATTCAAACTTAAGGATTTAAGAGAATCAGGAATTTCTATTTGTTGTGAATAGACTATATAAGATGTTTAGAGTGCTTTATGCTGCATCAAGATCACTCAAAATCCTTTGAATCAGTCTCCTACTAACTGACAGACTAAAGAACCTCCCCCTCACAATATGAATCAAGTATGCAGACAATTCAAATGCAAAATGTATTGTAATGCAGAAAAGAGAATTTATGGACATTAAACCTGATCTATATGTAAATGTGCCTGTGGTACCAGGTGGAGGACATAGGTCATAAGACCACCTCACACATGATGTGAGTTTCCAGTCAGAAGAAATCTAACCTTATCCCGGCTTATCATTTGATATACCAACAGGTTATGCATGCCAATCTATTTCACTAAAATATGACAAACACTAAATGAAGATCCATGCAAATGAGGACTGTATGCAGCTCAACATGGACATAGAAACATGGATGCATTTTATTCAAGGAATTCAGAAATCAAAAAGATTTAAAGATGCCCAATTCTTGCCTTAAAGTGGTGAATTTTTCATTGTCTAGTGGCTTAGTGAAGATATCAGCTATCTGATGTGCAGTGCCTACATGGATCAATTCAAAAGTTCCTTTTGAAACCTCATCTCTTATGAAATGATGTCTTATTTCAATGTGCTTTATTCGTGAATGCAAGACATGATTTTTAGAAATATTAATGGCACTCGTATAGTCATAGTATATAGGTGTGGACCCCAGGTCTACTTGGTAGTCCTGAAGTTGGTGTTTAATCCAAATGACCTGTGTACCACAGCTCCTTGTGGCTACATACTCAGCCTCTGCAGTAGAGAGGGCCACAGAGTGCTGTTTCTTGGAAGCCCAAGATACCAGACACCCACCTAAAAATTGACAGTGCCCACTTGTGCTTTTCCCATCTAGTTTGCAGCCAGCATAATCAACATCAGTGTATGATATGAGATCTAAAGCATTTGATGCAGGGTACCACAAATCTAAATTATGAGTTCTAGAAATGTATCTAAAAATTCTTTTCACAGCAGCTAAATGCAATTCAGTAGGCCTAGATTGATATCTAGCACACATACCTATACTGAATTGAATATCAGGTCTCGAGGCAGTCAAATAGAGTAGGGATCCGATCATACCTCAGTATAATTTGGCATTAATTTCTTTACCTGATTCGTCTGCATCTAAAGATGTATCGGTACCCATGGGAGTTGAGATGTACTTCAATTTGTCCATGCCAAACCTTTTGAGGATTTCCAATGTGTACTCGGTCTGGCTGATAAAACATCCATCTTCCAACTGCTGAACCTGTAGACCAAGAAATTATTTCAGTTCACCTATCAAGCTCATTTCAAATTCATTAGACATCAATTTTACAAATTCATTGCATAGTTCAGTGCATGTGGAACCAAAAACAATGTCATCTACATATACCTGAACCATGATGAGATTTTTATTCAGAATCTTCGTAAACAAGGTCTGATCCACCTTACCTCTTTTGTAGCCATTGCGGACCAAAAATTCTGTCAGCCTTTCATACCAGGCCCGTGGGGCCTGCTTTAATCCATAGAGGGCTTTGTTCAACCTGAAAACATGATTAGGGTGTGAGACATCTGAAATCCAGGGGGTTGTTCTATAAAAACCTCTTCCTTTATGTAACCATTCAAGAAAGCACTCTTGACGTCCATTTGTTGAAGTTTTATGTTTTTTGAACATGCAAAAGCTAATAGAATTCTTATGGCTTCTAATCTAGTAATAGGAGCATATGATTCTTCAAAATCTACTCCGAACTCCTGGCAGTAGCCTTTAGCTACTAATCTAGCTTTATTCCTAGAGATTATTCTATCTTCATTCATTATATTTTTAAAAACCCATTGTGTTCCAATGACAGTTACATTTTTAGGTCTAGGAACTAGTTTCCAAACATAATTTCCTTCAAATTGTCCTAGTTCCTCATTTATTGCATTAACCCAAGATTCATCGTCTAAGGCTTCCTCTACAGTTTTGGGTTCAATTTGCGACAATAATGTAACTAAGTCTTAATTATTCACATCTCTAAGATAGGACATTGTCCTTGGGGGATCATTGAAATTTCCTATGATGTTTTGTATAGGGTGATCTTTCAAAAATCTAACATTAGTTGACGACTCACCTGCTTCAGCTGACCTTACTTGATTGGGAGCATTTGGTGCTGCAGTTGGCTGAGTCTCCTCTTCTTGTTTATCCTTTAGGAATTCTCCATCATGGTTGATATCCCTGTTGTCATCTTCAAGATTAGCAACTTTATGTGTTTCATCAAAAACAACATGTGGAGACTCTTCAACTGTCTGTTCAGAAATATTGAAAACCCTATATGCTCTAGATACTTCAGAATAACCTAAGAAAATTCCAGGGCTACTTCTGGCCTCAAACCTATCTAAATCCATTTTGTCATTATTATGTATGAAGCACTTGGAGCCAAAAATTATGAAGTGAGCTAGGTTAGGTTTCTTACCTTTCAGGAGCTCATAAGGAGTTTTCTTATGAACTGGTCTTACCATGGCTCTGTTGAGTGTATAACTTGTTGTGTTGGCCGCTTCTACCCAGAACTTTCTTGGTAATTGACTCTCAATCAGCATGGTCCGGGCCATTTCCACAATTGTTCTGTTTCTTCTCTCCACAATACCATTTTCCTAAGATGCCCTAGGAGAAGAAAACTTATGAGTTAATCCCTCATTTTCACAGAAATCAGAAAACATGGAGTTTTCAAACTCACCTCCATGATCAGACTGAATTGAACAAATTTTATGTTTTCCCTCTTGTTTAACTTTATTAAAAACTATTTGAATTTCTGAAAGGCGTCACTCTTATTTGCTAAGAAGAAAATCCACGAAAACCTGGAATGATCATCCATGATCACAAGGCCAAACCTCTTTCCATTCAGACTTTGTGTTCTAGTAGGACCAAAAAGATCCATATGCAACAATTCCATGGGTCTGGAAGATAAAGGCTCAGATCTGAGCTTAAAGGACTTCCGGGTTTGTTTACCCAGAGCACATGCATCAGAGATTTTTGAGTGTGAATTGAACTTTATTTTAGGCAAACCTTTAACGAAATCAAGTTTCACCAACTTATTTAACGTATTGTAACTAGTATGACCTAAACGCCTATGCCAGTTAAAAGTATTATTGTCTAAATCAGTAGAAAGACAAAGATTTGATTCAGAATTCTTATTAAGGTCTACAATGTAGACATTATTTACTCTATGTCCTATGAACATGATGTTATCAGAATTAGCTTCAAAAATCATGCATGCTTGATTATCAAAAACCACTCTGTGACCTTTGTCACAAAGCTGACTTATGCTAAGTAAATTATGTTGGAGACCTTCTACAAGTAAAACTTTCTCAATGACATTGGAAGAAAACTTACCAATTGTTCCTATTCCTATGATCTTACCTTTATTCTTACCTCCAAACTTGACCACACCTCCCATCTTCATTTCCTGATTACTGAACTTTGTCTGGTCACCTGTCATATGCCTGGAACAGGCGCTATCCAAATACCATCTATTATGCTTGGCTGCTAGACCAACCTGTAGAAAAACATATCAAGCAGAATAGTTTGGAACGCAAAATAGATTGGGTCCAAAGACATCATTCAAATCCTTAGGCAGGGTTTTTGGAATCCAACACTGGTTCAAGGTATTTTTCTTTTGCATCTTGTTGACAGTTTTGTTGAAGTTATGACTAAAATTTTGTCCACTTGACCTATTGAAATGGAATATGTTTCTATTGGTGGATTGTTCATTTCTCGGGTATCTTTTGTACCCATTTTATCTAGAAAAGACATGTTCATTAAAGAGTCTCTGTTGATGAACAAAATTTCCCCAGTTTTTTCTATATTGCCCCATGTTTGTATAGATTGATGAGTTTCTGTGCTGGGTCACATGCCTTGACCGGTTAATGTTTCCGTTCTGGGGAATGTGAGTATTGTGTCGAGGCATGGCATCTTGCCCAGCCCAATTCTTTCGATTTTTAATTTGTTGTCCAGCATGGTTTGTTGAATTAGCTGTTATGAAGTTTATTCTCATTGGTTGCTGGACATTCTGAATAGTGTTGGAGCTGGAAGGTGTGTCCATTTTCTCTTTCCCTTTTCCTGGACAGAATGTTACTGTTTTAATCTCAAAGGATTTTTTGTGTGTTGGATCATAGCCTTGACCCTATTTGTTGAAGTTAACTCTCATACCCAGCATGGTATCCAAGTTTGTTTTTCCTTGAACAAATTTCTCTAGAATGATTTCTTTGTCTTCCAATTCTTTTTGTAGTTTCTCACAATTTTTCTGAAGTTCAGAGTTCACATGTCTAACTGCTTCATTCTTTTCAATGATCAACTTGTTCTCATTTAAGCTTTCTTGAAGTTTTAATTTGAATTCATCAAGTTGTTTTTGAACTTCTTGGTTTTCAGATTTTAGATCTTCGTTTTCCTTCCTTAAAGAATTCATTTCATCTAATTCTTCCTTGAACTTTTGTTTTTCTTCAGTAATTTGAACTTGATCTTCAATAGCAGCATTCTGTTTCCCCTTTAACAACCTATGCTCTTTACTCAATGTGTTAAACTTATCTAGAAGTTCACCGTAGGCAACTTCCCAGTCATCAATTGAAAAATTCTCAAAGATGTTGGTTACCGCTTCGTCATTGTTGGCCATAAGGCATATTCCTTGGTCTTCTTCCTCTGAAGATTCGCCTTGAGGGTCTTCCTCCTCGTCACTCCACGTGCAGACCATAGCTTGAGGCTTCTTCTTCTACATCTTTGGGTTCTTTTTCATGAGCTTCGGACATTCACCTTTCATGTGTCCTGATTTTTTACAATGATAACATGTAAATCTGTCAGAACTTCTATTCTTTTCAAATTTAAATTTGGACTTCTTACCATCCTGTTGTCCCTTTCTTCTCCTGAAGGTCTTGCCTCTGGTTCTCATAAATTTCTAAAACTCTCGGGTGAGCATAGCCTGCTGCTCATCATCGAGACTTGAGACACTCTCATATTCATCGCTACTCTCACCACTGCTCCTGGATACCTTAAGAGCTATGTTTTTCCCTCTCTTGTTCTCTTCGGTATTCCTCTTAAGATTTATTTCGTAAGCCATCAGGGATCCTATCAACTCTGTGACGGTCATGGTAGATAGGTCCTTGGATTCCTCTAGAACCGTGGCTTTTCTATGCCACATAGGGGTCAAAGACCTTATGATTTTCCTAACCAACTCACTATCTTGAACTGATTTGCCTAGAGCCTTCAAACCATTGGTGATCTGTGAGAGTCTAGCATACATTTCTGATATGGACTCCTCAGATTTCATTCTAAACAGTTCATAATCATAAGTAAGCATGTTTACCTTCGTGTCTCGCACTTGAGATGTACCTTCATAGATCAACTGAAGCTCATCCCACATCTTCTTGGCTGTCTTGCATGCTGAGATTCTGGAATACTCCACTGGGTGGACAGCACACTGCATGATGTTCAAAGCAGTCCAGTTCACAGTTGATACTCTAATCTGCTCCCTGGTCCAGGTGTCTTCGTCTTCAGGAAGCTCGAACGGACCGGTGGTAATGACCCTCGAAGAACGGTGGACGATTAATTGAATGTCTCTCAGGAATGAAGCTACGAGGGGCGCTCGACCCAGGTGTTCGCTGGTCGTTAGACCATATGTTGGGAAACCCGCACTGATACCAATTGATATAAAATAAGATGTGATCTAGAAGGGGAGGTGATGGGGACATCAGAGCAAGACCACTAACTTTTTATTTTACATTTGAGTCTTTTTATTTACATTTATATCCTTGGGAAAACATGTATGCAATGTTGTACTCCTGGTTTTGATGATGACAACAGTAAGATTTTGGATATAGACACTTAACCTCCTAATAACTGTTTAATAGTTCAAAGGGGTTGCAGGGTGCTCAATGCGTCAACGCCACCAAATGGAAGCGTCGACGCAGCAGTGCAAACTCAAGAAAGAAGCCCCTGGGTTAATAAGTGCGTCAACGCAACGTTCAAGTGGAGTGGACGCATCAGAGCATTGATAGCTTGGGCGCAAAGTCTATACACCAGCTGGATCCATTTAGTCTGTACATTGGCATATCTTCTTCAAGTCTGTACATCGGGCACCTTCTTAATGAAGTCTACACATTGATCCTAATACTCTGGTCTGTACACTGCCGACCAGTCAAGTCTGCACAATGCCAAAGTCAATTCAGCTCAACCCTATACATCCTTCCAAGCCTCAACTCTATACATTCGGTTCCTTGGGCAAAGTCTACACATCGCTTAGTCTGCTCATTGCCTTCAGCCCAAGTGCTCAAAGCCAATTCTATACAACGCCAACCCAACACATTGAACAGTTCTCCAAGTCTATACACTAGACTTCATTTCTCTAAGTCTATACATTGTTGTTTGCACTGCAAAGTCCATACACTGGAAGCTCTTCGTTTGATATCAACAAGTATGTACACTGGATTCAACTCTCCAAGTCTGTACAGCCTGTTTGTCTTCTTGTGTGAAGTCTATACAACGCATGCTCACATAACTAACTCTATACACTCGATTGTTAGATCTTCAACTATATACATTGGTTAAGTCTATACACTGAGATCTCATGAAGAGTTGCAAGTCTATACACTCGTTGTTAGAGACCTAGACTGCTAAGTCTATACACTCCCTCACTATGTACACACTTGCTATATTGATCTCTGAAGTATATACAATGCTTCACATTAACACTAAGTCTATACACTTCATTATTGTTGCTGAAGGGAACAGGGTCGACGCCTGAAGCTTAAAGCGTCCACGCATCAGTAGACGAAGCTTTCACGATGTCTTCTATTGCGTTAACGCCACAAACAAGCAGCGTCGACGCAGCAGTTAGAAAAAGCAGAGACTCTTACAAGCGACGAAGCTTTCATGATATCTTCCACTGCGTCAACGCCATCAACAAGCAGCGTCGACGCAGCGGCTTAAGAGACGCCAGTATACAAATGTACATGTTCAATGCGTCAACGCAACATGTTGATAACGTCGACGCAGCACGCCCATCTGTTGAAGACTTGATCACTGGACTGCCGATACCGTTGCGTCAACGCAGCAGGCTGATGGAGTCGACGCAGCGGTTAAAAAGGTTGAAGATATTTGATGGCTGCGTCAACCCTTTGGAGCAAGTGAGTTGATGCCATCTAACTCCAGTTGCTGAGCGTACTGGTGCTGGGCACGTGATCCGAGGATAAGGAGAGTGCCCAGATGAGGACACGTGTTCTGACAGCCTGCTGAATGCTGCCACGTGGTCCGAATTCTTAGGGCGAGAACTGTGGAAGCCACACGCGCCCTGCTGCTATTGCTGTTGGTATATAATGTATCCTTCGTCTTCATATGAAGAGTGATCGAAGCAGAAGCCTGAAGAGCAGAAAGCCCTTCGATCCAGAAGAAGAGAAAAAGAAGGAAAAGAGAGGAAGAAGAGATAGAAGAGAGAAGCCGTGAAGAGAGAGCAGTGAGTGAGAGATTAGGAGAGTAGAAGAGAAAGAAAGAGAGATAGAGAGTGAGAGATTAAGAGAGTAGAAGAGAAAGAAAGAGAGATAGTGAGTGAGAGATTAGGAGAGTAGAAGAGAAAGAAAGAGAGATAGAGAGTGAGAGATTAAGAGAGTAGAAGAGAAAGAAAGAGAGATAGAGAGTGAGAGATTAAGAGAGCAGAAGAGAAAGAAAGAGAGAAAGAGAGTGAGCGAGAGAGCTCGTGGAGAAGAAGGAAGAAGCTGCTTGAAGATCTGTCTTCACTGGACCGTGGATCAGATCCAGGCCAGTCAGCTCCATTGAGAGCCACATTGTGCATTTCATCTTTTACAGCTTTCTGATTGCTGTGTTATTTTTCTTTATTATTTTTCCTTTGTTTTCTGATCATCTTTGTTCTTCCGTTTGCCCTGTTGGGGATCGGGTTCCTCCTGTTGGTTCAGGAGAAGGGAGATCTGATCTCCAGGTTGCAAGTGACAGGTTGTCACTTGTGGGTTACCCTCCGGTTGGGAGGAAGAGGGGAGGCTGTTCCCCTGGTCAAGCTGTGTGGCAGCAACTGTTTGCAGACTAAGTCTGCGTTCTAGCTTGAGCTAGTGGAAGCCTCACTCCGATTTTGAGTGAGGGGTGGATGTAGGTCTGTGGACCGAACCACCTAAAATCTCTTGTGCAGTGGCTTGATTGATTGATTGCTTCCGCTAGATGCTTGGATAGGCACGCCCATGAGTTTGTTTTTGAGTTGAAATGAATTAGTTCTATCCTGTGTCTTTCTCTAGCATCCTAGTTTTTAATTTGGCCATATACTGTAGAAGGATACATTCACCCCCCTCTGTATCCGGGCCAAGCATACTAACAGTTGGTATCAGAGCGGGTGTCTGCATACAAGGTCCAGCGACCTGCAGATTCGATCTTGCCGTCTTAGGTGCTTATTTACTTTTGGTGCATCAATATTCCTGTTGCATTGAATTTATCTGCTATTTGCTTCAATGGCTTGTCCACCCGTCTTCAGTGGTTTTGATTTCAACCCGTGGCACAGTGCCTTACATGCTTATGTTAAATCTGTTGATCCAGACCTGTGGAAAGTGATTTCACATGGTCCTCATAAATTACCAAAGAAAAAGTCCAAATGGACTGACAGTCACGAAGCAATGTATGAGGAGAATCAGACAGCTATAAATCTGATGAAAGCAGCCACTGACAAAGCCTTTCACTCATGTTTCCTTGATTGCAGATCTGCAAGGGATATGTTGGAAACGATGAAGAGAGCCGGGAAAGGAAATCAAACAAGCTGCATGATGGCTGACAGAAGCAATCAAAGCAGCAGCCAAAATGAAGATGATGATGATGAGGTAAATCTCTTCGAGAACTTTTCTCTTGATGATTGGGAGAATGCATATGCTGAATTGTTAGAGTCACATGAGAGCTTAAGAAAACAGTATAAAAAGTTGAAGAAGGGTACTCGGGTAGATGGTTCTAGCTCTCCATGTGAAAATTGTACGAGTATGAAGCAATTTCATGATGCATGTCTGTCTGATAATCATATGTATAAAAATCAGAATGCAAAACTGAAGAAGGAACTCGAATGTGTTTACTCTGAACTAAATAAGCTAAAATCTGAAGATGAATCTCTCAGAAAAATCTCCAAAGAAGATGAAGAAGAATCAGAGAAACTTAAGCAGGAGAAAAACCTGCTTGCTGAAAAACTTGAAGCCATCAAATCTGTGAATGTGGAATTACAGAAAAACATTGAAAAGAAGGAAAAAGATTTGAAGGAATTCAAGGCTGGAAGAAAACTTGAAACTAACTCAGAAGATCAGACTCTAATAAATGAGTTAATTCAGAATGACAAGCTTAAAGAAGAAAATGAAAAATTAAAAATGTTGAATTCCACTATGTCAGAGAGACTTCTAGCTTTGGAAAGAGGAAAAAGTATTTGTGTTGAAGATTCTAATAAACTGAGCAATCTGGAACAGGAAATTGACAAATATAAAACTGCTAACAAGGTGTTAACTGAATGTGTGAATTGCAGTGAACAAGAGATTGCCAGTTATGAGCTACATATTTCCTCTTTGGAAGATGAAATTCAGGATTTGACAGTCTCCTTGTCTAAATTTGTTGATGGGCAGAAAAACCTAGACAAGCTACTAGGTATAAAAATCAACTCTAGGAAGGAAGGGCTGGGCTACAATAAGATAAACAAGAAGGAACTTCAGAACAAAGTTATGACATCTTTTGTAAGTGGTTCAGACGTAGCCACCACCTCTAAAGAAAAATAGCCCATTGTTCAGAAAATACTGGGAACAAAGAATAATTTGAAGAAAGACGGACTAGGCTATAGTCCAGTCATGAGGAAGGTCGATGGAGCCAACCTGAAAACTATCTTTGTTAAATCCTCTGAACAGGAGAAGCCTTCTATTTCATCTCCAACTCAGTACAAGGCTAAGAAAATAGGAAAACAGGATAAAAACCAGAAAAGGACTGTAAATCAGAAAATAAATGAAAAGGCTTCATTAGTGCATGCTGATCACAGTCCTCACACACACTCACATGCATCTAAAGGGAAGATTATCTGTCATTACTGTCATAAAGTTGGACATCTGATGCATGAGTGTAAGTTGATGGAGAAGGATAATAAGAATGCTAGGAGATATCATGATAAAAATTCTTCATTTCAGAAAATGAGAATTGAGTGCTTTCATTGTGGTAAACTAGGACACAAAATTTCACAGTGCTGGTTTGTTAGTGATAAGAATAAATATCATGCAAACTATCATGTTTCTAACAAGAACAAGTTTGTTCCAATAAACCAGCATGTGACATGCTTTAATTGTGGAAAATTGGGGCATAAGGGATTTGAATGCTGGCTGAATGCTGGTAAGAAAAGTTCTAATTCATGCTTTCACTATGGCAAGATGGGCCACATTGCAGCCCACTGTAGACATGCTCAGGGTAGACAACTCAATTCTAAAACTCTTAAACTCCCTGCTAATGGAAATATGTTTGGAAATAATGTTTTTAGAGGCAAGCACAATGAGTTCTTCAAATGTGGGAAGTTTGGCCATACAGTCAAGGACTGTTGGCATATTCAGGGTAGAAATGTGAATCTCAAACATGCTAAATTCTCTATAAGACAATTTCTAAAACTTTCATGCTATAACTGTGGGAAGCCAGGTCACAGGGCTGCAACCTGTTGGCTGGCAGGATATCAAAACCAAACTGGTTTTGGCAAACAGAATTTTTATTCTGTTGACAAGAAACCTCATGCTTATGCACATAGAATTCATGCTAACAAGAATGTGCATAAATCAGATCTGAAAACTGCTCCTAGAAATGTGCCAAGAAAACCTGCTAGGAGTAATACTGTTTTATCAGGACCCAAGACTTCTTGGGTACCTGTTTGTGCAAAATAACATTGCTATGCAGGTGTGCCTTGGGACTGGAATAAAAAGGGGTAATGATCCAAGGCACTCAAGAAGAAAAACTCCATACTGATTTTTCTTTCAGGTAAACTTCCTGATGTCCTTGTTTTTAGTTTTATTGCATGGCAAGTTAAATCTATTTTTGTATTTTTCATTCATCAATTGCCATGTGCATTATTTTCTGATCATACATTTGCTGAGAGTTCTGTGCAAACATCAGATTAAGAAGGGTTGTCTGTATCTGATGCATACATAGGCTAATTGCAATTGCTTGATAATTGTGTTATGCATAGACTCTGAAAACAAATTGCCTTTCGAATTGTCTGAAAAAATCTGAACTGCTTATGAGTGTGACTTGAATCATGTGTGTTGTAATAGCTCACTGAAAATTCTGAATTGCATATAGGACTGCATGTTGAATAATCATGCATGACCTCAATGGTATATAAATGGTAAGGTACCAAAGGGCAGGGAGGTCTGTCTGGAGGTTCTTACTATGTGTGAGGTGGTCTTTTAGACCAAGTGCTCCGCCTAGTATCATGGGTCATCTTGCTGCTTAGGACAGTCTGAATGTGCATGAATCATTTGGTATCATATGTTCAGTTCTCAGTGCAAACATTACATATTTTCAGGGGGAGTTAGTTGCATATCCTTGCATAGCAATTCAATGTCGAGTCTTTGCATGTCCCTGCATACATATAGTGCATTGTATCCCCTTATATTGAAAATGTCAAAAAGAGAGTTTGAATGTATATTGTAAGGGGGAGTCAATGCATTGCATATAGGTTGTCAAATGCATACATTTGTCTGATTTCATAGCATATCCCTTCTTATTGACTTAGTTGACAAACCTTGATCATATTCTGAAAAACTTTGAGCTTCAAAATCTCTCTTCACAATTGGTTTTTCTCCTATCAATTGGTATCGTTTGGCTTCAGAAATCTATCAGTCCCTCATGAAGATTCCAATGGGCTATCTTGATCATAAATCTGAAAATTTTGAACTAGAAAACTTCTATTATACAGGTTTATGAATGTCTGAAATAACTCATGTGGTTTAAGTTTAATGTTCATGGAGTTTGACTTTAAAATCTCTTAAAAATATCTGAAGCATGTTTAATAAACCTTAACCATTTGTTTCATGCTGTGTCTTGTGAAAAAATTTCTGAAATCTGCACTTTTGAATACATGACTTTAATTGGTTAAGTACATGAAACTATTATTGATTTGAAGCAAAAGAATGCCTCTGAAATGTCTAAAGGGTTAATTCTGTCAGAGCAATGACATTGGCCACTGAGAAACACAAGTCCAAAGGACTGTGTCATGAGCTGCCTTCGTTAACTCTGATAAAATTCATTGAAACTCAGGCAGAGCAATGGCATGCACACTGAGAAATACAACTCACTCATTAGAAAATGATTTGTAGTGTGTCATGATGTGTAAATGCTAACTCTGTTCACATAAAGTATGACAGTTAGTCACACTAAGGGCTTAGGGATATTGGCCTCTAATCAAGGTATATCCTCTAGTTACAATGTGTGCACTGAACTAGAGTGCTCGTAAAATTTGGAGCAAGAAAATTGTTGAATAAAGTGAAATATCTGAATATTGATACACAAATCAAATTGCTTCAACCCTAGATAAAATCATATGACTTCATAATTACTTGACTTCAATACTAGTGCATGTAACTCTGAAAGAAGTCAATAGATTTGATTGTGTAAGAGAAAGAGAGATTAATCAAGATAATTATGAGGGCTTGGTTCATCTTTATTAAACCATGATTTTAGATATCAATACAGAAGTTTACTGATGAACTCTACATACATCATAATTAAACCACGCTGTTAATAAAGTACATTCATAAGATCTTATAATGGAAGACTTTGAAAACATGTTTTGGATTTATGAGAATAATATCCCTTTGAGAATCCAATTGAATTTCCCTTCTTATTCTTTTCATAGGCTCCATTTAGTAAGGGGGAGTTTCATTATTAGATGCATCATGCTGCATAAGGAGGAGTATCTCATTCCTAACTGCATCACTGCGTAGACGCAATGTTACATTGGCGTCAACGCGTTATGCCTCACTGGCTTTTTATCTTGTGTTTTTCGGTTCACTTGCCTCACTGCGTAGACGCAATGCCCCTCTCTGCGTCCACGCATTGCTTCTTATTCATATCTTCTTTACCCGGTTCACCCACTTGAACCGGCTGAACCGTTCACTTAAAGGGTCCTCGGTGTCTCTTTAAAAGCGAAATGAGACTGCTGCTCTTCTTCACTTTTTTCCAAAACCCTTTTTTGTCATTCGACCTCTCGTGTCCCCCAAGAATCCTCTCAGCTCTCTCTCCTGCTCGATTCATCTCCGTGCCATAGATTCTCCAGCATCCACTCAAAAAGGGAAGCAGAGGGCAGAGGAACAACCAAGAGGCTCAGAACCAGCAAGAGGCACAATGGAGTCCCACTCTCTAGTAGCTCGCGAAAGGAGAAGAAGGAAGGAGACGGGTCCACGGGATCCAAGTCCGCCAACCAAAAGGTTAAAGACATCCGCAGTCAGAAAAGAGAAGTGGAAGGGCTTATCTTCAGGTTCTGCAACCGGTCAGAAAGATGCTGGTAGCTCGCGTACAGTCACCATGGAAGAACCTCTGAAGGTTCTTATTTCCCGGTACGTTGATGCTACTGATCATCATATGCTCGAAGTTTTTCCTCAGTTGTTTCCTATACTAGACCATCAGGGCTGGTGGTCGTTTGTCTCAACACACAAGACTTACTACCCCACCTTGGTCAGAGAGTTCTACCAGAACTTAAAATATGAACCTTTTGTTCCAAAACTCACATCCAGTGTTAGAGGTGTAAGGTTCGAAATAACAGATAAGCTGCTTGCCAGAGCATGGAAGGTTCCTAAAGTAGGAGTTCAGCTGCATGATTTTGAGTATGATGCGCATGAAGCGTATGAGCTCTTGACTGAGAAACCCAGTAATCTCTCCGATGTCAGGGAGACCTACCTAGGCAGTCTCAAAGCCAATCATTTCCCTTCGCTAAATAGACTGCTCCACCACATTTGCACCTCCATGATCACACCACAGAGCAGTGGAAGAGAAAGGGTGACAGAGATGCAAAGATTTCTTCTCTATTGTATGCTGAAGAGAATACAGATTTCCCTGCCGGATGTAGCTATTCAAACAATGGGGTCATGTCTATCTCAGTCCAGAACCCTTCCTTATGCCGCCCCATTAACTGCTGTTTTTCGGAAAGTTGGTGTAGACTTTGGCTCTGAGAAGAAACTTATCATCCCTCGAGGGAATGTGTACACACTTTCTTATATCCAAAAGTTTATGGGTTTTGAGGTCATTGATGGTAAGGCAGTCAGAACCCTTCCTAGTCAGAAATCAGCTCCATCAGAGATCGGTCAGGCATCAAAAACAGCCGCTAAGGATGATGGTCAAGCACACAGAGTAGAAATACCGATTCCACCTATGGTGAGTGAAGACATGCTAGAGGACAACTCCATTAGGGGAGAGCAATCTTTTGAGGCTTCTGAGGAACCGAGTGGCTCTGTACCTACAGTAGAACCATCTACGTCAGGAGCCATTAAAGTTTATAGAAGAACCTCTCCAAATTCTGATGCAGTTCCACCCCTAGCAACTATTGAAGAGTTGTTGGTGAACATGACTATGATGATGCAACGTCAGGAGGCCAAGATGGACAAGTTGGTGGAGTTCACAACCCTTCATTTTAACAAGCTGACTGCTCGGATTGTGAATTTTGAAACTTCAGTTTTATGTGAGTGGCAAAATTTCTTACTCACCAAGATGGTGTCTGACCAAGCAACAAGGTCAGTCTTGAAACAGATATCATCCCTCCTTGACAAACTTGCCACTCTGGTACAAGAGATGCACAATCAACAAGGTTCAACCCTTTCCTCTTTTGCCAAAATTATTGATCTGTGCTATGATCTGAAGATAGGGCTAGAAACAATCAAAGGTCCTGTCAGTGCAATCCCTCCATTCCTCAAAGTTGTGCTAGAGAAGATTGACAAAGTAATAGCCAACATCCAGTCACTTGAGAACAAACTCCTCGATAAAGATTTTGTCACTGAAATTGGCAGTGTTCGCAACACTCTAAGTCATCAGCTAAGAGAACTTTCTCAAGAGATCAGAGACCTTCTAACCAGGGACCATTCTACTTTAGGACAGCCATCTCGCCAGACACCTCCAGGCACTCAAGGACAATCTTCTCGTCAGCAACAACAACCATCTTCTGCCAGGCGTTACAATCGCTTCTTCCCATCTTAACCTATGTTTTCTACATGCACCCCCTTTCATGATGATGACAAAGGGGGAGAGCTTAATGAGCTGCTAAATTTTGTTAATGACTGCTGAATTTTGCTAATGAATGCTGAGTTTTGTTAATGAATGATAGCATATACTTTCATTTTTGTGACTCATAATTTTTTGTTCAACTGACAAGTAACCATGCGTTTGGTTGATGCTAACCTTGTGTGATCGCAGATGTCATTAAAACAGTTTGGGGGTTGTCATCATCAAAAAGGGGGAGATTGTTGTACTCCTGGTTTTGATGATGACAACAGTAAGATTTTGGATATAGACACTTAACCTCCTAATAACTGTTTAATAGTTCAAAGGGGTTGCAGGGTGCTCAATGCGTCAACGCCACCAAATGGAAGCGTCGACGCAGCAGTGCAAACTCAAGAAAGAAGCCCCTGGGTTAATAAGTGCGTCAACGCAACGTTCAAGTGGAGTGGACGCATCAGAGCATTGATAGCTTTGCCGCAAAGTCTATACACCAGCTGGATCCATTTAGTCTGTACATTGGCATATCTTCTTCAAGTCTGTACATCGGGCACCTTCTTAATGAAGTCTACACATTGATCCTAATACTCTGGTCTGTACACTGCCGACCAGTCAAGTCTGCACAATGCCAAAGTCAGTTCAGCTCAACCCTATACATCCTTCCAAGCCTCAACTCTATACATTCGGTTCCTTGGGCAAAGTCTACACATCGCTTAGTCTGCTCATTGCCTTCAGCCCAAGTGCTCAAAGCCAAGTCTATACAACGCCAACCCAACACATTGAACAGTTCTCCAAGTCTATACACTAGACTTCATTTCTCTAAGTCTATACATTGTTTTTTGCACTGCAAAGTCCATACACTGGAAGCTCTTCGTTTGATATCAACAAGTCTGTACACTGGATTCAACTCTCCAAGTCTGTACAGCCTGTTTGTCTTCTTGTGTGAAGTCTATACAATGCATGCTCACATAACTAACTCTATACACTCGATTGTTAGATCTTCAACTATATACATTGGTTAAGTCTATACACTGAGATCTCATGAAGAGTTGCAAGTCTATACACTCGTTGTTAGAGACCTAGACTGCTAAGTCTATACACTCCCTCACTATGTACACACTTGCTATATTGATCTCTGAAGTCCATACAGTGCTTCACGTTAACACTAAGTCTATACACTTCATTATTGTTGCTGAAGGGAACAGGGTCGACGCCTGAAGCTTAAAGCGTCCACGCATCAGTAGATGAAGCTTTCACGATGTCTTCTATTGCGTTAACGCCACAAACAAGCAGCGTCGACGCAGCAGTTAGAAAAAGCAGAGACTCTTACAAGCGACGAAGCTTTCATGATATCTTCCACTGCGTCAACGCCATCAACAAGCAACGTCGACGCAGCGGCTTAAGAGACGCCAGTATACAAATGTACATGTTCAATGCGTCAACGCAACATGCTGATAACGTCGACGCAGCACGCCCATTTGTTGAAGACTTGATCACTGGACTGTCGATACCGTTGCGTCAACGCAGCAGGCTGATGGAGTCGACGCAGCGGTTAAAAAGGTTGAAGATATCTGATGGCTGCGTCAACCCTTTGGAGCAAGTGAGTTGACGCCATCTAACTTCAGTTGCTGAGTGTACTGGTGCTGGGCACGTGATCCGAGGATAAGGAGAGTGCCCAGATGAGGACACGTGTTCTGACAGCCTGCTGGATGCTGCCACGTGGTCTGAATTCTTAGGGCGAGAACTGTGGAAGCCACACGCGCCCTGCTGCTGCTGCTGCTGCTGCTGCTGGTATATAATGTATCCTTCGTCTTCAGATGAAGAGTGATCGAAGCAGAAGCCTGAAGAGCAGAAAGCCCTTCGATCCAGAAGAAGAGAAAAAGAAGGAAAAGAGAGGAAGAAGAGATAGAAGAGAGAAGCCGTGAAGAGAGAGCAGTGAGTGAGAGATTAGGAGAGTAGAAGAGAAAGAAAGAGAGATAGAGAGTGAGAGATTAAGAGAGTAGAAGAGAAAGAAAGAGAGATAGTGAGTGAGAGATTAGGAGAGTAGAAGAGAAAGAAAGAGAGATAGAGAGTGAGAGATTAAGAGAGTAGAAGAGAAAGAAAGAGAGATAGAGAGTGAGAGATTAAGAGAGCAGAAGAGAAAGAAAGAGAGAAAGAGAGTGAGCGAGAGAGCTCGTGGAGAAGAAGGAAGAAGCTGCTTGAAGATCTGTCTTCACTGGACCGTGGATCAGATCCAGGCCAGTCAACTCCATTGAGAGCCACATTGTGCATTTCATCTTTTACAGCTTTCTGATTGCTGTGTTATTTTTCTTTATTGTTTTTCCTTTGTTTTCTGATCATCTTTGTTCTTCCGTTTGCCCTGTTGGGGATCGGGTTCCTCCTGTTGGTTCAGGAGAAGGGAGATTTGATCTCCAGGTTGCAAGTGACAGGTTGTCACTTGTGGGTTACCCTCCGGTTGGGAGGAAGAGGGGAGGTTGTTCCCCTGGTCAAGCTGTGTGGCAGCAACTGTTTGCAGACTAAGTCTGCGTTCTAGCTTGAGCTAGTGGAAGCCTGTGGACGCGATTTTTTTTATGGTAGTATCTTTATTTATTTATTTATTTAATTTATTGGATTGATTTATTATTTATTGATTTATTGGTTCATTGGCGTGCCAGTCACCGTGGTGACGATTCTTATTGTGCGCTCGATCTGACATGGTCAGTCGATTGTTAGTGATCGTGTCTGGACTAGAAGTCCGTCATACCCTGAACGCTATGACGTTAATTACGTCCTCCCTAAGGAAGACAACCCTTGATTAAACGCTAGAGGTAGGAGGAAGACAGCGGTAAAGCCGTATGCTCAAAGGAGACAAAATTCATCTGTTTGCAAGACGTTAAATGTATTTGAACAGAGCAGGGGTTTGTTAATTACGGGAGAAACCCGACGGCATATTCCCACCATCTTGGATGATGCCAAGTGGGGAATAGGAAACCACCCATGCAGCGGCAGGGTGGGATCCATAAAAGATCGGGTGTATACACATAACCCGGAATCCGGATGGGGACCGGCCTGATGTAACACACCCGGTACGAGTGCGATGTCTTATTAATATCCCCCTTCGGAGGACCATCGGAGATCACGCAAGGGCATAACTCCGTGGGCCAGCGGGGTTGGAAGAGAGTACCACACTCGATTGGTGGGGTATATGTAAATTTTGGCAGCATGTTCCCTCAACCTGGATTGTGCCAAGGGAGGATAGGTCATCATCCACGGAGAGCCGGGACAACGACCGAACAAAGATGGGCACCAGGCCCAGGGACATCTCTTGCCTTCATATCATTGATCAATATTCCCTTGGAACCCATCAGAACACATGTAATGACATGGTTCTTTGGGTTCATAAGGCAGCGGTGAAATCCGGATTCGGGGCGAGAGCTGTAGGGGAGATCTTCCCCATTATTGTATCTCATCAAGACACAAGTGATGGTCTGTGAGTATCCCCTTGAATAGATGTAGGGGGAGATTTAGAAGTTTGAAGAAAGATGGTGCAGGGATGGGCCTCGGAGTGGATTTTATTGACTGAAGGAGGGATCTCGGCGTGGCTTCCGATTGGCAAGAAGGGGCTCTCGGCGTGGCTTTGATATTGGCCAAGGAGGGGTCCCGGCCTGGAGGCTTTCGGCGGCCAAAAATAGGTCTCGGCCAGGGGTTCTCAGCGGGCAAAAGAGGCTCGGCCAGGGGTTTGGCCGGCCAAAAGAGGGAGGAAGGCCAGGGGCTTTCGGCGCCACCTTCATGTAGGCCCACTTGGGGTTTCTTTAAGTGTATCATCACCCCAAAGGGTCTATCCTCTATGAAACATCTTGTATTGAAATCATGATTGCAATTTTCATCAGTCCGCAGTCGGGGTTTTATCAGTCCGTAGACAGGGGTTTCATCAGTCCGCAGACAGGGTTTTATCAGTCCGTAGACAGGGATTTCATCAGTCCACAGACAGGGTTTCCATCAGTCCGTAGACAGGGATTTCATCTTATCAATATCGTCACTCGAATGACGACGAGCTCGGACATCAGCCTTAGTTTGGGAAGACCTCAGCCGGGTGCATACTCTGTGGAGACGATTCTTCTTCTGCTCTATCTTCTCAGGAGCCTTTATCATCTTCATCTGCCGGTGCTGGCTTCATCTTTATCTCATATTACTTCCGTCAGTAAGCCGGCATCTGACTTACCCTGACATATCGTCTGTGACTTCTTGGACGAAGCAGTAGTACAGCTCTTCTTAAAGGGCTGGAAGATCTCATTAGTCGAGTGACTGCTGCTTTATTAGTGCTGCCGTCTGAGTGACATTGGCACCGGGCATCAGCTTTGGCCGACAAGGGCTTTAGCCGGGTGAAAGGTTGATAAGCTTCATCCTTAGTCTTTCGCTGTTGGTCAGATCTTCTTTTCAATTATGCTTCCACCCTTGTTCATTTTCCGGGTGTCAACAAATGCCCCCCACCTGCGGGCGGCGTAAGCGCAGAATAAGTGCCACGGGGGTTGCAGGTGTCTTTTACTATTGGAGGGTATCTTTCTCAATTTGTCTTCAATTCAGTTCTCAGACCTGATCATCTCGCTGTAACAGTATTCTGCACATCGATGTTTCTTCTCTTCATATTTTCTGTCATTATTTTCAGCATTTGGGGCTTTTCGGCCTGCAGGACCTCCCGGCGCGAAGCTTCTCGGCGCAGGGGTCTCTCGGCGCAGCCTGATTGGCTAGGCTCTCGGTCTGGACCCTCTCGGCGCGCCCTAGCGCAGGGGGTCTCGGCCTGGGGTGTTCTCGGCCTGGGAGCCTTCTCGGCGCGCCCTGGCCGCAGAGGGGCCTCGGCCTGGGGGGCTTCTCGGCCTGGGGTCTTCTCGGCCTGGGAGCCTTCTCGGCGCGGGGTCTTCTCGGCGCGCCTTCTGGCCGCCGGGGGCTCTCGGCCTGGAGGTTCTCGGCGCGCGTTTCACCGCGCCGAGACCCTGGTCGCCTGGGCCCCTATTTAGGGCGCCGATGGCGTGTTTCTTCTCATTCTTCATCCGCCTTTCTCTTTCTTCAGCTTTCTCCATTTCCTCTCTTCGGCGCGAGCCGTCTTCGTCCTCTCGGCTGTGGCCGCGAGTCCTTCCGTCCTGGGTGACGTCTTTTCGGGATTCAATCCCTTTGCTTCCGGGATCACCCCCTCTTGGTTGGTGACTCCCTATTCTTTTTGGGCAGATCCCGAATAAGGGGAGATGCTGCCGAAATTTTTATAGAATCTCACGTTGCAATCCTTATAAGACTGACTTTTAATCCACATTTCTTCTTTTGTTTACAGATATAGCAATGGCTTCTGGCTCTGCTGCTGCATCTTCCGGAGCTGTTGGAGTTAGTTCATCGGCCCAACCAGACATATCTCGGGCCACAGTAAATTGGTTGAACGTGCACAGCTTGGATGTTGGATATGATAGAATAGCTTCAGTTGACGAATCGTCTGATTCTGAAACTGACACAGTGTCGATGGCCCGGGTATACTCCACGGCGACCGAGACATGCTTCAGGCGGGATAATAACTACCGGCCAGACTTCCCGAAGGATCGCCACTTGATGCCGTTCATCCGGACCTTCACAGTGGGTGGCTTGCGAGATTATCGGATAGCTCGCGTAGTTGAAGCTGCCATCCTTGCCGAGCGAGATAGCCTGAAGGAATCAGTGTATCGCAGCAAGGCCATATATCTTCCTGGGGAGAAGCGGGACTGGGATGCAGTCCTTGGAATATCGGAACTAGAACCGGAGAAGAAGATGCTGACCCGGGCACCGAAATTTACACCTGCTCGATGGGACAATGCTGGCGGCCGAGTTCATAGGGAGAAGCCCGGCTATGGTATGTTCTTGGCACCTATAAAGTGGGGATATCGCGAAGAGCCCTTCGTGCTAAATTGTTCGGCCATTCAGTTCAAGTACCATTTGTCGGCTGGTTGGTTCGGAGACTGCAAGATCACTGACTCCCATCTATTCCGAGTAGGGGCAGTAGAATTTACCGAGTTTGTTCTGACGAAATATGCCCCTCTGTTGATCAGAGCGGGAGTATACCACAGTGTTTTTGCTTCCAGATTCCGATATCCCATCTCCAGGGGGTTATGCTGTGGGATGTTTGAAGTGTTCTGTCCTTTGTTCAACACTTTTTATACAGCAGAGGGTGAGACATCCCTAGACCTCTGGAGTTTATCACGGCTCTCCGGTCTGCCTATTGACGGTGAACCGTATGAAGAAGTCTGCTTGGCAGACTCCGAGAAAGACAGCTCTGATGGGGAAGGCAAGTATTCCCTTGGCTTCTCTTACCGATATCTGATGAAGGTCTATCGCTCCATTTGTCTGGCATATAGTAGAGGATCCTCCAAAGGCTATCATCCCCGAGAGAAAGGTAGCAAACTGAGGGTCCGATCGGGCAGTGGCTCCAGTACTTCTTCGACGGTCCCCTGAAATATGCAGATTTCCCCTCTATGGGTCCTATTGCGAGCAAGCAGATAAGAGCTCCCCGCTATAAATCGGCACTGCCATCTTCATTGCGCCATGCGGGCAAAGGTGGTCCCAACCCGGCAGGGGTAGATCCCATCACACACTGTGCAGCTTATTTCACATTCTGGCTGTGTACTTTTGCTCTTCCACAAGGGGACGAGACAGTCATTCGGCCAGAGGCCATATATCCAGCTTGTCAGATGGCCTGGGAGATGAAGCTGTCGCTCTTCCCAATGGCCCTGTGTTTGATTTATAAATCTTTGGGGGACCTGCACAAGCATCGGACTCCCCGTTCTTTGAGGACCGTGGGTCCTTTTCATTTCTTCAATGCCTGGGTCTGCAGTATATTCCCTGAATTAGCTCCGAGAACCTTGCAGGCGGATACAGTGTCACCCAGGATGATTGAATTTGCCAGCGCTGAGCCTGGTCCCTTTTATGATCAGCTATTTAAAATAAGGGGCCGACTGATAAAAGTACCAGTGGACGCCCCTGGCAGCATACATTTCTGGAGCTTGGCAGCAGGTTCAGCTCCTTTGATTGATCCTCAAAGAGAGTGCAAGCTGGAGGAGATAGAGACATATATCCACCCTGTCTCAGGGGTCAACACTGCTCGGCCAATCTTGGAACCGGAGCTGGTGAGATGGGCCATGGCAATTCGGCCTAGTGTTTTGGTTTACAGAAAGGGTGGCCTGCTTCTGTTGGAGCCATACTATCCGTTCCGATTTGGGCGGAACTTCGGTTATGACCAGCACATCCCTACATCAGCTGCTCAATTTCCCCTGGATAGCAGGGCCAAGCATGGGTCCACCATTGTCGGCGACGGCCGGTTGTGGTGGGATTTCTATCATCGTCAGGACGATGCAATCTTCAGGGTGCCCACCGTCTCCAACCGTGTTCCCCGGGTAACATCAGAATATATTAAATGGTGGAACATTCGGACCGGCTTTTTCAGGGATGGCAGGGGTGCTTTCTGGGATGTAGTAGAGCGCTCTTTCCTGAAACAGCAGCCTGGGCCGGTGTTTGAAATCCCCGAGGCCCATCTGAGAAAGCTTTATTCGCAGAACCAGAGGGAGGCAGAGAACTATCTGGCCCAGCGTCGAGCTCTGAAGGAAAAGAATTCTGAGCCGCCCGCTCCTGTCTTTGCCGCTATTAACGAAGACAATTTCGTAAAGACCCTGAAACATTTGTGCCATATAGGAGATGATCGCTTGGAGGCACAACAGTATCCATTTCCTGTTGAAGAGCCGCTCCCGACAGTAGCTCATTGGAGGGGTCCAGTTGATAAATTTCATCCGTATAGGACGTTTGTACGCCGGGAAGATAGAACTCAGACGTACTATAAGCAAACGTCCTGGCTGTTCATTCTGCTGAGTTTGCATGGATTATCTGCGGAAAGCCCGATAGCTGGCATTTTGAACAAGCCACTGTTTATATCATTTCATTATGTCGATGGCTGGGGCATGGACCATCTTGACTTGTTTCGCTGCCTTGACTCTCGCGGCCATAATGACCTGGCAGCTTTAGTGGAGAAATGCCAGATATTCGGCGATGTTTGCTGGCTTATCAAGGAGGCTGCTTCCCGCTCCAAAGAAGTGGCTTATCTGTACTGGCCGCTCTCTGTATTTTATGATGGACCAGCAGGTATAATCTTTTCCTTTCTGACTGCAGTGTCTTCTATTTAGCATCTGAATTTTGCATCTATTGATCCCCTCATCTTTCTGCCGTTCTTAACAGACCGGCCCGATATAAAGCGGCAGGGGCTCTACAGGAAGATTATTGCGCAGGCTGAGAAGCCCACTTATTTTGAAGTTCCTGCTGCAGCACCGACCACTACTCCCCTGCCTCCTGGCAAGAAGAGGAAGGCTTCTGCAGTCAAGGCTGTAGTTGGGAAGGCCAGGAAGGCCAAGAAAGCTCAGGCTCAACAATCGACTTCGGTAGTGATGGACACCGGGACCCCTCTCCCTGACATTCCCTCATTTGATGAGTTCGAAACTCAGAGGGAGGCCGCTCAGGCATCAGTTCAGGGTAACATCAATATTCTGCCATTGCATTCTTCATTATATCTTGCTGGGTTTCAGAGGAGTGTTTAAATCTGACCACTCCTTCTTGCACAGCCCAAGAGCCAGTCGCGGCGCCCTCCGAGGTGGGGACCAGGTTGCCCTCTCCCACGCCGACTAGTGAGGTGGAGGGTAAGCATGCCCTTTTCATCTTTTTCTGTTCATTTCAGCTACTTTTCATCGTCCCTCTCACAGGCTTTTCTTTATAGTGATGGCCGGGGAGGAGACTGAGATTACAGGAGCGGCTGGCGATATTACTCAGCCGCGGGAGGGTCACAAGACCCAGGCGAAATGGGGCCCCGCTCCCGGAAGGCGCATAGTTACCCGGTCTTCCTCCAAGCAGATGTTAGAATTGATGGCCCCGCCCATGGACAGAGTAGAGATCTCTTCTGGTAGCTCTGCGGCCGTTTCTGAGGCAGGTGGAGAAGAAACAGATCTCAGCGGGAGCGACACGGAGGGTGCCTCCAAACCAGAGGCCCCATCCGTATGTACCGCCATTGTTTTATCATTTACACCCCCCAAGCTGGTGGTGCCATTTTCTGGAGAAGAATTATCAGAAGAGTTCGCCGCTCTGGATACCGAGGCAGATATAACTCCTCCTTTTGTGGTCTCATCAGCGGGACTTTCTTCTTCCCTGCAGTCTTTTGAGGATATTGGCATCACTTTAGAAGTGAGTCTTTTCCCTTTATGGTTTCCTGTTTCCCATCTTTATCTGCTGCTTGACGCTGCATTGATTCGTTCACAGGAATCCCCTGTTGCCCTCCCGGCTACGAGTGCAGCCGTTGAAGCCACTTTATCTGGCACCCTAGCTATTGTTCCTGCTTCGGCAGCCGTTCTTGAGATAATTCGCCCTGTGCCCGTGAGGGTGCAGTCCTCCACAGACTTAGCATCATTGGACCTGCGGAATGCAGGGGAAGGCCCGGCTCTCATCAAGGCTTTGGATTTTAGAGCTGAAATGGACCCAGCCAGGGGTTCTGCCTTTATACCAGCTGCAGTGATGACCATCGCTCCAGAATCAACAGTTCCCATAGTATCAGTCATGGAGAGCGAACCTTTGCCTCTTCAGACCGTGGCCCCCGCAGCCTTGACATTGCAGGGGCTAGGCACCGAAATGGAAGAAGGAGAGGTATCTGTTGCAGAACTGGGAGTATCGCCTATAACGGCCACGGAATCTGCTTCCGTATTTTCAGAATCTGAGGAGGAGATGCCTGAAGTTGCATCCGGGAGTGTTCCGACGGCCGCCTCCGAGGAGATGGAGGTGGAAGATCTCTCGGCCACGTCAGAGGTTACGGGCAGAGCTCAGTTGGTGGCTTCGGCAGACCTGCCGTCTTCTTCTTCGCAGCCGGATATCACCCTATGGGCGGATATAGACAGTGAAGTAACTTTTGAAGTAGCTCCTCTTCCTTCGCCTGGCTTCACTTCCCCTGAAAGTTTTGTCTGGCAACATCTGGGCATGCTGCGTCAACTGGTGGAGTCCCAACCTGGACTAACTTATTCACAGTTGAAGGAGATAGCCGGGCGCTTCACCGCCGGCTTACAGGCGATGGGATGTCCCACAGAAATATGGGCCCAGTGGGTTCTTTTGTTGTTAAAATTTGTTCATCGCCGGGATTTCTTGACACACATCATGTCGGACAGATTGGCAGCCTTGAAGTTGCAAAGAATGGAGTGCAAGTCCGAGCTGGCAAAGATGAACTCTATCCTTCAGGAGCGACAGCGTCAAATGCAGTCTTTGGCGGAGCGGGAGCATTTCGTGTGCGACCGGATAACTATCCTGGAAGCTGAACTGTCTGATCTCCGAGCTGAGCTGCCACAGCTAACAACTTCTCGACCGCAGCTCGAGGAAGAAGCAGCTTTATTAGAGGGGCAGGTGGCATCCTTTCGAGACCAGTCTGTTAGACTACAGGAAGAGGAGGCTCGGCTTCATGAACTAGGAGCCGCCCCTTCTGTGGGTCTTCTGGCATTCGAGGATATCTTCCGGCAGCCATGAATCATTTTCTTTTTCTTTTCTTCTTCTCTCTTTTTTTTGGTGCTCTTTTGTGATACAATGTCCCCTCGGGGCCCTTCATGTACTCACTTCTTAATGAAAAGAAAAATTTTGCTTTATGTGTATCCGCCTTCTTTTCCATGTGGTTTTATCACTTCAGGGAAGTGGGGTAGTGGTTTTAGCAACCCCTCATGCGAATGGCTCGTATCTGGCAGGAGAGCGTCCACCCCTTCAGAGAAAGGATGGGGAACTCGCTCCACCGCGTGACGGTATCCGAAGAGGTGCTTAAACCGGATTCTGTTGGTAGCGGCAAACGTCCCTCTTGGCAATATGTGCTGTGAGGGAGACAATTTGCAGGAATGTGAAAGAAAGGGCCTTATCAGAATAGACGGAAAGTCTAGACTGGGTAGAGGTTATAGCAGGTGGGACGATTACAGGATATGTGGTTTTCATCAAGACAAACGTAGGGTCTGAACTGAATAGGGTTTTATCATTGATCGGGCGAAATGCCAGTCGATCAACAGCTGGTTTCATCATCTATATTGGGTTTATATCGATGCAAGAAGAGTTCATAAGTTTCCCCAGAATAGACGAAAGGTCTACACCGAGTAGGGTTTCATCATTGATCGGGCGAGGTGCCAATCGATCAACAGTTGATTTCATCATCGATATTGGATTTATATCGATGCAAAAAGGATTTATAAGTTTCCTCAGGATAGACGAGAGGTCTAAGCTGAGTAGGGTTTCATCATTGATCGGACGAGGTGCCAATCGATCAACAGTTGATTTCATCATCGATATTGGATTTATATCGATGCAAAAAGGATTTATAAGTTTCCTCAGAATAGACGAAAGGTCTAAACTGAGTAGGGTTTCATCATTGATCGGGCGAGGTGCCAATCGATCAACAGTTGATTTCATCATCGATATTGGATTTATATCGATGCAAAAAGGATTTATAAGTTTCCTCAGAATAGACGAAAGGTCTAAACTGAGTAGGGTTTCATCATTGATCGGGCGAGGTGCCAATCGATCAACAGTTGATTTCATCATCGATAAGGATTTATAAGTTTTCTCAGGATAGACGAAAGGTCTAAGCTGAGTAGGGTTTCATCATTGATCGGGCGAGGTGCCAATCGATCAACAGTTGATTTCATCATCGATATTGGATTTATATCGATGCAAAAAGGATTTATAAGTTTCCTCAGAATAGACGAAAGGTCTAAACTGAGTAGGGTTTCATCATTGATCGGGCGAGGTGCCAATCGATCAACAGCTGATTTCATCATCGATATTGGATTTATATCGATGCGAAAAGGATTTATAAGTTTCCTCAGAATAGACGAAAGGTCTAAACTGAGTAGGGTTTATCGCAGGTGGGACTTTGCCAAGAAATGCGTAGGTTTTATCAGGGCAGACGTAAGGTCTGAGCTGGATAGGCTTTAGCAAAACGGTGATGGGCTTCATTGTTGGTGGGATTTGCGAATGGGGGTATGTGGATTTTATCAGGGCAAACGTAAGGTCTGTCCCAGAAAGGCTTTATCATCGGTGGGGCATGGAGCCATATGACCGACGGAAGGTTTTACCGATGAAGGCAGATGAAGGTATCGTGCCGGTTGGCACGGAACTTTTTGAATTACCATATTACTGACCCAAGTGCCCTTTCGGGTTTTCAACAGAGCCAGCCCCCTCTTGCTTTTGCCCACGCGTTCTTTCAGATTTTCACGTGGCGGGGTACCCGATTTTGCCTGCAGTGCCCTTTCGAGTTTTCACCACAGCTGGGTTTTAGTCATTTTTGCCCTCGTTCAGAATGCCTGAACAAGACTGGCGGGGTATCTCTATTTTTAACCCCATTTTGTCTCTTCTTTTCTTCCCTTTTTTTTTATTGAAACTTTGATTCTATAACTGATGGGCGCAGCTTGTGCATATGTCATCATTGATGTGGGTGCTAACATCAATGCAAGGGTTTCATAGGTCTCATCAGGATAGACGTAAGGTCTAAACTAGACAGGTTTTATCGCTGATCGGGCAATGCGCCAATCAATCAGCAACGGGTTTCATCGTTGGTATTGGGTTTATACCAATGCAAGGATTTTTATAGGTTTGATCAGGATAGACGTAAGGTCTAAACTGGACAGGTTTCATCGCTGATCGGGCAATGCGCCAATCAATCAGCAACGGGTTTCATCATCGGTATTGGGTTTATACCAATGCAAGGATTTTTTATAGGTTTCGTCAGGATAGACGTAAGGTCTAAACTGGACAGGTTTCATCGCTGATCGGGCAGTGCGCCAATCAATCAGTAACGGGTTTCATCATCGGTATTGGGTTTATACCAATGCAAGGATTTTTATAGGTTTGATCAGGGTAGACGTAAGGTCTAAACTGGACAGGTTTCATCGCTGATCGGGCAATGCGCCAATCAATCAGCAACGGGTTTCATCATCGGTATTGGGTTTATACCAATGCAAGGATTTTTATAGGCTTCATCAGGATAGACGTACGGTCTAAACTGGACAGGTTTCATCGCTGATCGGGCAATGCGCCAATCAATCAGCAACGGGTTTCATCATCGGTATTGGGTTTATACCAATGCAAGGATTTTTATAGGCTTCATCAGGATAGACGTACGGTCTAAACTAGACAGGTTTCATCGCTGATCGGGCAATGCGCCAATCAATCAGCAACGGGTTTCATCATCGGTATTGGGTTTATACCAATGCAAGGAAAATTTTTTTATAAATTTCACCAGGATAGACCTAAGGTCCAAACTGGATGGGTTTTATCACGGCAGGACGTAAAGAGATACGCGGGTTTCTTCGTGGTTACCACATTACCGACCCAAGTGCCCTTTCGGGTTTTCACCAGAGCCAGCCCCCTCTTGCTTTTGCCCACGCGTCCTTTCGGATTTTCACGTGGCGGGGTACCCGATTTTGCCTGCAGTGCCCTTTCGGGTTTTCACCACAGCTGGGTTTTAGCCATTTTTGCCCTTGTTCAGAATGTCCGAACAAGACTGGCGGGGTATCTCTATTTTTATATATATTTTATTATTATTTTCTTCTATCCCCCCCCTTCCTGTTTAGAGGGTGTCAGATCGTGACGACACAAGATCACGATAAGTGGTAGCCTGGTTAGGACGGAGTGTCACTATACCAAGGAAAGGATATCTTGGCTAGGGCGGAGTGCCATTAGGCCAAGGAAAAGGTATCTTGACTAGGGCGGAGTGCCACTAGGCCAGGGAAAGGGTATCTCGGCTAGGGCGGAGTGCCACTAGACCAAGGAAGGGTAGCTCGGCTAGGGCGGAGTGCCACTAGACCAAGGAAGGGTAGCTCGGCTAGGGCGGAGTGCCGCTAAACCAAGAAAAAGGTATCCCGGCTAGGGCGGAGTGCCGCTAGGCCAAGGAAAAGGTATCTTGACTAGGGCGGAGTGCCGCTAGGCCAAGGAAAGGGTATCTCGGCTAGGGCGGAGTGCCATTAGGACAAGGAAAAGGTATCTTGACTAGGGCGGAGTGCCACTAGGCCAGGGAAAGGGTATCTCGGCTAGGGCGGAGTGCCACTAAACCAAGAAAAAGGTATCTCGGCTAGGGCGGAGTGCCGCTAGGCCAAGGAAAAGGTATCTTGACTAGGGCGGAGTGCCGCTAGGCCAAGGAAAAGGTATCTTGACTAGGGCGGAGTGCCACTAGGCCAGGGAAAGGGTATCTCGGCTAGGGCGGAGTGCCACTAGACCAAGGAAGGGTAGCTCGGCTAGGGCGGAGTGCCACTAGACCAAGGAAGGGTAGCTCGGCTAGGGCGGAGTGCCGCTAAACCAAGAAAAAGGTATCCCGGCTAGGGCGGAGTGCCGCTAGGCCAAGGAAAAGGTATCTTGACTAGGGCGGAGTGCCGCTAGGCCAAGGAAAGGGTATCTCGGCTAGGGCGGAGTGCCGCTAGGCCAAGGAAAGGATATCTTGGCTAGGGCAGAGTGTCGCTAAGCCAAGGAAAGGGTATCTCGGCTAGGGCGTAGTGCTGCTAGACCAAGAAAAAGGTATCTCTTGCCCGATTACTCGGGGAATATCAGCTGTGCAGCATGATACAACTTTAGGTGTTTACCGTTGAGTGGTGAGAATTGGATCTCCCCTCGATGATTAACAACTATGTAGGCCCCTCCTTCATAGACCCTTTGTATCACATATGGACCTTCCCAATTGGGATTTAGCTTTCCCTTCGGGTTGGACGCCATGACTTCTTTTTTCTTGACCATGACGAGGTCACCTTTCTTAAATTCTCGCCCTTTTACGAGTTTGTTAAATGCAGTGGCCATGCGGACCTGATACATTTGGATATTCTTCTGAGCTTGGAGGCGCTTCCCTTCCAATTCAGCCAATTCTTCTAATCTTCTTTCTGCATTGGTTTGTTCGCCATGGGCTAGGTCCTATTGGACTGCCACTCTGAGTGACGGGACTTCCAGCTCTAGTGGGACTACTGCCTCTGAGCCGTATACCAAGGAGTATGGCGAGCACCCTGTAGGTGTTTTGAAGACGGTGCGATACGCCCACAGAGCTTCATACATCTTTTCTTCCCAATCCTTCTTATTGGCACTGACGACTTTGGCCAGCAGGGTGCACAAAGTCTTATTGAAAGCTTCTGCCAATCCATTTGCCTGTGGATTGTAAGGAGTGGAAGTCCTCCATTCGATCTTATATTTCTCGGCAAGCCGATAGATTTTCTGATTTCTGAAATGACTCCCATTGTCAGATATTATTCGGCTGGGGATCCCAAACCGGAAGATGATGTTTTGCTTGATGAATCTGGCGACCAGCTCACCAGTGACTTCTCTTAGTGCTATAGCCTCTGCCCATCGGGAGAAGTAATCTGTTATGGCCAGTATATACTTATGCCCGGCCGAGGAAGTAGGTAGTGGACCGACTACATCAGTTCCCCATTGTGCAAACGGCCAGCTAGGGACCGTAGGGTGCAGAATCGTAGGTGGCCTTCTAGGCACAACAGCATGCTCCTGACACTTCTGGCATGACTTTGCAAATGTGCAGCAGTCTTCAAACATAGTGGGCCAATAGTAGCCCAGCTTCTTGATTTCTATCTTCATCTTGGGGCCAGCCCGGTGGGCACCTGCTGTCCCAGCATGTACTTCTTTCATCGCTTGCCAAGCTTCTTCAGTGGACAGGCAGCGGAGCAGAATCTTCTTGCGTGCATCTGCCATTATTCGGAACAGAGTCCCATTCCTGAATTCATAAGAATCTTTGATTCGCAAGAGTTTCATCTTTTCTTCTCTTTTCTGCGGCAGCTGTTGGTGTAAAAACCATTGTAGCAGGTGTTGTCTCCAATCAGATGCCTGTTCTGTACTGATCGTGGTGACTTCATTTTCTTCGGGGCAGCCTTCTAGCATGCTGGGGACTTGCCGCCGATTTATGACAACAATGTTCAGTGTCTCATCTAGTGGGACTGCTATTGAGCTGGCTAGCTTTGCCAATGCATCAGCCTGAGCATTATGTGCACGGCCCACATGCTTGAGCTCAATATGATAGAATTTCGCCATGAGGCGCACAGCTTTCTGGTGGTAGGGGTTCAACTCCGGCTTTCGCACTTCGAACTCACCTTGGATTTGCTTTATTATCAACATTGAATCCCCGAATACCTGAAGCATCTGGATACCCATGTTGAGGCTTATATGCAGTCCGATTATCAGAGCTTCATACTCGGCTTCATTATTAGTGCAGGGCTTGTTTATAGAACAGGAAGTATGCACAACCTCCCCTTCCGGCGATTTCAGCACAATACCAGCTCCGGCCCGTATTCTGGTCTTTCCATTGGAGTCCGTCTCTGTTCTAGATGCTCCATCAAAGAATAGCTGCCACATAGTTGACTGAGCCTGGCAGGCTTCTAGTGTCTCATCATCGGGTAACTCAGTCCTCAACATATCATTCTCTGGCACAGGATGTTCTGCGAAGAAATCGGCCACAGCCTGTCCTTTTATTGCCCTCTGGGGTATATATGTGATATCGAATTCCATCAGAATTACTGCCCATTTCCCCAATCGGCCTTTCAATACTGGTTGAGTCAGTATGTATTTGAGTGGATCTGCTGCAGATATCAATCTGACTTCATGTGACAGCATATAGTGCCGGAGCTTTTTAACGGCAAAGACTAGTGCCAAGCATGTCTTCTCTATATAGGTGTAACTTTCTTCAGTTCTGATCAGCCTCCTACTCAGGTAGTATAGAGCATGCTCTTTGCCTTCTTCATTTATCTGTGCTAGCATTGCCCCCAGGGAACAGTGTGTGGCTGCAATGTACAGTATCAGGGGTTTGCCCTTAATAGGTGCCCCCAGCACTGGAGGGGTTTTGAGATATTCTTTCAGCTTCTCAAAGGCCTCCTAACAGCCATCGTCCCAGAGGAACGACACATCTTTCATCATGAGCTTGTGAAAAGGGTGGCATCTCCCCGACAGATTTGATATGAATCGTCGGATGTAGGCCAAACGCCCTTGTAGAGATCTCAGCTCGTGGAGATTCCTTGGTGGAGGGAGCTCCTGGATAGCTTTAATCTTGGATGGGTCAATCTCAATGCCCCTATGACGGACGATGAACCCAAGGAATTTTCCACTGGACACGCCGAAGGCACATTTCATAGGGTTCATTTTGAGCTCATATTTGCGCAGCCTCTGGAACACTACTCTCAGATCCTGCAAATGGTCTTCTTTTCTGCTGGTTTTCACCACCAGGTCATCAATGTAGCACTCTACCTTTTTGAAGAGCAAATCACCAAAGATCTTTGTCATAGCTCTTTGGTAAGTAGCGTCGACATTCTTGAGGCCGAACGGCATCCTTTTATAGTGGAATATCCCCTTCGGAGTGCGGAATGCAGTGTGCACTCTGTCTTCTTCAGCGATCCAGATCTGGTTATATCCGGATGACCCATCCATGAATGACAGGGCTTCATGGCCAATGGTTGCATCGATCATTACTTCAGTAATTGGCACTGGGAAATCATCCTTCGGGCAAGCCTTATTCAGGTCCCTGAAATCTACACATATTCTGATCTGCCCATTTTTCTTCTTCACGGGCACTATATTGGCCAGCCATGTAGTATATTGGTTCTCTTCAACAAAGCCCACATTGATCAGCTTGTCGACTTCTTTGTTGATCTGATTTATCAGTTCGGGATGCATTCTCCTTGAAGGCTGCTTTATAGGGCTTGCCCCCGGGTTTATCGCCAATCGGTGCTGTGCCACATCAGAGCTCAGTCCCGGCATCTCATCATATGTCCATGCAAAGTAGTCTCGGAACTCTTTCAGAAACTGTATGTACTGTTCTCTGGTAGCTGGTTCTAGCAGTGCACTGAGGAATGTCAGCTCTGGCTCATCCGCTGACCCCAGATTCACTTCTATCAGCTCATCGACGGTGGCCTGGCCTCCGTCCTCAACTTCGGGTGGGGCTTCTTGCAAATCAATAAAGCCTCCCGGGATATAATTCTCTTCAGTTTCATGTTCTTCTGTATCGTCATCCTGCTCATCAGCGGATGTCGGCTTATCATATAAGGCCGATACCATCGGATTCTGTTCAGTCTGCCCCGAGGACGAGACTGGTTCAGAAGAGAATTCAAAAGTGGAATCTTCCGCTCTTAGGGATCTTTCTGTTGCAAGCTCCCCTGAAAGGTCATCTTTCTGTAGAGCCCGGACTTCTTCCAGAATGCGCTCAAATTCCAGGCATTCTCTCAGTTCTTTGGCCATTTGGTCTTCATCCGGGGTTCCCGTATCAAATTGTGCTTCAGCCTGGAATAGATCCTCCTTGCAGGACGGGTCCTTCCAGCGCCGACCCCTCTCAGTTTTATCAGACATCCCTGCTTCTAGCTGGTCATCTTGGGCTTCATTGTCTGTTATGGTTTGATACATAACCTCTTCATCCTCAAAGGGATATTGATCATATCCTATCCCAGGGGAGTCTTCATGCTGGTAGAAGGTAGAGATGACATCCACCTCGGCTTCATAATATTCTTGAAGGGTATAACCCAATCCCGGATGCTGTGTGATCTTCCTCAGTTCCTTATTATCTCGAGGCGGATCCCATAGCTCCCTGAATGCTTTCTTCTGGGCTGCAGATTGTAGTGATGGCATTTGCATCTTGGAGAACATCTGCGAAACCTGCTGGGTAGTATACTCCAGGCCTGTAATCGGAACCATCCGGTTTACGGCTTCTTCAGGGACCATGCAGTCTTGATCATCTTCTTCGACTGCCTCCCCGGTGTAGAATATGGTAGGTGGCTCGCAGAAGCGAGGGATTTCCATAGTCTTCAGTGGCAGCACTGTTTGGTATTCTAGGCTGGCGACGGGTTTGATTAAACCTCATGGGACCTTCACCTGTATGCACCTTTCTTTCATTTCTTGATCAGTGCTATCTGGATGGATGCTAGGAGGGGTGATCCGAGCAAAATCATCAGCATAAGAGATGTGAGCTACTTCATGCTTTTCAACATAGCCCCTGGGTGGCGGTGGAGACCAAGCTTTTTCCTTCATCGCCGGCTTCTTCTGGCTGATCACAGCCTCTTTCTTTTCATCCTTTTGTGACACCTCGGTGTAGTAGGAGGCATCGAGCATATGGCATTCGAACACTTCAAAGGGATGTAGGTCTGCAAACACCCTTTCTTCCTTTCCTTCATGGCAGTATTTTATGCATTGGTGTAGCGTGGATGGCACTATCTGATATTCATGCAGCCACGGTCTCCCCAACAGGGCCTTATACATGGTGTTAGAGTCGATCACATAGAATCGTACCACGGTAGTGAGGTCGCCCAATGTGAGGTTGAAATCAGCCACCCCGAGAGGTGTTTCACATTTCTGGTTGAACCCAGCAATCTTCATGTCTCTGACCTTGGTAAGCTGCAGATCAAAGTAGTATTTCTGGTAGATGCGATACGGGAGAATATTTACAGCAGCCCCGGGATCTATCAGTATCCTGCTCAGCGACTGACAGTTCAGGGAGCCCCTCATATACAACGGTCTGTTGTGACTGGCATTTGGGATCAGCATATCATCTTCTGTGAACGTGACTGATGGTCCAGCATTCACTTCTGCCAAGAGTGCTTCATATTGTGCCGGCGACTGCAGGGCATCCACAATTGCTTGGTGGGCCTCTTCACTCAGAGAGAGTATCTCCCAGATGGAGAATCTGGTGGGGAGCTTCTTCAACATTTTCATGATTCGACTGCCAACCCGAACATTAGACAGCCTCATCTCCTCTGCCCACCGGGGTCTTGGAGGTTCATGTGGTGCCTGTGGCCTTTGCTGCCCAGTCCCAGTTTCATTTTCTTCATCGGTCTCCCGGAGGGCTTCTTCTGTAATGACTGCCCCTGGCTTTGCTAGAGGGCTATTTTCTTCATTTTCTTCATGCTGTTTCTGCTTTCCAGTTGCTGTCTGCTGGCATTTATCGCTTTTAGCTGGAGCAGTATGAGACGGCTGCTCGTTTTCTAAGCTGGACAGGAACTCCAGGAATGAAGGGGCTCCTTCTGCTTTATCTTTTCCTTGGTACAAGCTGGCAGGGGGAGGAACCTGGACACCGCGCACCTCTGGTTTCAGGATCTGATAGGGTTGCTCCCCTCTGAACATAATATTATGGTTAGCTGGTGGCGGACGCCCCCATTTTCTCCCAGAACGTGTTGCATGGGCTGAGGTAGAGGCCTCAGCATGATTGGCTTCTAGCGGGGCATCTGATGCTTCTTGTTCATCATCCTCCCTGGGCAGAGAAAAGAGTACCGACAGAGTATTGCATTGTACTGTCGTGACCTTCTTTCCCTTTTTGGCCTTAAGTCATCTCTTCTTTTTCTGGGAAGTTGGCTTTGCTAGTTCCTGCCCCCAGAAGGACTCAGTCTCATCTTTTCTTTGTTCTGCCTCCGGCTGCTCTTCAATTTTTAATTCTTCGAGCTGCTCCCAGAGTATACAGTCTTTCACCAACAGGTGTTTCGGCTTTTTCTGCTCATACTCATCAAGCTCATTAATATATTGCTGCAGACGCCTGGTTGCAGGACTTTCTTCTTTATGTGCAGGGAGGGGAGTTTGTCTCCTCCGGTTGCGAGTATGGATCCGGATGACTGGTCCGGTCTCAACTGTAGGCCATATTGGCTTTATTGGAGGCGACTCAGGCCTTGGGGTGACACCCCGGATAACTGCTCCGTTGGTTTTAGCTACGGGAGTCTTCTTTCTGCTTTTTGTGGGTACCGTCTGCCATCCTTCCTGATCTCTCAATGGGGTGAGGAGGCAGGCTTCATAGGTGTGCCTGGTGCATTCTTCAATGGCTTCCTTAGGTAGCTGTTGATAGATTGAGATCATATTAGCAGCCACCCTCCAGGGCGGAAGCTCATGTGGCCGAGGCGGCTTCACCTGGTAATCTCCCAGCTGCAGTTCACCCTTCTTGACCATTCCTTCCATGATATCTTTGAAGACATAACAGTCCTCAATTGCGTGCCCCAACACCCGGTGAAATGGACAGAACATCGGATCATCTTTCTTTTCTGCGTCTTCGGGCTTCTTTGGTTCAGGCAATGTTACCTTATTGAACTTATAAGCCTAGTTAAATAATGCTGCAGTCTTATCCTTGGGAAAAGAGTAAGCCCTTCTCATCCTGTCCCTCAGAGAGACTTTGTCTCTTCTTTCTGCTGTATCTGCCATCGGGGGAGCTTCATCTGCCCCTTTCTTCCCTTTTTGTTGCTCAAAGGTTCTAAAATCGACGGTGTTGGCCTCAGAGTGTGACGGCCGCCGATCATTGGATTTACCTTTTGGCATGGCGGGAGCATTGACGGTCGGACGTTTGGACAAGAACGCCTCGACCTCCGCCACTATATTGTTCAGTCGGTCAAATGTTTTGACATCTGCACCAATCATTTTTTCTAGTACCTCCCTCCTGAGGTTCTGCTTGCATATCTACACTGCATCCGATGAAGAGGTCTTCTACATCTCATGGCTAGATTTCTCCATCTTTTGATGTACTCCAGTGCAGTTTCATCCTGTTTCTGCCTGGTAGCATATAGCTCTGCTATTGTGATTTCCCTCTCCGTGACATGAAACCTGTCGCGGAATTTTCTCTGCATATCGGGCCAATCAACCACTGATCCTGCTGACAAGCTTGAATACCATTCAAAGGCCAACCCAGTGAGGGACGAGCCAAAGAACTTGAGCAGATAGGCTTCATCGACTGCTAGGTCGCCCATGATTGTAGTATAGTAGGCTATATGCTCCCTGGGGGAGCCCTGGCCATTGAATTTCTCAAACTTTGGCGGCTTGCTGACGCCTGGAGGTAGTCTTTTGGCAGCATACTGGGGGGGATACGGTACCTTGTACACATCATAGGCACTAGTATCATCTCCAGTCTTCTCTGACAGCTTCATTTCCACAATTATTTCAATCATCTGCTTGTGGGCTACAGCTGGATCTATATCTTCTGGAAAGAAGTGGGCTAGTTGCTGGCTGTGAGGAGTTGTCATCACAGTGGCGCGCAAGATGGGCGCGGTAGGCTGTGTCTGAGACACAGAGGGCTGAGCTACTGTTTGCTGTGGAACAGGTTGACTTGGTGCTTTGCCCTTATCAGCTAAGAGAGGATTAGCCAGGATAGTTGTTTCTGTGGAGCTGGATGTCTGCCCCGCAGGTTCAGCTTGCTTCGAGACTGATGTAGCTTCTTGTCTCTCATTGAGCTGTCTTCGGAGAGCATTGATCTCCTGTTGGTATCTTCTGAACATCATCTGGATCATGGGATCCATGGTTGATGGAATTTGTATATCTTCAGAAGTCCCTTCAGCATCATCAACGAAGGGGTTATCTCCATCTTCCGCTGTTACCACATTAACTGTCATAGTGGTAACCCTGCGGGCTTCATCATCAATTTTGATTTTATCTTTTGCTGCCTGGCCTCTTCTTGTGACAGGACCAGGTCTAGTTGCCAGCCTGAGCAATTCCTCTGGCTGAGTTGGTAGTATATCCTGCCCCCTGGCCAGTCCAGCTATATTGCAGGCGAAGATTTGCATCTTTCCTTTCCGCCTGTAGACCTTTCTTTTTATTTGACTAGGATATCTGAGCCGGTCAAAGACCGATATTCTTTCTTTGGCTTCTTCCTCGTACAGGTCTTCTTCATTATATCCGACCCTGGGGCCTTCTTCATAGTCATTTGAATCGGAGGAAGAGGCTTCAATCATCATTTCTTGGAAGGTTTCTTCTTCTTCATCATCCCTGATGCCCAAGGCACGGGATAGTCTTTGCTGGCCTAGGGCAGAGCTCCCTAGGTAGTGGAAGTAATCTTGGACTACTTGCTTAGTCTACTCTGGGTCGCGCCTTTTCGGCTCAGGTCGGAGCATCAGTCTGTCCTGGCCCTTTTGCTGCCAGGCCAGTCTTGTCACCCGAGCATTCAGATGTTCGGCCCTGGGATATTTGAAGATATCAGCCTGTCTGGCACAGGCTCCTGATCTTCTTGCAGTAAGCATAGTGACTGGTTCACTTCTTCTCATATCGCCAACTTGGCAGCGGTTGGCAGCAGCATTGTAGCTCTTCTCTTCCCATCTCTTGCCCCTGGCCATGGGATGGGTGTTGGTGAAGTTTTCCCTGGTCTCATATCTTCCGCCCCTCATCATGGGATGAACAGCAATCATATTTCTTTCTTGACCCTCAATCTCATCTCTCTTCCCCCGGGTCCTGGGGTAGGCAGCAGTAGCATTTCTTTCATCTTTCTTCATCTCCCTTCTGCCCCCTGCTCTGAGGCTGGCAACAGTGATATCAGTGAGGTTCTCTCTGTCTTCAGCTGGGGCCCAGCTTTGGATCCTCTTCGGTCGCCAGACCTGTTTGTATTTTGCTGGCTTGGGCACCAGCGGCTTCTTTTCAGCAGCTTCCCAGTTGGCCCTCCTAGCGGCCAAAACCTGGAACTTGTTGTCAGTTGGGATGGTCAGGACGATTCTGTCCGGCCGGACTCCCCTGGGGCGACCATCGAGGTTCGCCCTAATAGCACCCATCATTATCGTCTTTCCGGAATTGGAAAGGCGACGTTCAACAGCAGTAGACCGGCTCCTCCGGTTGGTTTTCTTCCCCTTCTGGGCAGCAGTGGGGACCATGTCCCTTTTCTGGACATGATGGACGTAGCAGGCGACGGCCGTGGGGGCCGTTTTCTTCGGTAAGCCATCCTTGCGATCAGCGGCCTCCACTGGGGCGTTTGTAGCAGTGCCTTGCTCCTCGTTATCGACCTGTAGAAGGTCAGTGTAGACAACACCCAAGCAGTTGGGCAGCCCGACAGCTGGGGGAAACGAACCGAACGCCAGTGGTACCGCCAGGTACCCCTCCTGGACGTGCATGTTCACCGGTTGCTTGTCGAAGCATACAGACGCAATTTGTGTTGTCATCGTAGTTTCCTGGAAACAAGGAAACACACGGAATCAGAAATTTGAGGGGGGCCCGCTGGGCCTCCTACCTTAGCGTAAAGATGAAGGGAGACTAAGTCCCACCGGGCGTGCCAGACTTGTGGACGCGATTTTTTTTATGGTAGTATCTTTATTTATTTATTTAATTTAATTTATTGGATTGATTTATTATTTATTGATTTATTGGTTCATTGGCGTGCCAGTCACCGTGGTGACGATTCTTATTGTGCGCTCGATCTGACATGGGCAGTCGATTGTGAGTGATCGTGTCTGGACTAGAAGTCCGTCATACCCTGAACGCTATGATGTTAATTACGTCCTCCCTAAGGAAGACAACCATTGATTAAACGCTAGAGGTAGGAGGAAGACAGCGGTAAAGCTGTATGCTCAAAGGAGACAAAATTCATCTGTTTGCAAGACGTTAAATGTATTTGAACAGAGCAGGGGTTTGTTAATTATGGGAGAAACCCGACGGCATATTCCCACCATCTTGGATGATGCCAAGTGGGGAATAGGAAACCACCCATGCAGCGGCAGGGTGGGATCCATAAAAGATCGGGTGTATACACATAACCCGGAATCCGGATGGGGACCGGCCTGATGTAACACACCCGGTACGAGTGCGATGTCTTATTAATATCCCCCTTCGGAGGACCATCGGAGATCACGCAAGGGCATAACTCCGTGGGCCAGCGGGGTTGGAAGAGAGTACCACACTCGATTGGTGGGGTATATGTAAATTTTGGCAGCATGTTCCCTCAACCTGGATTGTGCCAAGGGAGGATAGGTCATCATCCACGGAGAGCCGAGACAACGACCGAACAAAGATGGGCACCAGGCCCAGGGACATCTCTTGCCTTCATATCATTGATCAATATTCCCTTGGAACCCATCAGAACACATGTAATGACATGGTTCTTTGGGTTCATAAGGCAGCGGTGAAATCCGGATTCGGGGCGAGAGCTCTAGGGGAGATCTTCCCCATTATTGTATCTCATCAAGACACAAGTGATGGTCTGTGAGTATCCCCTTGAACAGATGTAGGGGGAGATTTAGAAGTTTGAAGAAAGATGGTGCAGGGATGGGCCTCGGAGTGGATTTCATTGACTGAAGGAGGGATCTCGGCGTGGCTTTCGATTGGCAAGAAGGGGCTCTCGGCGTGGCTTTGATATTGGCCAAGGAGGGGTCCCGGCCTGGAGGCTTTCGGCGGCCAAAAATAGGTCTCGGCCAGGGGTTTTCGGCGGGCAAAAGAGGCTCGGCCAGGGGTTTGGCCGGCCAAAAGAGGGAGGAAGGCCAGGGGCTTTCGGCGCCACCTTCATGTAGGCCCACTTGGGGTTTCTTTAAGTGTATCATCACCCCAAAGGGTCTATCCTCTATGAAACATCTTGTATTGAAATCATGATTGCAATTTTCATCAGTCCGCAGTCGGGGTTTTATCAGTTCGTAGACAGGGGTTTCATCAGTCCGCAGACAGGGTTTTATCAGTCCGTAGACAGGGATTTCATCAGTCCGCAGACAGGGTTTTCATCAGTCCGTAGATAGGGATTTCATCTTATCAATATCGTCACTCGAATGACGACGAGCTCGGACATCAGCCTTAGTCTGGGAAGACCTCAGCCGGGTGCATAATCTGTGGAGACGATTCTTCTTCTGCTCTATCTTCTCAGGAGCCTTTATCATCTTCATCTGTCGGTGCTGGCTTCATCTTTATCTCATATTACTTCCGTCAGTAAGCCGACATCTGACTTACCCTGACATATCGTCTGTGACTTCTTGAACGAAGCAGTAGTACAGCTCTTCTTAAAGGGCTGGAAGATCTCATTAGTCGAGTGATTGCTGCTTTATTAGTGCTACCGTCTGAGTGACATTGGCACCGGGCATCAGCTTTGGCCGACAAGGGCTTTAGCTGGGTGAAAGGTTGATAAGCTTCATCCTTAGTCTTTCGCTGTTGGTCAGATCTTCTTTTCAATTATGCTTCCACCCTTGTTCATTTTCCGGGTGTCAACAAAGCCTCACTCCGGTTGGGAGTGAGGGGTGGATGTAGGTCTGTGGACCGAACCACCTAAAATCTCTTGTGCAGTGGCTTGATTGATTGATTGCTTCCGCTAGATGCTTGGATAGGCACGCCCATGAGTTTGTTTTTGAGTTGAAATGAATTAGTTCTATCCTGTGTCTTTCTCTAGCATCCTAGTTTTTAATTTGGCCATATACTGTAGAAGGATACATTCACCCCCCTCTGTATCCGGGCCAAGCATACTAACATGCAATTGTAAGGCTTTATAAGCCAATTTGTCATTCCTTAATGATCTTTGGGTTTTTATGTAAAAGTCTAGTAAGACCAGCAAGGGGCCTCCATCTTCTTCCCTATTGGTCCACCTAGGCTTTAGGGCCCATGTGGGGCCAGTCAAAGTTCCAAGGTGGGCGTCTAGAAGCTTGACCATTCAAAGGGGATAATGGGCTTAAAATGTCCAAGATGCCATCCCCATTTTTCAAAGGGCCCCCCCTCTTAATATTTTTTTATTTTGTTCCAAACCACATAGGGAATTAAATATGTTCTATCCCCTAAGTGCCCCTCCCCTAACCTAGATCTGAGGTTAGTTTAAATCATTTTATATTTCATACAAATACCATGTAATTCCCATTTTACTAGAATTAATGAGAAGAAAATCAAAATTTGCCTCCAAGAGCCCAAGGGCACCCCTCTCTCTCTCCCAACCCCTAGCTACTGTGAAAGCTGTAAATTTCTGAGGTGTGAAGCTGCCTCCCCCTCCCCCTTCCTGAGTGTGAAGCTCAGCGCTACCGCCGCCGCCACCATCGAGCCGCCATCGCGCCGCCACCGCCACTCGCCGGAGTTCTGTCCAAATCAGGACAGAACCTCAATCCCATAATTTTATTTTTTTTCTCTTGCTGTCTGATCTACCCCCAACTTTAAGGGTTCGTTCTCCCTGTCACCGCTAATCTCCAGTTCAAATTTCGTGCTATTTGGCCGTTATTTGGTATTTTTCCCGTATTTTTGTTCTTCTCTAAAGTAATCTGCCATTTTACAGATCTGCGGGACAGTGTCCTGTTGTGGTATTTTTCCCACCCCCTTATCTCTCTCCAGAAATACCATAAAAATTACCAAATGTACCTCACGTACACCCCCTTCCACCATAATTGGTATCAGAGCCGATTTGAGTCTAGGGTAGTCTGGTCCAAGGTCTTGCGTTGCATCCCAATATTCGGTATATAAAAAGGTGTTACCCGACTGTTAGGTTACGCCTATCGGGGAGGCAATTCACTCGCGTGAGAGGATCTTTGGATCCTCGGACTCCGCCAAGTACCGGATATCGGTTTAAGTCTAGGGTCCTCAACTTGTATCGGTCCATCCATATAGGTCTAGTGAGTCACCCTTAGTTCTCTTTAGGCCTCATTGCATCCCCACCCGTGGAGGTGCCCAGTACCATCGCCCTGACACTATGGGTGAATCCCGAGGTGCCAACCCGGGAGGCCGTTCCCTGGAGGACATGATAGCTCTACTCATGAAGCGCATGGATAGGTCCGAGCAAACTCTTAGGGAGCATACCGAGCGTATGGAGAGCCGATTCAAAGCCATAGAGGACTGCACCGAGGCTTCTGACCTATTTGTCCAAGGTCTGGTTGGAAGGCTAGAGAGTGTGGAGAGAACCCCTCGCCGGGATCTACCCGGCATTCTTTCTGCCCCTCAGGCACCTGCTGCCCAGCCTGCACCACCTCGGGCTGAGGAGCAACGGCCACGCGCCCTCCATTTTGAGGACTATGAGTCCGACAACGATTACGAGGGAAATGGCCGGCATCGGCGTGGTCACCGACCACATAGGGATGATGAGGACGAACGTATCCTCAAGACCGTCCATGTGGACACTCCCACCTTTAATGGGTCCAAGCCTTTAGAACCCAAGATCTATCTTGATTGGGAGGCCAGCATGGACCGGTACTTTGAGTGGTTCGAGATGACAGACCACTGGAGGGTCAGGTATGCCAAGATGAAGTTGTTGGGGCAAGCACAGACTTACTGGAGCAATGTAGAGAGCTTGCTCTTTCAGCGTCATGAGCCTCAGGTAGGTTCTTGGGATGAGATGAAGGACAAGCTTAAGCGTAAGTACCTTCCTACCACGTACCGTCAACGAATTATTAATAGGTGGCAGAGTCTCACCCAAGGGGACCGATCCGTATCAGACTACATAACGGAGTTTGACGAGTACTTTTTGCGATGTGGCGTTATGGAGGAGAGCACCATGGCTGTATCGCGCTTCTGTCATGGTTTGCGGCCCAACTACCAATACGAATTATTTTGCCGCAATGTTACCACCTTGGAAGACGCATACCAGGTTGCTCTAGAGTTGGAGTAGTTCGAGGCGGAGTTCACTCCCGTCCAGCGCCCGAGGTTCACTTATCAGCGTGGGACCGACCCTCGTACCACGCCTACCTCCTATTGCCGATTTCCGATGGCCCATCCCTCGAAACCCCCTCGGCAGGACCCCACTGCTCCTAGGCTCCGCACTTTCCCTCCGAGGGATCCTCCCCCTCGCCCGTAGGCACCCGTTCCCACCCCTCGGCCTTATCAGCCCGCCATACCAGCTCGGCCTCTTATTCCCACACCCCCAGTCCATCGAGAGGACAAGGGTAAGGGGCCATTGATTGGTGGTACATCTCAGGGCATCGGGACACGAGACCGTTTGGTGCGGACACTCGAGCAGTTGATCGGCACGACACGCCGAGCCACCGGTACCGCACACGGAGCACGACACGAGCCATCTCAGCATCCATCTGGCTCGGAGACAGCCTGGAGACTCCGCCTTGAGCCTCCCCCTTTATTATATTTAGTTAGACTTTATGTGTTTTTCATTTGTATATATTTCGTTACATTCGGTTTGCCATTTTGATTGTAATAGGGGCTTATGTGTAATTCGGACCCCGTGGGCCCCACGGGACCCCCAGGACCCACCCCATTGGGCCACCTCAGCCTAGGGTCCCATGTGGGGTCAGTCAACATGCCACATGGGGGTATCTAGAAGTTTGAATTGTAATTGGACACATGGGGGACAATGGACTTGAAAAGTCCAAATGGGAGGCCACCTACCCCACCTACCAAGTCCACCCTCTGTCCTTGGTCCAAGGGCCGCCCCCCCCCCTTAATATTATATTATTTTGTGTGTGTGTGTGTCACACTCCATCCCAACCCTCCATTCCCATCCCCTAGATCCAATGGTTGTGGATGGATGTGAGATGTAAGGTATTTAAACTTGTATTTTCCATTTTAGTGAATTAATGCATTCATTTGGAAGAAAAAACATTGGAGCTCCAGCTTGGTGCGCACCTCCCTCTCCCCTTGCAGCTGTGAAGGTTGCTTCTTGGTGGTGAGACTCCACCCTATCAGTTCCGGTCGCCGCCGCCGCTGCCACGAGCCGCCACCGCACCGCCACCGCCATCAACGAAGTTCTGCCTGTGCAGTACCACAGCAGCTTCCACGAAATTCATCCATCAACCACGAGCTCAGATCGACCTGAGAATTTTACTGGAGGTTCCAGAGGTGTCAATGATATCCCATAAATTTTGGTTTGTCATTCCGATCCCATTTCATAATTTTTGATTTTCATCCACCCTTCCATCTCAGTTCTGCCAGCAGTCTGTCCAAGTTCATCTCCGCCCTGAGTTTTAGGTCTTAGGTCCACTTTTTTATTTTATTTAGTCCCACCAATTTAAATGGAGTTTCCTTCCATTCACCCATTCATCCACAAGTTTTGTTAATTTCTAGTTCATCCATTTCATATTTTCTAAAAATCGTTCTCAGTCCCAACTACAGTTCTGTTCCCCAGTTCCCAGATCCGCCCACCCGACACTCCAAAAATCCTATCAAATCACCACAACCTCTAAATCCAATTCCAAAAATTTTTCCACCTTCGTGGTTTGATTTTATACAACTTTTAAGAAGAGCTCGAAGTCTGAATCCCACTTTAAGTAGGTAGTCAATGGCCATTTATAGGAAACTCATATGCTGATCTGATATTTCGGGAGCTGTGCAATAGAGGATTGAAAAATCGTTAAAGCCCAGGTCCGTAGGGGTTCAGAAGATTCCACTGGCCCTAGGTTGAAGTATTTTGAATCCTCTTTCCAACGGTGCTGGTTTCATCACATTCCGACGACGGGGCTGATCGCAGCGGCCGTTTTTGCCGGAGCGCGCGCTGCTAAAATAGTAACCTCAGCTCGTGGACAGCAACTTCAAAGCTTGGAGATTGGGACCGATCGACCCCCGATCGGTGTTCCCGGCCGACCGCCGTCCGTGGAGGCGCGCCACCAGGGGTCCCCATCATAGTGGGTCCCACCCCCGCAGATCCGGAGGACAGCGCCATCCGTGGGCCCCGCGGGCCCGCAGAACCCGCCGTTCGGAAAGCACGAAAATGCGGAGTTCGGCACCGCCGGGCGACATCAAGATGCTGCCCGTCAACCCGAGTTGCGTGATTCCCGGGCTCCACATGTGACCTTTTACCTCCCTGCGTGGAGTGGGTCAAATCATTGTACTGTTGTAAAATTGTTTAACCGGGGATCCGTAATTCGACCGGGGTTGTCTTCGCCACGCCGGGTGCGTGGAGGTAATGGTCCGAACCTCTTGGCGTTCATTTGCTTAGCTAGTATATGGTCTTTTGCCGCTGTCGAGAGTGTAGGTACTAGCCCGTGTGTCCATGTCACCGCTGTGAGAGCGAGAGTGACCCGTCCCGCGACTCGATCCGAGTCCAGAAGTTGAGTCGGACTACCCTTGACCTCCGCCGGTTCCTTAACCGCGCACGGTCCGCGCTTTCCCTCGCTTGGGACGACGAGTGAGCTTCCACTTCTGTTAGCGACATTTTGCCACTAGGAGCTCGTAGTGTTGGACTTAGTGTCTCCCTGGTGTGTGCTGTTGGTCGCGTCTTCATCTAGAGTCCGAGGGTGGCACCTAATAGTGTTGTCTCCCGTGTCCGTCCCGCATCAGTTTGGTATCAGAGCAAGTCGAGTCTAGGGTAGTCGTTGCATAAGTCTTGCATGCATCATGGTCTAAGTCGAGTCTAGGATCATCCTTATTTTCAAAACAAAAAAAATGTGTGTTTTTAATTGCATTTCATCCCGATAATTCGGTATCTTAAAAGGTGTTGTCCGAACGTTAGGCTACGCCTACCGGGAGGTCGCACACTTGCAGGAGTGATCTTCGGATCGATTAACTCCGCCCCGTATCGGATATTGGTTTAGGTCTAAGTGCATCATTTAGTGTGTTTGCATTAGTTGGTGTCTTCTAGGTCGTGTGTCAGTTGCATGCCCACCCGTCGAGGTACCCAGTACTCGCCACCACCACCTATGGCAGAGTCTCGAGCCCGTAGTTCCGATGAGTCTTCCACGGCCGAGATGTTTCGGGCCATCATGGATCGTTTAGACACGTGTATGGATGGTCTTAGTACGTGTATGGATGGCATAGGGACGCGTCTAGAAGGGCGGATGAAGGTCCTTGAGGATCGGGCCGGGGTTTCGGAGCAGTCCATTCAAGGCCTTGTTGGGAGGATTGCTGTCCTAGAGAGGGGCCCAGTAGCGGCGCAACCCATGCCAACGAACGGCCAACAAGAGCCGGTGCAGCAACCCGCTGTGCCAAGGGCTCAGGTGGAGGATGTCGGGAGGCAACAGGCGCCTATAGTGGATGATTATGCCTCCGACAATGATCACGGGGGTAACGGTCGTCGTCATCAACGACGGAATCGTGATGACGAGGATGACGACCGCATTCTTAGGGGTGTGTGTGCGGACCCTCCCACTTTTAGCGGGTCCTTGGACCCTAGGGTGTATTTAGATTGGGAGGCCGGCATGGACCGGTACTTCGAGTGGTTTGAGATGACGGACCACCGAAGAGTCCGATACGCAAAGATGAAGCTGCAAGGGCAGGCCCAAACTTATTGGATCAATGTGGAGAGCCTGCTCAACCAGCGACGTCAACCCCAGATCAGTACTTGGGATGATATGAAAACCAAGTTGAGGGAGAAGTACCCTCCCGCCTCATATCGTCAACGTCTCATAGACAAGTGGCAAAGCATCTCCCAAGGGAACCGATCTGTGACCGAGTACACCGCCGAGTTTGATGAGTATTATTTGCGGTGCGGGGTCGCGGAAGAGAGCACCATGACGATATCCCGCTTTCGGAGAGGTTTGCGGCCCAATTATTAATATGAACTCTTTCGCCGTAATGCCACCACTTTGGAGCAGGCATATCAGATTGCTCTCGAATTGGAGCAGTTCGAGGGCGAGTTCGAGTCACCCCATCGGTTGGGCTCCTTTCCCCTTCGTAGTGTCAAGCCCCGTGGCTCATCTGGCACGTATCCGAGGGCCCCCATGGCTCGACCTCAGGAGCCCGCTTGCCCCGAGCCCTTTGCTCCCCGGCCTCGCCCTCCACCCCCGAGGGACCTTCCTCGTCCCCGGCATCTTACGGCTCCACCCACAGCCCGTCCACCGGCACCCGCACCTCCTGCCCGTCCTTTGTTGCCTACGCCTCCTATCCGTCGGGAGGATAAAGGTAAAAGACCTATGATTGGGGAGCCTAGTGGATCACGGCAGCAGTGTTATCGCTGCAATGGGTTTGGCCATTTTGCCAACCAGTGTCCCACCCGCCCATCTCTTCACATTGGGGACACACAGGCCGAGGATACCACCCCTACGGGCCTCGAGTTAGTCAGCTATGAGGCAGATGAAGAGCTAGCTGACGAGTACTATGAGTTGGGAGGTGAGGCCCAGGATGCCCAGCAGTCGGACGATACCCACATGGGGGTCGTCAGATGTATCCTCACCCAGCCACAGGTCAGTGATGACTGACGTCGGACCACTATCCTTCATGTATTCTGTAGGCTGGGAAAGCAAATTTGCAAGGTGGTCATCGATAGCGGGAGTTGTATCAATGCAATTTCCACGAACGCTGTCACTCGTCTTGGTCTCACACCCGTAGACCACCCTTGCCCCTACCAGGTATCATGGGTGGATACCACCTCCATTTCGGTCAGGCTGCGGTGCTTGGTCCCGCTGCAGCTCCACTCCTACCGTGACGAGATCTGGTGTGATGTTCTTCCCATGGAAGTGGGAAGTATCATTCTTGGTAGGCCGTGGTTATTCGACCGAGATGCCACACTCCATGGTCGGTCGAATACCTGTACCTTCGACCACGATGGCCAGCGGGTCACCCTCCAACCCGTTCGGCCCAGGAGCCCATCAGTCAGGGGTCCTACTGGCCCTAGTACTCCAAAGCCTTCCGTCCCCGGGCCCAGTACCCCATCCCCAGCTCGGGCTATGACCATTACCTCTGGCCCAGGAGAGCCCTCGACGAGGAGATTGATGATGATTAGCTCTCGAGAAATGGAGCAGGAGCTTAGTCAGGGCTGTCCGGTGTTTGCCATTACGGTTCGAGAGGTGGAGCGGGACTTCGAGGTTGATCTCCCACCCGAGGTTGTTCCCATCCTGCAGGAGTATGCTGATGTCTTCCCCGATGAGCTTCCCGAGGGACTCCCACCCATGCGGGATATTCAGCATGCCATCGACCTAGTTCCGGGCTCTTCCTTGCCCAACCTTCCTCATTATCGCATGAGTCCCACGGAGCATGCCGAGCTTAAACGGCAGGTCGATGAGTTAGTCCAGAGAGGATCTGTCCGGGACAGCATGAGTCCATGTGCTGTGATGCGGGACGGGACCGAAACGGGCTAGGACCTACGAATGCAATGAAGTGCGGCCAGCACTCGCACGCCAAAGGCAAGCCGGGCGGCTGACCTCCGTAGCGTTCCTCCGGGTGGAGGCGTCTCTCAACAAGAAATCCAAGCCCACAGCCGTCCCTATGAGGGAAGCGTAGGGATCTCAGCGGCTAAGGAACCGCCGTGCGCCTATGGGAATCTAGTCCGAGCTCGGCGCTCGACTAGGGCCACGGAATGGGGCTCTCAACTCACAGTCCCGCGGTGAATAAAAAGTTAGCTAGGATCCTAAACACTCACGCGGCATAATGGAAAGCATGCTAGTAAAGCAAGTGCCAACAAGGGGGAGCGTTGCACGTACCTCCACGCCTAGGCGTGGGGAAGAAACCCCGGCCGAGACCAACAACCCCAATACACGAAGAATGAATTTACAACCCAATAAAGTGCCCACTCCTCGTAGGGAGATAACAGGCTACATGCAACAAATTCGGGGCTGCCGGGACACGGGCTGACGGGCAGCACTCGGTGAAGGTTGGCCGCGATGAGGTCCCGGGTAGCGTCGGCAGGATCGCAGCAACGCGCAAGTCCGCGGTAACGGGTCCCACAATCTCATCCGGACTCCAAATGACGCGCCGTCAGTGAGGGTGCGAAGCCGACAGGTGGGGGAACGTCCCGGCCAAAGGGCGCGCGCTGGAACCGCTTGTGGACGCCGGTGGAGGATCTGCAACCTGTGACAGGGTCGCTGCACGCAGAACTGCGCAGCTGAGGGAGAAAATGAAGAAAACACTGCTCCGGAAGGCGAAGGAGGTCCCGCTTGTGGGAGGACGTCGAGGACAGCCGGCAGCAGATCCCAACTGAAGGGCTCGGTCAGATCTGGTCGTGACTGAGAGCAGCAAGCTCGGGAATTTGCAGGTGATCCTGGCGCCGGGTGGACAGGGCAGACCAGCGCGACCTCACGGGAATGGACACCACGAACAGCTCGGACGTCGGAACGAGGCGAGGTCGGCGGCGTTGGAGAGAGGACGAAGAGAGGTACGACTGGTGAAGATCCCACGTCCAAACTCACTGATGTCCGTCCCATGGGATTTTTGCAAGGGGGCGGACAGAATCTGGCTCGCAGGGAGAGGGGGTCCTGCGTACGCTCACGAAGAAAATCGCCACGGGTGATGCCGAGCCCCGAATGAGGCGAGACCACCTCGCACGCGTCGGCGACTCGTAGCAGAATCACACAAAAATGGACTGGTCGCCCAAGGTCGCCACGAACGGAGGAGGTCGCCGCAGCTCTTGAAGATAAGATCTGGTTGCACTGAACGTGAATCTGTGAAGAGATAGAAGAGAGGGGGAACCTCGGCGTCGCACCGAGGGGATGGGGAATCACACCCCAGGCTTGCTCCCGTCGCAGGAGCAAGGAGGAACAGAGGGGGGTGCAGCCACCTTCAGAGCAACAGCAAAATTCTTTTCAATTCATTCAATAATTTTTCAAAGAAAATACATGAGATGTTTTATATGGGGAGGGGGAATGCTAGGGTTGAAACCCTAGCCAAGAGGGAAAGGAGAGGGGTGCGCACATGGCATGGAAAGGGGGGGGGTGCGCAAGGCTTCCTAGAATCTAGGAGGGAATTGGGGAAGGGGGGGCGGCCAAAGGAGGGAGGGTGGTCGGATGGGGAAGGGGGAAAAGGGGGGGGGGCGTGCCCATCTTCCTATAATCAAGGAGGGGGCCGCACACTCCACTCCTAGAAAGTAGGAGTGGGGCGGCTGCCACCCCTGCCACCTCCTCCTCTTGGAGGAGATGAGAGGGGCGCCCAAACCCTAGCCCATAAGGGGGGGGGCGCAAATCCCAATGGGCCACTCATGTGGGATGGTGGTCAGCCCAAATGGGCCAAGAAGGGTGGACCACAAGGTGGCCCACTAACCTTTTTGCCTAACTAATAAGCCTAACATCGCCCAATGGAAGCCTAATTGGCCCCAATTGGCCTATAAAGGTCCACAATAATAATAAAAGTGTCCACGCAGGGACTACACCAAGGCCCAGCATGGCTTAAAGCATAAAATAACTAAAGATAATTCCGCTAGTCCGCCAAGTGATCGCCGAGCCAAAGGGATGCTGGCGTGCTCCGTGTGCTCCGTCGAGTAATGCGCCGCGTGTCCTCACCAATTCTCCCCGGGTGGGAAGAACTCGACCCCGTCGAGTAAGGGTCACGGTCGCTCAAGTAACGCTCCAACAGGTCCGGGTCGATCCTCTCTAGCTCTCCACGTGTGATCCAGGTGTCGTCTGTCGCAGGGCGCCCTCTCCAACGCACTAGGAAGCGTTGGTAGGCTCCGCTCCTGGTAGTGGTCACCTGCTCATCCAGTATGCAATCTATATGCTCGCGTTTCTGTAATGGGGCTGGAAGAGGTGGACGCTCAGAAGGTGTAACACTCTCAACAGGAGGGGAGCGCTCAAGAGGCTCACTGGGAATCACCGCGGGATCCCGATATGCCACCAAATCTGAGACATTGAACGTCGAACAGATCCCATAGTCGTCTGGCAGCTCAATCTCATACGCATTCGACCCAATTCGCTTCAAGACTCGGAAGGGTCCAGCACTGCGGGCCTGGAGTTTCTTCACGGCCCCCGAAGGAAATCGTTCAGGTCTGACCCTGATCATGACGTACTCTCCCTTACGGAACTCACGGGTGTGTCGATGCACTTCAGCTAACTCCTTATAACGTGCGTCGCTGGCCTCAAGGTGGTGATGATGCAGACTCCGAATAAGATGGGTAGACTCATACCTACGTGAATGCAGGGGTGGTCCTGGACATCCAAATATGGATCTAATAGGCCTATGACATCTACCAGACTTGACAACATGGGGAGGACCTGGACAACCAAAGTATGACCTATCATGCACATGTGTCCTACTAAATAGGGTAGACTCAGGAGGACGACTAACCCCAAACTTACTCTTGACATTACCCATATATGATGAGGGACATGGAGAAACATGAGAGAGAGACATGTGTTCCTGGCCTCCTAAACTCTGGCGTCTGGAAGTATGCAAGGTGAGGTGTTGGCTAGCAGGTTTGGATAGGGTGTGATGATATACCTCCTCGACTAGGTGGGGAAGAGAATATGAGTCGAGAGGCTCACTAGGGAGGGGATCGAATGGATCAAAGAAATGATGACCCCTCCCGACAGGTCCCTTCTCTATACTTGCCCATGTGCGACATTCGCCCAGGTGCAGATGATCACCGTCAGGCGCTTTAATGTATGGGGCAAGAGGCTCATGAGGAAGGCAAGGAAGGCAAGGCTCCACCCTCGGGACCGTGATACCATAAGAGGGGACAAAATCAACCTCCACGAATATGGGAAAGAATAAAAGGACCTCGGAGGTGATATGTCCTATGGTGTAGACCGAGGTAATAGACCCCAAAGCAGGGAGTGTAAAGCTATGACTATAGGGTTGGTCAGACCCTAAGGTCAACATATATGTCAACTCCCATTGACAATCTAAACTCCTAAGGAAGCCCTTCACATTTTCAAGAAAGCAGAAGGATCGAAAAGTGGTGTGAAAGGAGTCAAGGGGTACAATTGGGAGGGCTGGTCCCATGGGTGTATAGCAAGGAATGGAGACATCTAGAAGTGGACCCTCCCTTAGCCAGCTAGCTAAAGACTCTCCAATGACCAGTTCACCCTCGGAAGGTAAGAATGGCTCTATATGAGGGTCTAAGGGTGAAGCATCTCACTCGGGAATGGAAACAAAGTCCTCTATGATGTGGAGGGGCCCCTGGCTCTCAGTAGAGGGTCTCAGGCCAAGAGTGTCGGCCCTAACTTCCAAAGGTTCAGGCACGACTGGGTGCTCCATGGGGTCACTTCCTAACTCCTCGACCTCAGTTAGGTACTCCTCAATCAACTCCTGTTCAGCCTCGTAAATCACTGGAACAAAAGGCGGAGTGGATTGCTGGGGGTGGGTGGCTAGCGACACGGAGGTGGTCGGCGCAGCGCCATCGTGGAAGACAAACTCGCCTGGAAGGTGAGATGGGTGTAAGGTGCAGGTCCTCCTGTCCAGGTCGATGGTCGCTCTTCTCTCCTCCAACCAAGTTTGCCCTAAAATGATGCATGGGCCAGCAAGTGTGTCGATCTTACACCATGCACCATCGTGATATAGAACGGGGCCAAACCATCGTTGAAACTCAACAAAAGCTAAGCCACCGCAGAGAACAATCTCCCCAGTCTTAGAGAGAGACTCAACAATGTCCTGTGAGACATAATTATATGGAACCCTACTGATGAAGTCGATCTCCGTATGCAACCCATTAGGTAGGGTGGCCACGGACATGACAGGGCGCTGAAACGACTCGGTCATCGATATAGGGATCGGGTCTCCCGACGACTGAGTGGTAGGGGCGACACCCAGGGGTCGTGCCATAAGAGCGTCGAATCGGGCCAACAGGGATGACCAATCTGACACGTGGGCACGAGGAACCACCATGGGGCTGGCGGAGGGGCAGGACATGCAAGACTCAACGAGACAAGGATAAAACTCTAACTAGACACAAACCTAAAATGACAATGCAATGGTAGGTTACCTAGATGAACCAAGAGACTCAATGCACCCTAGACAACCTAAAGACTCAAATGACCTAAGACCCCAATTTGTTAGAACAAACTGGTTCCCTAAGCTCTGATACCAATTTGATGCGGGACGGGACCGAAACGGGCTAGGACCTACGAATGCAATGAAGTGCGGCCAGCACTCGCACGCCAAAGGCAAGCCGGGCGGCTGACCTCCGTAGCGTTCCTCCGGGTGGAGGCGTCTCTCAACAAGAAATCCAAGCCCACAGCCGTCCCTATGAGGGAAGCGTAGGGATCTCAACGGCTAAGGAACCGCCGTAAGCCTATGGGAATCTAGTCCGAGCTCGGCGCTCGACTAGGGCCACGGAATGGGGCTCTCAACTCACAGTCCCGCGGTGAATAAAAAGCTAGCTAGGATCCTAAACACTCACGCGGCATAATGGAAAGCATACTAGTAAAGCAAGTGCCAACAAGGGGGAGCGTCGCACGTACCTCCACACCTAGGCGTGGGGAAGAAACCCCGGCCGAGACCAACAACCCCAATACACGAAGAATGAATTTACAATCCAATAAAGTGCCCACTCCTCGCAGGGAGATAACAGGCTACATGCAACAAATTCGGGGCTGCCGGGACACGGGCTGACGGGCAGCACTCGGTGAAGGTTGGCCGCGAGGAGGTCCCGGGTAGCGTCGGCAGGATCGCAGCAACGCGCAAGTCCGCGGTAACGGGTCCCACGATCTCATCCGGACTCCAAATGACGCGCCGTCAGTGAGGGTGCGAAGCCGACAGGTGGGGGAACGTCCCGGCCAAAGGGCGCGAGCTGGAACCGCTTGTGGACGCCGGTGGAGGATCTACAACCTGTGACAGGGTCGCTACACGCAGAACTGCGCAGCTGAGGGAGAAAATGAAGAAAACACTGCTCCGGAAGGCGAAGGAGGTCCCGCTTGTGGGAGGACGTCGAGGACAGCTGGAAGCAGATCCTGACCGAAGGGCTCGGTCAGATCTGGTCGTGGCTGAGAGCAGCAAGCTCGGGAATCCGCAGGTGATCCTGGCGCCGGGTGGACAGGGCAGACCAGCGCGACCTCACGGGAATGGACACCACGAACAGCTCGGACGTCGGAACGAGGCGAGGTCAGCGGCGTTGGAGAGAGGACGAAGAGAGGTATGACCGGTGAAGATCCCACATCCAAACTCACTGATGTCCATCCCGTGGGATTTTTTCAAGGGGGCGGACAGAATCTGGCTCGCAGGGAGAGGGGGTCCTGCGTACGCTCACGAAGAAAATCGCCACGGGTGATGCCGAGCCCCGAATGAGGCGAGACCACCTCGCACGCGTCGGTGACTCGTAGCAGAATCACTCAAAAATGGACTGGTCGCCCAAGGTCGCCACTAATGGAGGAGGTCGCCGTAGCTCTTGAAGACAAGATCTGGTTGCACTGAACGTGAATCTGTGAAGAGATAGAAGAGAGGGGGAACCTCGGCGTCGCACCGAGGGGATGGGGAGTCACACCCCAGGCTTGCTCCCGTCGCAGGAGCAAGGAGGAACAGAGGGGGGCACAGCCACCTTCAGAGCAACAGCAAAATTCTTTTCAATTCATTCAATAATTTTTCAAAGAAAATACATGAGATGTTTTATATGGGGAGGGGGAATGCTAGGGTTGAAACCCTAGCCAAGAGGGAAAGGAGAGGGGTGCGCACATGGCATGGAAAGGGGGGGGTGCGCAAGGCTTCCTAGAATCTAGGAGGGAATTGGGGAAGGGGGGCGGCCAAAGGAGGGAGGGTGGTCGGATGGGGAAGGGGGAAAAGGGGGGGGCGTGCCCATCTTCCTATAATCAAGGAGGGGGCCGCACACTCCACTCCTAGAAAGTAGGAGTGGGGCGGCTGCCACCCCTGCCACCTCCTCCTCTTGGAGGAGATGAGAGGGGCGCCCAAACCCTAGCCCATAAGGGGGGGGGCGCAAATCCCAATGGGCCACTCATGTGGGATGGTGGTCAGCCCAAATGGGCCAAGAAGGGTGGACCACAAGGTGGCCCACTAACCTTTTTGCCTAACTAATAAGCCTAACATCGCCCAATGGAAGCCTAATTGGCCCCAATTGGCCTACAAAGGTCCACAATAATAATAAAAGTGTCCACGCAGGGACTACACCAAAGCCCAGCATGGCCTAAAGCATAAAATAACTAAAGATAATTCCGCTAGTCCGCCAAGTGATCGCCGAGCCAAAGGGATGCTGGCGTGCTCCGTGTGCTCCGTCGAGTAATGCGCCGCGTGTCCTCACCATGCTGTACCCGCATTACTCGCCCCGAAGAAGGATGGCACATGGAGAATGTGCATTGATAGTCGTGCCATCAACAAGATCACCGTGAAGTACAAGTTCCCTATTCCCCGCCTGGATGACATGTTAGACATGATGGCAGGTGCCACTATCTTTTCGAAGATTGATCTTAAGAGTGGCTACCATCAGGTGAGGATTAGGCCAGGTGATGAGTGGAAGACCACATTTAAGACCAAGGACGGTCTATATGAGTGGTTGGTCATGCCTTTTGGGTTGACCAATGCCCCTAGCACTTTCATGCGGCTCATGACTCAGGTCCTTCGACCTTTCATGGGAGTCTTTGTAGTGGTGTATTTTGATGATATCCTTATCTATAGCCGCACCACAGGGGACCACTTAGACCACCTTCGGCAGGTCTGTCTACTTCTTCGGCGAGAGTAGTTGTTCGCGAACCCACAGAAGTGTGCCTTCATGACACCTCAGCTTACCTTCTTGGGTTTCATTGTGTCTAGTACCGGGGTCTCCGCCGATCCGGAGAAGGTCCGGGCCATTGTTGAGTGGCCGGAACCCCGTACGGTTCATGATGTCCACAGCTTTCATGGCCTTGCGACGTTCTACCGTCGCTTCATCCGCGGATTTAGCTCCGTCACCGCCCCGATCACGGATTGCATCCGTAAGGGCACATTTGTATGGACGAATGCCGCATCTGTCGCCTTCAAGGATATCAAGGAGCGCATGACCCAGACACCTATCCTTCGATTGCCTGATTTCTCGAAGGTGTTTGAGGTCTGTTGTGATGCGTCGGGTGTTGGGATTGGAGTTGTTTTGAGTCAGGAGTCCCACCCGATCGCATATTTCAGCGAGAAGCTGAACGACGCGAAACTGCGATATTCCACATATGATAAAGAATTCTACGCAGTTGTTCAGGCTCTTAGGCATTGGAGGCACTATCTTTTACATCAGGAGTTTGTCCTATACTCCGATCATGAGACATTGAGGTACCTCCATTCCCAAAAGAAGCTTAACTCGCGTCACAGTCGTTGGGTCGAGTATCTCCAGCAGTTCACCTTTGTGCTTAAACATAAGGCTGGAGTGGAGAACAAGGTGGCTGATGCCTTGAGTCGGCGAGCATGCTTGCTCACCACCATGAGTGTCGAGGTCATAGGGTTAGAGAAGATGAAGGAGGCCTATGTTGATTGTTCTGACTTCGGTCAGATTTTTACCACCCTCCAGGCCGGACCCTCGAGAGACCTTGATGAGTATATGCTTCAGGAGGGTTACCTCTTTCGAGGTAGCAGGCTATGTGTTCCCCGAACTTCGGTTCGAGATTTCTTAGTGTGGGAACTACATGCGGGAGGTCTAGCCGGCCACTTTGGTCGGAACAAGACTATTGAGGCAGTGGAGCATCGATTTTATTGGCCGAGCTTGAAGCGCGATGTTGCTAACATCGTGGCTCAGTGCCGTACATGTGCTACGGCCAAGATGAAGAAGCAAAGCTCGGGCCTTTATACGCCTCTTCCCGTGCCTGATGCCCCGTGGCAGGATGTTAGTATGGACTTTGTTTTGGGATTGCCACGTACCTCTAGGAAGCATGATTCGGTCTATGTGGTGGTTGACCGTTTCTCGAAGATGGCCCTCTTTATCCCTTGCTCGAAGACTTCGGATGCTTCTAGGGTAGTCCGCCTATTCCTTACTCATGTGGTGTGCAAGTTCGGGTTGCCTCGCACTATAGTGTCTGACCGTGATGTTAGATTCACTTCCTATTTTTGGAAGACACTATGGCATATGATGGGTACTCACCTCAAGTTTTCCACTGCATATCACCCCCAGACAGATGGTCAGACCGAGGTGGTCAATAGGAGTCTGGGAGATCTTTTGAGGTGTCTAGTTAAGGACCGCATTGGGGATTGGGATCTCATTTTACCTATGGCTGAGTTTGCATACAATGATTCGGTGAATAGGTCTACCGGCATGAGTCCATTTGAGATTGTCACAGGTCGTAGGCCTAGGAAACCCGTTGACCTTGTCCCCATGCCTATCCATGCTAGAGTGTCGGAGTCGGCCGAGTCGTTTGCTAGGCATGTTAGGAGTTTGCATGACGACATCCGTTGTCACATTGAGGCCAGCAATGCACGGTACAAGGAGTTAGCCAATGCCCACCGACACCACCGAGAGTTCCATGAGGGCGAGTACGTCATGATCAGGGTAAGACCTGAACGGTTTCCCTCTGGAACCGTTAAGAAGTTGCAAGCTCGCGGAGCCGGTCCCTTTAGAGTGTTGAAACGCATTGGATCCAATGCGTACGTTGTGGACTTGCCCGAGGAATATAGTATAAGCTCTACTTTTAATGTTTCGGATCTAGTTGCATATAGGGACCCAGCGGTGATCCCTAGTGAGCCTTTCGAGTCATCTCCTCCCCTTGAGAGTGATCCCACACCTGAGTGTCCACCTCCAGCCCCGTTGTTACGGCAGCGTGAGCATATAGATCATATACTGGATGAGCAGGTGACAGTTACCAGGAGTGGATCCTACCCGCGCTACCTAGTGCGATGGAGAGGAAGGCCCGCTACTGAGGACACATGGATCACACAAGGCGAGTTGCAGCAGATCGATCCGGACCTTCTAAAGCGATATAGGAGCGATGCCGACCCTTACTCGACAGGGTCGAGTTTCTCCCACCCGGGGAGAATTGGTGCGGACACCCGAGCAGTTGATCGGCACGACACGCCGAGCCACCGGTACCACACACGGAGCACGACACGAGCCACCTCAGCATCCATCTGGCTCAGAGACAGCCTGGAGACTCCGCCTTGAGCCTCCCCCTTTATTATATTTAGTTAGACTTTATGTGTGTTTCATTTGTATTTATTTCGTTGCATTCGGTTTGCCATTTTGATTGTAATAGGGGCTTATGTGTAATTCGGACTCCGTGGGCCCCACGGGCCCCCCAGGACCCACCCCATTGGGCCACCTCAGCCTAAGGTCCCACGTGGGGTCATTCAACATGCCACATGGGGGTAGCTAGAAGTTTGAATTGTAATTGGACACATGGGGGACAATGGACTTGAAAAGTCCAAATGGGAGGCCACCTACCCCACCTACCAAGTCCACCCTCTCTCCTTGGTCCAAGGGCCCCCCCCCCCTTTATATTATATTATTTTGTGTGTGTGTGTGTCACACTCCATCCCAACCCTCCATTCCCATCCCCTAGATCCAATGGTTGTGGATGGATGTGAGATGTAAGGTATTTAAACTTGTATTTTCCATTTTAGTGAATTAATGTATTCATTTGGAAGAAAAAACCTTGGAGCTCCAGCTTGGTGCGCCCCTCCCTCTCCCCTTGCAGCTGTGAAGGTTGCTTCTTAGTGGTGAGACTCCAATAGTTCCGGTCGCCGCCGCCGCCGCCACGAGCCGCCACCGCACCGCCACCGCCATCAACGAAGTTCTGCCTGCGCAGTACCACAGTAGTTTCCATGAAATTCATCCATCAACCACGAGCTCAGATCGACCTGGGAATTTTACTGGAGGTTCCAGAGGTGTCAATGATATCCCATAAATTTTGGTTTGTCATTCAGATCCCGTTTCATAATTTTTGATTTTCGTCCACCCTTCCATCTCAGTTCTGCCAGCAGTCTGTCCAAGTTCATCTCCGCCCTGAGTTTTAGGTCTTAGGTCTACTTTTTGATTTTCTTTAGTCCCACCAATTTAACTGGAGTTTCCTTCCATTCACCCATTCATCCACAATTTTTGTTAATTTCTAGTTCGTCCATTTCATATTTTCTAAAAATCGTTCTCAGTCCCAGCTACAGTTCTGTTCCCCAGTTCCCAGATCCGACCACCCGATACTCCAAAAATCCTATCAAATCACCACAACTCTAAATCCAATTCCAAAAATTTTCCCAGCTTCGTGGTTTGATTTTATACAACTTTGAAGAAGAGCTCGAAGTCTGAATCCCACTGTAAGTAGGCGGTCAATGGCCATTTACAGGAAACTCATATGCTGATCTGATATTTCGGGAGATGTGCAACAGAGGATTGAAAAATAGTTAAAGCCCAGGTCCGCAGGGGTTCAGAAGATTCCACTAGCCCTAGGTTGAAGGATTTTGAATCCTCTTTCCAACGGCGCTGGTTTCATCACATTCCGACGACGGGGCTGATCGCAGCGGCCGTTTTCGCCGGAGCGCGCGCTGCTAAAACAGCAACCTTAGCTCGTGGACAGCAACTTCAAAGCTTGGAGATCGGGACCGATCGACCCCCGATCGGTGTTCCCGGCCGACCGCCGTCCGTGGAGGCGCGTCACCAGGGGTCCCCATCATAGTGGGTCCCACCCCCGCAGATCCGGAGGACAGCGCCATCCGTGGGCCCCGCGGGCCCGCAGAACCCGCCGTTCGGAAAGCACGAATACGCGGAGTTCGGCACCGCCGGGCGACATCAAGATGCTGCCCGTCAACCCGAGTTGCGTGATTCCCGGGCTCCACATGTGACCTTTTACCTCCCTGCGTGGAGTGGGTCAAATCATTGTACTGTTGTAAAATTGTTTAACCGGGGATCTGTAATTCGGCCGGGGTTGTCTTCGCCACGCCGGGTGCATGAAGGTAATGGTCCGAACCTCTTGGCGTTCATTTGCTTAGCTAGTATACGGTCTTTTGCCGCTGCCGAGAGTGTAGGTACTAGCCCGTGTGTCCATGTCACCGCTGTGAGAGCGAGAGTGACCCGTCCCGCGACTCGATCCGAGTCCAGAAGTTGAGTCGGACTACCCTTGACCTCCGCCGATTCCTTAACCGCGCACGGTCCGCGCTTTCCCTCGCTTGGGGCGACGAGTGAGCTTCCACTTCTGTTAGCGATGTTTTGCCACTAGGAGCTCGTAGTGTCGGGCTTAGTGTCTCCCTGGTGTGTGCTACTGGTCGCGTCTTCATCTAGAGTCCGAGGGTGGCACCTAATAGTGTCGTCTCCCGTGTCCATCCCGCATCACCGTTGCTATAGTTGTGATGGAGTTGGTCACTTTGCCAGCACGTGTCCCACTCGGGAAACACTTGTTATTGCCGACACGCCGGCCCGTGACCCCACCCCCGAGTAGGTGCCAGTCAGTTATGAGCCGGATCAGGAATTGGCTGAGGAATTCTTTGATGAGCTGTTGGAGGGCGAGCAGGTCGACGTCCCTGGTACCTCATATCAGGAAGATGTGCAGTTGGGTGTAGTCATGTGCATCCTTGCCCAACCTCAGGTGAGTGACGACTGGCGTCGTACCACCATTTTTCATACATTTTGTAGGCTGGAAGGGAAAGCCTGCAAGGTGATTATAGATAGCGGGAGCTGTATCAACGCTATCTCCACAGGCATTGTCAAACGTCTTGGTTTGACTCCCATGGATCACACTGCACCCTATCGAGTTTCTTGGGTGGATTCCACTTCCATCCCTGTCAGACTGTGACGTCTGGTGCTGCTGCAGTTCCAGGCATACCGTAATGCGATCTAGTGTGATGTACTACCTATGGAGGTGGGTAGTATCATCCTTGGTAGGCCTTGGCTCTTTGACCGAGATGCCACTCTCCATGGCAGGTCAAACACATGCACCTTCGACCATGATGGCCACAGGATTACCCTCCACCCCGTCTAGCCAAAGGACCCGTCTATCCGAGGACCAGCTGGCCCCAGTACTGTGACCTCTCCTAGTGAGGGGAAAGTCGGTCCACCCATTTTGTCCTCGGCACGGGCTACCACCTCTTCGACTACTCCTAGCATAGTGGATCCTCCACCCTTGAGGTTGATGATGATCAGTCCGAGAGAGATGGAGCAGGAGGTGACCGAGGGTAACCCCATTCTAGCTATTGTTGTCCGGGATGTAGAGGACGTCGCCCCTAGGTCCGAGGATGAGCATCCCCCAGAGATAGCCGCAATATTGCTGGAGTTATTCGATGTTTTCCCAGAAGACCTCCCTGGAGGCCTTCCACCTATGAGGGACATCCAGCATGAGATCGACCTCCTCCCGGGCTCATCTTTGCCCAACCTTCCCCATTATAGGATGAGTCCCACGGACCATGCCGAGCTTCAGCGGTAGGTCGAGGAGTTGATGAGTCGGGGATCCCTTAGGGACAACAAGAGTCCCTGCGCTGTCCCCACACTATTGACCCCAAAGAAGGATGGCACATGGAGGATGTGAGTTGATAGCCGTGCAATCAACAAGATCACGGTGAAGTATCATTTTCCCATTCCCCGATTGGATGATTTGCTTGACCTGATGACGGGAGGCACTATCTTTTCAAAGATAGATCTTCGTAGTGGCTATCACCAGGTGCGGATCAGGCCTGGGGATGAGTGGAAGACGGCATTCAAGACCAAGGATGGTCTTTATGAGTGGTTGGTTATGCCCTTTGGGCTTTCCAATGCCCCTAGCACCTTCATGCGGTTGATGACCCAGGTCTTATGCCCTATGATAGGGTTCTTCTTGGTAGTCTACTTTGATGACATCCTTATCTACAGCCGCACTAGGGAAGACCACTTAGACCATCTTAGATAGGTTTGCATTGTGTTGAGGCGAGAGAGTTTATTCGCCAACCCGAAGAAATGTGCTTTCATATCCGATCAGATCACTTTTCTCGGGTTCATTGTGTCGAGAGATGGAGTCTCTGCTGATCCGGAGAAGATTAGGGCCATCAGGGACTGGCCCGAGCCCCGCACCCTCCACGATGTCCGGAGCTTCCATGGCTTAGCGACGTCCTATCGTCGCTTCACTCGTGGCTTCAGTTCTATCACTACCCCAATTACTGATTGCATAAAGAAGGGGGCATTCATATGGACTAAGGCTGCAACCACGACCTTTCAGGACATTAAGGAGCGCATGACCTAGGCACCTATCCTTGCTTTACCTGATTTTTCTAAGGTGTTTGAGGTCACGTGTGATGCTTCTGGTGTGGGTATTGGTGGCGTTTTGAGTCAGGAGTCCCACCCCATTGCATTCTTTAGCGAGAAGCTTAATGATGCCAAACTGCGATATTCCTCATACGACAAAGAATTCTACGCAGTTGTCCAGGCATTGAGGTATTGGAGGTACTATTTGTTGCACTAGGAGTTTGTCCTCTTCTCTGACCATGAGGCCTTACGATTCCTCCATACCCAAAAGAAGCTGAATGCTCACCATAGTCGTTGGGTGGAGTATCTCCAAGAGTACACCTTTCTGCTCAAGCACAAGGCAGGGGCAGAGAACAAGGTGGCCGATGCACTGAGTCGTCGGATGATGATGTTGACCTCTATGAGTGTTGAGGTGGTAGGGCTAGAGAGGCTGAAGGACGCCTATGTTGACTGTCCGGACTTTGGTCCGATCTATGCCGTCCTTCAAGCCGGTCCCTCACGCGATTATAGCGAGTTTGTATTGCAGGAGGGTCACCTATTCTGAGGTGACAAGTTGTGCATCCCACGGACTTCTGTTCGTGACTTTCTTACGTGGGAGATGCACACGGGAGGTCTTGCTGGTCACTTTGGCCGGAACAAGACCATAGAGGCGGTTGAGCATCGATTCTACTGGCCTAGCCTAAAGAGGGATGTTACTCGTATTGTTGCCCAGTGCCGCATTTGTGCTATGGCCAAACAGAGGAAGCAAAATACCGGCCTCTATACTCCCCTTCCCATCCCAGATAGTCCATGGCAGGACATTAGCATGGACTTTGTGTTAGGATTGCCCCGCACCCTCTGAAAGCATGACTCGATCTTTCTGGTTGTCGACCGGTTCTCCAAGATGGCATTATTCATTCCATGCTCAAAGACCTCGGATGCCACTAGAGTTGCCCGTCTGTTCTTCTCCCATTGTGTCTCCAGATTTGGCCTTCCCCGTACCATAGTATCAGATAGGGATGTTTGATTCACCAGTTACTTTTGGAAGACCCTATGGCACATGATGGGCACCCAGCTGAAATTCTCCACTGCATACCACCCCCAGACCGATGGTCAGACTGAGGTTGTGAATAGGAGTTTGGGGGACCTTCTGAGGTGTCTAGTCCGTGATCGAGTTAGGAATTGGGATTTGGTCTTACCCTTAGTAGAATTTGCCTACAACGATTCGGTCAATAGGTCTATAGGCATGAGCCCCTTTGAGATTGTCACTGGCCGTAGACCTAGGAAGCCTATAGACTTGGTCCCATCTCCCATCCAGTCCCGTGTGTCTGAGTCAGCTGAGTCCTTTGCCACTCATATTAGGCAACTGCATGAGCATATACGTCATCACATTGAGTCCAGCAACGCACGATACAAGGAGTTGGCTGACACCCACAGGCACCACCGTGAATTTCAGGAGGGCGAGTGTGTCATGATCAGGGTTAGGCCTTAGCGATTTCCCTCGGGAACTGTAAAGAAGCTACAAGATCGCGGTGCCGGTCCTTTTCGAGTAGTGAAACGAGTTGGTCCTAATGCATATGTTGTAGATCTGTTAGAGGAGTACGGGATCAGCTCCACTTTCAACATCTCGGATCTAGTCGCTTATAGGGACCCAATGGTGATACGTAGTGAGCCCTTTTAGCCGTCTCCACCCATTGTGAGTGACCCCACCCCCGAGCGTCCACCTCCAACTTTGTCACCTCAGCAGCGGGAGTAGATAGAGCGTATACTAGACGAGCAGGTGACTACTACCCGGGGTGAAGTGTACCAACACTATCTGGTGCGATGGAGGGGACGGCCCGCGTCCGATGACACTTGGATCACTCGAGCAGAGTTACAGAGGATAGATCCAGATCTACTGCATCGATACCAGAGTGATCAGGACCCCTACTCGACAGGGTCGAGCTTCTCCCACCCGGGGAGAATTAGGGAGGACACCAGAGCTAGCCGTCATTATCAGACACGTAGCACGACTCGAGCGACGCTGACCTCCTTGTGGCTGGGTGATAGCATGGAGTCCCCACCTGGGTATTGAGTTTCTTTATGTTTATTACGAGTGTATTGGTGTGTATTTATTTGAGTATTTATGAGTGTAATGGGTCAAGGTTGTAAAATGGGTTACACTTCATGTAAGGAGCCCAATTTTTAAATTGGGCCTCCAAACTTTTAGGAGCCCAATTGGGCCTCTCTCTCCCTTGTGGGCTTCTACACATGTTAGCCCAAAAGGCTAGTCCAAGGCCCAAGATGGGCTTCTAGAAGACTTGGACCATTCGACCAAGGAGACAAAGGTAGATGATGCCCCCTCCTTGTCTCCCATACTTGTCCCCCACCTACCCTTAATGGGGGGTGTCCCCTCCTTGTCCCCCAGGCTTGTCCCCCACCTACCCTTGACCAATGTTAGTGGATGTCCTTTGGTGTTAGTGGATGTCCTTTGGTCTAGATTTAGGGTTTTAATATTTATAGTCTCTTGTTGTATTTTCGTGGAACTAATAAAAATTTGAAGAGAATATTGCTTGGTGTGCACTCCCCTCTCCCTCTTGAGTGTTCTTGGTGTTCTTCCTCCTCCCACCCCCAACTCTTTCTAGATCTGATCCCAAATCTTTTATCTCTCTCACATTTCTTCTACTTCTCTTCTTCCTCTATCATCTGTGATCGTTCACCGCCGCCACCGTTCGTGCCGCCGTTGAGCCACCACAAGCCGGCCTTCTTCTTGCTGCCCCAAGTTCGGAGTTGCGGGAGAGCAGTTCGGTGAAGGGGCTGGTACGGGAGATCCGACCGTTGGATTGCGACGAAACTTTGAGTAGGTTCCTACCATCATAGGGCAATCTCAGTTCAATTGTTGCCCCAATCAAAAATCATTTAGGCCTCCTCCCAGCCCGCTGTTCTTCCTTCTCAAAGTCTGCCTGTGAGCAGACCAACGAGATAGATCTAAGGAGACAAAATTTATTGCCCACCAAACGATGTCAGGTTGAGGCATAAGACCTATGTGCGTGATCATCTCCCTCCCCTCTATCCACCATAAAAATCCTGAGTCCTTATTCGTTCACTTGGTCCTCGGTCAAAGCTCTTGATCAGGGAGGTTAGGTTCTGTCCAGCCTGTTCTGTATTTCGGGATAGTATGCTCAGTCAACTTTCAGTCACTCCTATTTTTAATCCAACTATTGGATGAAGCTTTGATTCTACTATGTCGTAGGATTTTGAGTCCTCTTTCCAACGGCATCTTTTGTCTATCGATCCGACATCGGGGCTGGTCGTGGTGGCCGATCTCGCCAGGATGCGCAAAGCTGCCCGGGTCTGTCCCGATGTTGGCCTGCTGAAAGGGGTCAACAGAAAAAACCAGAAAAAATACGTCGAGGAGGATTCAGCCGTCGCCGCTCCAGAGATCGTCTGGGAACCTGCTGCCGTCGTCCCGGTGGGCTTCCGCTTCCAGAAGCCTCTCGGAGGACATGACTCCTTTGTACGTCCGTGGTTGCTGTCCTGCCGACCAGCAAACTGCCGAGTCGGAACCGCCGCACGGGACCCTCCAAAATGCTGCCCGCCAACCTAAGTTCGGTGCCCCCCGAAGTCGATGTGTATCCTGTTACCTCCCTGCGTGGACTGGGCCTGTAGTTCATTGCTGTAATTAATTTTAACTCTTGTACCGGGAGTCACCGTCTTGGCCGGGATGTCTTCCCCATGCCCCGAGCGTGGAGGTACACTCGTCGCCCCTCTTTAGTCGCTTGCTTTCCTAGTATAGGCTCTTGATGCCGCTGCTCGTGAGCATGTTAGGCCCCTAGATCGTTCAAATTAGTCACCGCTGTGAGTTGTGAGTGCGAGACCCGTCCCGTGACTCGATCCGAGTACGAGAGTGAGCCGACCACCCAAGACTCATTACCGGTTTCTCAACGGTGCAGATCGACTCGTTTCCCTCGCCAGGGATGACCGTGAGTGAGTGCTTCTTGTTTGGGCACATTTGCCTCTTCAGGAGTCACGTTAGGTGCCAAGTTGTTCGTGTTGTTGCTGGTCGCGTCGTCCAACAAGTCACGTCGTCTAATAGACGTCCAAGGATCGCACCAACAACATCGAGTCTCATTGTCGTCTCGCATCAAATTGGTATCAGAGCCGATTTGAGTCTAGGGTAGTCTGGTCCAAGGTCTTGTGTTGCATCCCAAAATTCGGTATATAAAAAGGTGTTGCCCGACTGTTAGGTTACGCCTATCGGGGAGGCGATTCACTTGCGTGAGAGGATTTTCAGATCCACTGACTCCGCCAAGTACCGGATATCGGTTTAAGTTAACTCCCTTTGTTGAAGTTAACTCTCATATCCAGCATGGTATCCAAGTTTGTTTTTCCTTGAACAAATTTCTCTAGAATGATTTATTTGTCTTCCAATTCTTTTTGTAGTTTCTCACAATTTTTCTGAAGTTCAGAGTTCACATGTCTAGCTGCTTCATTCTTTTCAATGATCAACTTGTTCTCATTTAAGCTTTCTTGAAGTTTTAATTTGATTTCATCAAGTTGTTTCTGAACTTCTTGGTTTTCAGATTTTAGATCTTCGTTTTCCTTCCTGAAAGAATTCATTTCATCTAATTCTTCCTTGAACTTTTGTTTTTCTTCAGTAATTTGAACTTCATCTTCAATAGCAGCATTCTGTTTCCCCTTTAACAACCTATGCTCTTTACTCAATGTGTTAAACTTATCTAGAAGTTCACCATAGGCAACTTCCCAGTCATCAATTGAAAAATTCTCAAAGATGTTGGTTACCTCTTCGTCACGGTTGGCCATAAGGCATATTCCTTGGTCTTCTTCCTCTGAAGATTCACCTTGAGGGTCTTCCTCCTCGTCACTCCACGTGCAGACCATAGCTTGAGGCTTCTTCTTCTATATCTTTGGGTTCTTTTTCATGAGCTTCGAACATTCACCTTTCATGTGTCCTGGTTTTTTACAATGATAACATGTAAACCTGTCAGAACTTCTATTCTTTTCAAATTTAAATTTGGACTTCTTACCATCCTGTTGTCCCTTTCTTCTCCTGAAGGTCTTGCCTCTGGTTCTCATAAATTTCTGAAACTCTCGGGTGAGCATAGCCTGCTGCTCATCATCGAGACCTGAGAGACTCTCATATTCATCGCTGCTCTCACCACTGCTCCTGGATACCTTAAGAGCTATGTTTTTCCCTCTCTTGTTCTCTTCGGTATTCCTCTTAAGATTTATTTCGTAAGCCATCAGGCATCCTATCAACTCTGTGACGGTCATGGTAGATAGGTCCTTGGATTCCTCTAGAACTGTGGCTTTTCTGTGCCACATAGGGGTCAAAGACCTTATGATTTTCTAACCAACTCACTATCCTGAACTGATTTGCCCAGAGCCTTCAAACCATTGGTGATCTGTGAGAGTCTAGCATACATTTCTGACATGGACTCCTCAGATTTCATTCTAAACAGTTCATAATCATAAGTAAGCATGTTTACCTTCGTGGCTCGCACTTGAGATGTACCTTCATAGATCGACTGGAGCTCATCCCACATCTTATTGGCTGTCTTGCATGCTGAGATTCTGGAATACTCCACTGGGTGCACAGCACACTGCATGATGTTCATAGCAGTCCAGTTTGCAGTTGATACTCTAATCTGCTCCCTGGTCCAGGTGTCTTCGTCTTCAGGAAGCTCGAACGGACCAGTGGTAATGACCCTCCAAAGTTCGTGACTCTGACCTCGGAGAAATACTTCCATCCTATTCTTCCAGTACAAGTAGTTAGTCCCATCGAAGAACGGTGGACGATTAATTGAATGTCTCTCAGGAATGAAGCTACGAGGGGCGCTCGACCCAAGTGTTCGCTGGTCGTTAGACCACATGTTGGGAGACCCGCTCTGATACCAATTGATATAAAATAAGATGTGATCTAGAAGGGGGTGTGATGGGGACATCAGCGTAAGACCACTAACTTTTTATTTTACATTTGAGTCCTTTTATTTGCATTTATATCCTTGGGAAAATATGTATGCAATTGTAAGGCTTTATAAGCCAATTTGTCATTCCTTAAGGATCTTTGGATTTTTGTGTAAAAGTCCAGTAGGAGCAGCAAGGGGCCCCTATCTCCTTCCCTATTGGTCCACCTAAGCTTTAGGGCCCATGTGGGGCCAGTCAAAGGTCTAAGGTGGGCTTCTAGAAGCTTGACCATTCAAAGGGGACAATGGGCTTAAAATGTCCAAGATGCCATCCCCATTTTTCAAAGGGCCCCCTTTCTTAATATTTTTTTATTTTGTTCCAAAGCACATGGGGAATTAAATATATTTTATCCCCTAAGTGCCCCTCCCCTAACCAAGATCTGAGGTTAGTTTAGGTCATTTTGTATTTCATACAAATACCATGTAATTCCCATTTTACTAGAATTAATGAGAAGAAAATCAGAATTTACCTCCAAGAGCCCAAGGGCACCCCTCTCTCTCTCCCAACCCCTAGCTACTGTGAAAGCTGCGAATTTCTGAGGTGTGAAGCCTCCTCCCCCTCCCCCTTCCTGAGTGTGAAGCTCAGCGCCGCCGCCGCCGCCACCATCGAGCCGCCATCGTGTCGCCACCGCCACTCGCCGGAGTTCTGCCCAAATCAGGACAGAACCTCAATCCCATAATTTATTTTTTTATCTTGTTGTCTGATCTACCCCCAACTTTGAGGGTTCATTCTCCCTGTCACCCCTAATCTCCAGTACAAATTTCGTGCCATTTGGCCGTCGTTTAGTATTTTTCCCGTATGTTTGTTCTTCCCTTAAGTAATATGCCATTTTACAGATCTGCGGGACAGTGTCCTGTTGTGATATTTTTCCCACCCCCTTATCTCTCTCCAGAAAATCCACAAAAATTACCAAATGTTCCTCACGTACACCCCTTTCCACCATAATTTTTATAGAGTCTAGATATTTCATTTTCCCTTCTGTCAAAATTCAGTTTTAGGGAAAACTCAGTTTGTCCTGTGTGTCTGTCAGTCCGGGTGAGAGACAAAAACAGAGTTTCAGTCATTTTCATTTTCAATCTATTCACTTGATGGATCTGTCAAAAATATATGTTGTAGATCTCTGAGTTCTCTATCCATCAGTACCTCTTGTGCATCGATCCGACATCAGATCTGGCCGCAGAAATTCATATCATGGAGGTGCGCAGAGCTAATCCGAGTCAGGCCAGAAAGAAAGTGTTGGGAAATAATTCCCAATAAAATATCAAAGCTCAATTTCAGGAACCGCCACTTCTGGGAGTCCACCAGAGACACCCCGCCATCGTCCCATCCAAGTGCCGCCTTCAGAAGATCTCAGGAGGGCGACGTCCCGTTGGAGGCCATTCCTTGTTGTCCTGTAACTCAGAACCGAGTCGGCGTAGCACCGAGTTGGCGCAGTACTGAGTCGGGCCAGCAGCCAGGTTCTGCCCCGAGAGCCCCTCCGACTTGCTACCCGTCAACCCAAGATCGGTCCTCACGGGCCCACTTGTAGCCCTTTACCTCCCTGCATGGAGTGGGCCATAAATTTTAATACTGTAGTTAAATTTCAACCGTTGTACCGGGAGTTACCGTACTTGGCCGGGAAGTCTTCCCCACGCCTGGAACGTGGAGGTAAACTCGCCTCACTCTTTATCGCATTTTGCTTATTTCGTATTTAGTCGTATATGCCGCTGCGAGTGATAGGTTCTTAGCCCGATATATGCTTTATTCACCGCTGCGAGAGTGAGTGAGTGACTCGTCCCGTGACTCAATCCGAGTACATGTGGAAAAGTTGATACCCGAGACTCACTGTCGATTTCTTTACTGCGCACGGTCCAGCATTTCCCTCGCATAGGGACGATCGCTAGCTAGAGTCCCAGGTCGCGTGTCCGTCCCGCATCAATTTGGTATCAGAGCGCTAGTTGAGTCTAGGGTTGTCATTCATCATTGCTTAACAAAAATACAAAAAAAGAGTCATTTAAGTCGGTCCAAGGTTGCCTCGCATACCTTATTCGATATATTAAAAGGTGTTGTCCGAATGTTAGGCTACGCCTATCGAGAAGCCATCTCATTTGGACCCACCTCATCTCGAGCCACCCGTGTTTCTAACGGGAACGCTTTTCATAGCCGAGCCGCTTCTTTGCTGGCTCAAGGATGGCTTGCTCCCTACCCCACCTTGATATCCACCCATGGATCCCACCTTACATATAGTGCCCGTCAACTCCTACCACTCGACATTCCGGTCTAGTCACCACGTTGATACCTTGGGTAACCTTATTATGGGTCTACACGGGCAATGGACGTTGGCGCACTCATTGGCCCGAGGCTTCGACCAACCCACTAGTCTTAGCTTCACCCATCCGGCCTTAGGGTCCATTACCTCCGTGTACACTATGGGTTGTGTCACCACGGAGATTCTTCTATTCCTCCCTATGCCGACCAAGCCCGACTTCATTCCCTTTTGCCCAAGGGAGGAATCTTATTTTCTACACATGATCATCGTCTCACCTACCACAATGCATGAAGGTGATCATCCACACCTTCACGACTACCACACATGGGACCGTGACTTGTGGGAACCCACCATAAAGGGTCATACCTTCTTTGATCCCTTTGACCCATTCCCTAGTGGACCCCTAGACCCACCATATATACTTCACTTCTTCGAGGGAGTCCACTACCACACCCCTCCCACTCGTGCCTGGCAACCTTCACATGACAATAGGTCCGAACCGTCATTTGGGGATAATGAAGACTTTGGTTCCCCCGGCCCACCTAAACCACCCGAACCTCTCGAACATCCCACATCCAAGCCCAATGTCCATGATTGGTGCATCATAGGATGTCTAGGAGTCCACCATGACGTTAACCTCCGGTTACGTCAAATGCATGCTTGGCACACATTTGGATGTCCTGGTCCACCTTTGCATATGTACGAGTCAGACTAATAATAGGTTTGTCTAGGGTCTCGTATGTCTGTACATGCATGTGTCGAGTCGAGTCGGTCTTTTGTACGCTCGCGTTGTCAGTCTCTTTCGAGTGCGATATTTGTCGGACTTTTGGATCGGCTCTACCTCTACATATCAGATCTAGTCACATAAGGGACCCAGCGGTGATTCCTAGTGAGTCCTTGAGCCGCTTCCTTCATTTGAGAGTGACCCCACCCCGGAGTGTCCACCTCTAGCCTCATTCTCCAGCAGTGTGTGCATATCGAATCTATACGGGATGAGCAGGTGTCGAATTACTTGGAGTGGAGCGTACTCCGCGCTTCCAGGTTCGGTGACGGATCCGTCGGAACTACTCAGGCAGCCGCACCCCTTACTCAATGGGGTCGAGTTCTTCCCACCCGGGGAGAATTGATCGAGACATCAGAGTAAGACCACTAACTTTTTATTTTACATTTGAGTCCTTTTATTTGCATTTATATCCTTGGGAAAACATGTATGCAATTGTAAGACTTTATAAGTTAATTTGACATTCCTTAAAGATCTTTGGGTTTTTATGTAAAAGTCCAGTATGACCAGCAAGGAGCACCCATCTCCTTCCCTATTAGTCCACCTAAGCTTTCGGGCCCATGTGGGGCCAGTCAAAGGTCCAAGGTGGGCTTCTAGACGCTAGACCATTCAAAGGGGACAATGGGCTTAAAATGTCCAAGATGCCATCCCCATTTTTCAAAGGGGCCCCCCCTTAATATTTTTTTATTATGTTCCAAACCACATAGGGAATTAAATATGTTCTATCTCCTAAGTGCCCCTCCCCTAACCTAGATTTGAGGTTAGTTTAGGTCATTTTGTATTTCATACAAATACCATGTAATTCCCATTTTACTAGAATTAATGAGAAGAAAATCAGAATTTGCCTCCAAGAGCCCAAGGGCACCCCTCTCTCTCTCCCAACCCCTAGCTGCTGTGAAAGCTACAAATTTCTGAGGTGTGAAGCCTCCTCCCCCTACCCCTTCCTGAGTGTGAAGCTCAGCGCCGCCGCCGCCGCCACCATCGAGCCGCCATCGTGCCGCCACCGCCATTCGCCGGAGTTCTGTCCAAATCAGGACAAAACTTCAATCCCATAGTTTTATTTTTTTCTATTGTTGTCTGATCGACCATAAACTTTGAGGGTTCGTTCTCCCTGTCACCCCTAATCTCCAGTTCAAATTTCGTGCCATTTGGCCGTCGTTTGGTATTTTTCCCGTATTTTTGTTCTTCCCTTAAGTAATCTGCCATTTTACAGATCTGCGGGACAGTGTCCTATTGTGGTATTTTTACCACCCACTTATCTCTCTCCAAAAAATCCACAAAAATTACCAAATGTTCCTCACGTACACCCCCCTCCCCCATAATTTTTATAGAGTCTAGATATTTCATTTCCCTTCAATTAAAATTCAATTTTAGGGAAAACTATGTCTGTCCTGTGTGTCTGTCAGTCTGGGTCAGAAAAAGAAACAGTGTTACAGTCATTTTCATTTTCAATCCATTCACTTGATGGATCTGTCAAAAATATATGTTGTATGATGATGAGTCCTCTATCCATAGGTACCTCTTGTGCGTCGATCCAACATCAGATATGGCCGCAGAAATTCATATCATGGAGGCGCGCAGAGCAGATCTGAGTCAGGCCGAAAAGAAAGTGTTGGGAAATAATTGCCAATAGAATATCAAAGCTCAATTTCAGGAACCGCCACTTCAGGGAGTCGACCAGGGACACCCCGCCATCGCCCCATCCAAGTGTCGCCTTCAGAAGATCACAGGAGGGCGACGTCCCTTTGGAGGCCATTCCTTGCTATCCTGCAACTCAGAACCAAGTCGGCGCAGCACCGAGTTGGCGCAGTACCGAGTCAGACCAGCAGCCAGGTTCCGCCCCGATAGCCCCTCCGACTTGTTGCCCGTCAACCCAAGATCGGTCCTCCCGGGCCCACTTGTAGCCCTTTACCTCCCTGCGTGGAGTGGGCCATAAATTTTACTACTGTAATTAAATTTCAACCGTTGTACCGGGAGTTACCGTACTTGGGAGGGAAGTCTTCCCCACGCCCGGAGTGTGGAGGTAAACTCACCTCACTCTTTATCGCATTTTGCTTATTTCGTATTTAGTCGTATATGCCACTGCGAGTGATAGGTTCTTAGCCCGATATATACTTTATTCACCGCTGCGAGAGTGAGTGAGTGACCCGTCCCGTGACTCAATCTGAGTACACGTAGAAAAGCCAATACCCGAGACTCATTGCCGGTTTCTCAACCGCGCACGGTCCAGCGTTTCCCTCGCATAGGGACGATCGCGAGCTAGAGTCCCAGGTCGCGTGTCCGTCCCGCATCAGGGGGGGATGAATAGATCACTCCCAACTTCGACCGATAATAAGAAACAATCGATGAAGACTGTCTGAAGGCAAGAGAATTAGCTCACAACTAATCACAGTTAACACAATCCAATGAATATCGATCGAGAGATGAAATATAGATGAAACAACGAATGACCAGTTAATGCCAGCAGATAGACAAAAGATCAAACACTCTGCAAGCAGAGATTTATTTCAGATAGTAGCCAGGGATACTAGGCGGAGGTTGTACCCTAGAGTCTCCTCACGCAAGACGAAACCCTCCAGATAGGCCTGACCTATCGTTTGGGCTACGCCCTTTAATATACCTCCTGGACACAATGAAATCACGCAAGTAAACTAAGAATCACAGAGACAAACCACACAATAAGGCTCAGAGAGTTTTTAGGTGGTTCGATTGCTATCTGCAATCTACATCCATCCCTCGGTCACACCGAACGAGGATTTCACTAGCACTGGCTAGAACAAAAGAAGACTCAGTGTGTGACAGAATGCTACCTCATAGCCTCCCCCGAGGGAGACAAGTCCCTCGACCCGGGTCCTGCACCCCACAGAACCTGACACCTGAACTTGCCACCCGCAAGTCCAGAACCAGAGAACAAAACCTCCCTTCCTCCACACCAGAGGGAAACCCACGAACGACCCAAAGTCGCTCGCAACCGAAGATAATATCTCCCCTTCTCTAAGAACACATAGAGGGAACAAGACGAGAAATCACGGCGAAAATGAAAATAGAATAACAAAAGAAAAAGATAGACTGTAGCTTCGAAGAAGCCTTTTCAGAATTCACTAGCTAGCTGCTCTCACGATCCTTTCTCTTTTTGCTTGAGACGCTCTCTTCTCAGATGGAGACAATGGCAGCAACTTCAGCAACAACTTTGGATGAGGAAGCACCCTTTAAATAGAACAGGGGCTCCGTAATGGGAGAAAGCCACGTAAGTTCTGATTGGTCCACCTTAATATTCTTTTTTGAAACCTTCGAACCAGCGTGCTGTTCTTTCTTGGATCACGTGCCCATCTTATTTCCCGCCAAAGAAATTCATGGTAACACGTCATCCAGTCACATGTGTTGGATTACGTGCCTAGAGTGACACGATGTCACTTGAGCTCCAAGGAACTCCTCACATGCTACTCTGCCAACATCAGGTCCTATGAGACATTTCATCAAACATATGGTCAACATAAGTAATGTATATATATACTTCAGCCTTGAAGAGCAAATGGGTAGATGTGCTCAAACTTCAAGTATATAGTGAGCAAATGCGCATATACTTCATATAGCAAACAGTGCAATGTGCACAGACTTCATATAGCAAACAGTGCAATGTGCACACACTTCATATAGCAGACAACGCAATGTGCACAGACTTCATATATATAGTGAGAAAATCTGCACAGACTTTGATTATGCTAAATGCAAATGTGCACAGACTTGTATTATGCTAAATGGAATGTGCACAGACGTCTAAGATGTAGAAACCAAAACATCCATAGAATTTGTTGCTTTATATGCAGACATGCACAGACCTCAAACCATATGACCTGATGTGCACAGACCTGGAAATCGGATGTGCACAGACCTTAATAGCTGAATGATAGAATGTGCATTGACCTTATATGCTATCTAGCAGAATGTGCATAGACCTCATATGACATAAACCAAAACATGCACATACCTTATATGCTGTCAGATAGAATGTGCACAGACTTGGGTGAAGGTATGAACAGAGTATGCATCGACCTTCATTTGCTATAAACAGTGATGTGCATCAACCTTGGTTCTGCACAGACTGAATGTGCATTGACCTTGGTTCTGAAGAGACGGAATGTGCATCGACCTTTGTCCGGCACAGACTAGATGTGCATCGACCTTGGTCCCGCACAGATGGAACATGCATCGATCTTAATGTGCATGTTAACAGTATATGCATCGACATGTCTATATGCATGAACAATATCTGCATCGACCTATCTATATGCATGAACAGTATATGCATCAACCTTCATGGCTATTAACAGTGATGTGCATTGACCTTCATGACTATTAACAGTGATGTGCATTGACCTTACATGCAAGATGAGAAATATGCACAGACTAGTAACAGTAGTATAGGTAGACCTAGATACACACTAGTGAGCATGTGCATCGACCTTTATTAATGAACAGTAATGTGCACAGACTTGAAAGCAGCAGACCATGACTTCATGCAAGCACACTGACTCCAATGACTCAAATGCACAATCTCCAATGCACAGTCTCACTGGGACTTTAGACTTATTATGTTTGACTTAAGGTGTTTGACTTTTGATGTTTGACTTATGATTTTTGACTTATGGTGTTTGACATCATCAAAAGCACATGGATACAACAACCACAACCGGAGTTAGTTCAAAAGGGTATTGACGGACCATCGATCATGGAACGGTTCCGACGAATGAACCCGCCATCTTTTAAGGGGGAGAGTCAACCCCTAGTTGCGGAGCATTGGTTGCGGGCCATGGAGAAGGTGTTTCGGACCATTCGATGTGAGGCGAATGAGAAAGTCAATCTGGCAACATTTATGATGGAGGTAAAAGAACTATTTTTCATAATTTGGTGCAAAGTGATTGGTTAGCGTTGTGCTCATTCAAAAATTGGATCATATGATTTCAGGAGCGTGTTGATGTGTGGTGGTCCTCTGTTCTGCGGAACCAATTTGAGGATGGACTGGTAGAAGTGACATGGGAAGAATTCGTTCGTCTATTCAAGGCCAAGTATATTCTCGAGCATGTCCAAGATAAAATGGAGCAGGAGTTTCTTACTCTGACTCAAGGATCCATGACAGTGCTTGAGTATTAGGCACGTTTCGCGGAACTGGTGAGATATGCACCTCATATTATGACTGATGAGAGGAGGAAGGTGAAGAAGTTTGTGATGGGTCTCCGACCGTCACTGAGGACAAGATTGGTGGCCTTTGATGGAAGAGGCTCTTAGTGCGGCATGCCGACAAGAAAGCGAAATGGACCAGTATCAAGAAAAGAAGAAAGCATTGATGAAGAGGTCGTCATCAAGTTTTCAACGTCAAGACCACATGAAGAAGCAAAAGCCTTTCTCTCGACCGTCAAATTATGCACCGACAAAGGTTGTTTCACTACAAACCGATGGATCGGGAGGAATGTCAGGTGACAAGACAGAATGCAAGCATTGCGGGAAATGGCATGGAGGTAAGGAGTGCCAGATGATTATTGGCAGGTGTCTTAGATGTGGAAGCCCGGATCACAAGATAAAGGATTGTCCGAAGGCTCAGTTAACTACACCCAGTAAAGCCCCTATAGCAGCTACAGCAGCAACAGCAAAGCTAGTCGGAAGATCCAGAGTGCCAGCACGAGTGTTCATATTTGCTAAAGAGGATGGGAGCAAGCAGACCATGTGACTGAAGGTACATGTTTGATATCCGGCTTCTGTGCTAGAGTCTTGTTTGACACTGGTGCTACTCATTCGTTCGTATCTGACCTATTTTCAAGAATATTGCATGATGAGTTGGGTTTGGTAGCAAAGGCCTTAGATGTACCCCTTCTAGTGTACACACCTGCCGGAGCATTGTACACTACAAAGAGTTATCCTTCCTTACCCGTGAATATTGAAGGACAGGAATTGCCCGGTCACTTTTATCTTTTGAAGATGAAGGACTACAACGCTATTCTTGGTCTAGATTGGCTGGAGAGACATTATGCTCTCATTGATTGCCAAAAGAAGCAGGTTGTTTTTCACATTTCTGGCAAGAAGGAGTTCTTCCACCCTTTACCCAAGTTTGGCTCAGGTAAGTTCATGGTCTCGGCCATGAAGGTAGCCAGATCATTGTGCAAGAGCTACAGTGCATTCTTAGCCTATGTAGTGACCACAGATGAGGTCAAGGAAGCGCCATCATTAGGGAGGACTGAAGTGGTTCGATATTTCTCCAATGTCTTTCCAGAGGATTTGCCAGGGTTGCCGCCTGTCCGGGAGATCGAATTCTCTATTGATCTCCTACCCGGTATAGCACTGATTTTCAAAGCACCTTACCAAATGGCACCAGCAGAGATGGCTGTGTTGAGAAAGCAGTTGCAAGAGTTATTGGACAAAGGCTTCATTCGACCAAGTGTCTCGCCTTGGGGAGCCCCAGTCTTGTTTGTGAAGAAGAAGGACGGGTCACTCCGACTCTGTATTGACTACCGGAAGCTCAATCAGGTGACCGTGAAGAACCGCATCCATTGCCTCGCATTGATGATCTCTTTGATCAATTGCAAGGTGCCACGGTATTTTTGAAGATTGATTTGTGATTAGGATATCATCAACTTCGAATTAAGGAGGAGGATACTTCGAAGACAGCTTTCCGAACCAGATATGCGCACTATGAATTTTTGGTTCTACCCTTTGGTCTAACGAATGCCTCGACAACATTTATGGACCTAATGAACCGAGTGTTTAAGTCTTATTTAGATAGCTTCGTGGTTGTATTTATTGATGACGTGCTTGTTTATTCCCCTAGTGAAGTGTCTCACTGGGAGCACTTGAAGATTCTTTTGGAGACTCTCCGGATGCACAAGTTGTATGCAAAGTTTAGCAAGTGCAACTTTTGGCTCGAGGAAGCTCAATTTCTCGGTCATGTAATATCCGGCAATGGCGTAGTTGATGATCCATCGAAAGTTCAAGCAGTGCTAGAATGGGAGGCTCCGAAGACTCCCACTGAGATTCGGAGTTTCCTAGGGTTGGCTGGATATTATCGAAATTTCATTAAGGGTTTTGCTTCAATTGTAGCACCTTTAACGAGATTAACAAGGAAAGGAGTGAAGTTCATTTGGTCTTAGAACTGTAAGTGAAGTTTCCGAGAGTTGAAGAATTATTTGACATCCGCTCCACTTTTGGTCCTCCCCAATAGCATCGACACATTCACTCTGTATACAGATGCTTCAAGGATCGGAGTTGGTTGTGTCTTAATGCAAGGTGGTAGGGTTGTGGCGCATGCTTCCAGGCAATTGAAGGAGCATAAGAAGAACTACCCTTCGATAGCCACAAATCCGTAGATGAAAAAGTCGTGCCACAATTTAAAAATTAACCGAACTCACTCACTTAAAAATATTGAAATTCAAGCAAAGTGGTGAATACGGGTCGATCTCACGGAGAAGAAATGTTTTCAAAATAGCATGGAAGAGAACTCTTATATTAGAAAAATCTAAAGTTTTGCGTAAGACTAAACCAATGAAAAAGGAAATTACATTGAAACTAAGTAAAGAATATGAGAGGTTTAGGAGAGAAATTGGAAGGAGAGGAAGCAAACTAAGAAGAACACAATTGCACAAAATCTGAACTTTATTACTATGAGAGGTGTCAAGTACAACGTATGTGAAAATTAAAATTACAACTTGACTGAAAATAGAAGAGTGAAAGAAGAAATTGGAGCCAAGAGGATGAAGAGTGCCGCCGTCTCCTTGCCATGCCGAGCATTGGAACTTCACCCCGCCGTGGAAGTAGACGCCACCGAGAGGACCAAAGGAAGAAGATCCGCCAAGGGGATGTGTGAAGAAATATGGAAGAGAGAGATAGATAGGTGGAAGAAAGCTTTTGAAAATCTAAGTGTAAACTTGTGTGTGTGTGAGTGTGATTTGAGAAGAGAGGAAGAGAGATAGAAGATGGGGTTATGGTTGAGAGATAAAATAAAAACACAAGAAAAATAAAATAGAAAATAGAGGGAGATTGGGAGAGAGATGGCTTTAAAACTAGAAGGAATTAGATAATATAGAAGAAGATAAAGTTGTATAGGACGAAAAGACGAAGAAGATTGATGAAGAACAGAGAAGCAGAAGATGAGAGGAAGATGGTGAAAAACATGGAAGAACGGGAAGATGGTGCACGGATGAATAGTGAAAAGCCTAAAAAAACTAAACTTTGGAAATAGACAAATAACCTGAAAACGAGGAGGATTTGGAGGAAGAGGTAGAAGAAGAAATTGAAAAACAACAACAAATGAGCAACTTTCGTGAAGACAGCAAGAGGGAAAGAGAATCAGAAGAGGGAGAAAACTAGGAGAGAAGAACGGTGAAAAAATAGGGGATGAATAGTAAAAACGGAAGAACTATGCTTTGAAAAAGGAAGAATAACTTAAAAACGGAGGAGAATTAGAGGGATACGAAGAAAAAAAATTTGAAGAACTTTTAAAGACCTACAACTTTTATGAAGAAAGCAATTTAAAACGAAGAACATAAGAGCACGAAAATAAGCTTTGAAAATTAGGCGGCTAACTATGTAACCCTTCCCTCGGTGCCTCTCGGCAATTTTATATAACGCACAGCAAACCCACGATCGTGGCCTTCGAGATCAACACGAAATCCCGCTTTGCCGCATCAAAGATCAATTAAAGGAGGTAGCTGTTGTGCCCCTGGTTTTGATGATAACAACCATGAGATATGAATGATGTATTTCGATTCAATGATGAATTAAAGTTTGATTCAATAAATGCTTTCACTTGATTTCATCCTTGTGCTAGAAAGGAATAGGGTCGACGCTGGGAGCTTACAGCGTCCACGCAGCAGTCGAAGAAGTCTTCACCAATATCGTCACAAGTTGTTCCACTGCGTCAACGCCAAGATAGAGCTGCGTCGACGCAGCAGTCACGAAGGGAAAGCCAATGGCTTACTGGTATACTCTGATGCGTCAACGCCTTGATCAAGCAGCGTGAACGCAGCAGTTCAAGCATTCCTTGTAGTAGCCTCTGGAGTACCTTGGCAGCGTCGACGCTGCAGTTCGATGAGTCGACACTGCAGTACGATGGATTGTCACAACTGACTAAAGCGCAACTAATGAGTGGAGGCAGCTGCATCCTGCGTCAACGCACTCAGCATGAAACCTGAAGCTTGAAGAAGGGTGCGTTAACTCCTTGGGGCAAGAGGGTCGACGCCATCTAATCCAAGTTGCAGAGCACGATAAGTGGATCCCACCTTCAGTCACTATCTGCCACATCAGCCAAAAGCGGATAAGGTCTCGTAGCTTCTACCACTCCAGAAGGTTCCCCACGTGAGCAATAATAAGGATAACCTGAAAATCAGGGTGGTGGCCCACCTGCCTCACGTGAACTATGTTGTGCGCGGGAAGACCACAAAATAGGATCACCCGAGAAGAAAACAAAATACACGTGAGAGGAAAAAGTGCAGGAGAACGATATAGGCGAAGAGCAGAACGAGAGAGGCTCAGAGAAGAACTGGACGAAGGCTGCTGAAGAACCAGATCAGAAGATCATCGCGCCACCAAGACTTCTACATTCCATACGGAGGAGATTCAAGGATCGAAGCTCATGCGTATGGACATGGATCTCTCTGTTGGTGATCTAAATTCCGCTGCGTCCAAGTGCTGAAGTTTGATTTCTTATATTTTAGTTTTCCTATTATTTTTGAACATTGTATTCCTCTCCTTCACTAGATTTAGTGAAGAGAGGGTGATTCTGATTCAGCGGGCTGTGCTGAGATCAGGGGTGTTAAGGCTGTGTGCCTTCAAGCTATTTGACAGCGGATCTGAGGATTTGTTCCTCGTTGTTTTCTGTTGGGGTAGTCAACAGTGTAGAGGAATTACTTCCTCGGTTTAGCAAAGTTGTGAAGCTCAGTAGGGTTCCTCACTTGTTGAGTGGGGAGGTGGACGTAGGTCTCCATTGGGTGACTGAACCACCTTAAAATTGCGGTCTCTTGTGTGGTTTGGTTTTATCTTTGCAATCTGTTCCTCGCTAGATGCATGATAGGCACGTTCTCTGATTGGCTTGATTCAGTATTTCAATTAATCATCTAGGTGTGGTGCTTCTGATTCAAATTGCTCTATTATAATTTTTATAAGGTCAACCTATTCACCCCCTCCCCCTCTAGCTTGACAGTCCTCTCGATCCAACACGTGGTATCAGAGCGCCAGGCTCTCTTGCAATGGTTTCACAGCCTAGAGAGAACTAATGGAGAACAGAGGACTCATGCCTGAGGGGTACGCAGTGAATAGGCCACCATTTTTTGATGGGACTAATTATTCATACTAGAAAAATCGCATGCAAGTATTTTTAAGAGCGCAGGATCATGAAATCTGGAGAGTAGTGAGCAAAGGGCCATACCAAATTGAAGGCGATGAAGAACTCTGGGTGAAGAAGCAAATTCGAAAGTCAAACGTAAATTGGCAAGCCATGAACATTATGCAGTGCTCACTCCATCCCAAGGAATTCTCACGTGTATCCTCATGCTCCAGCGCAAAAGAAATGTGGGATAGACTCGAGGTAATCTACGAAGGTACCTCAGAGGTAAGAGAGACAAAAGCTAACATGTTAATTTCAGAATATGAATCTTTTCGGATGAAACCTGAGGAAAGTGTATCTGAAATGTATGCCAGACTAACTCTTCTTGTGAATGGTCTTAAAGGTTTGGGAAAGATCTACAGTGACTATGAGGTAGTTAGGAAGATTCTTAGATCCCTAACTCCAATCTGGCATACCAAAGCCACGGTCGTTGAGGAATCAAGAAACCTTCCCACCACCAAACCAGACGAGCTAATAGGTTCTCTTATGGTTTATGAACTGAACTTAAAAAGAGCAGATGAGGACATGAAGAAGAAAAAACCCCTTGCATTGAAGGCTGGTTCTAGCAGCAAGGAAAGCTCAGATGATAGTCAGTCACCTTCATCTGATGATGACTCAAGTGAAATAGCCATGCTTACTAGAAAATTCAAAAAATTCTTAAGAAAGGGAGGTAAGACTGATAGATATAAAGGATATCAGGTAAGAACTAGCTCAAAACTCAAGCCAGATAATCCTAAGAAATCTGATAAAGTTGTTTGCTACAAATGCAGGAAACAAGGACACATCAAGTCAGAGTGTCCTGAGAATGTGAAAAAGACACAGTCAAAGTGGAGAAATAAAAAGCCCAAGGCCATGGTAAGCACTTGGAGTGATGAAGAAAAAGATGAAGATGAAGAAAGCACCTCTAAAGAAGAAAGCGAGGTGAAAATGTGCTTCATGGCAAATGGTGATGATCAAGTCGAGGTAACCTCTCCCTTTGCAGACTTCTCCTGTGATGATTGGGAAGAAGCTTTTAACGAATTGCTGGATAAGTATGAAGATGTTAAAAAGGAAAATAAATATCTAAAGAAAAAGAAAACTCAAACCAGTCCAGAAGATGATTTGAATGAAAGAGTCAAAACACTAGATGCTGAAATTGTGTGTCTAAAAAGGGACTTGGAAGAAAAAGATGAGTATAAGAGACAGCTAATTGAAATAAAGAGAGAAAATGATTTTCTATTGAAGATGCATGATGAATTGAAATTAAGAATGCAGAAATTGGAAAAAGAAGTGAAACTTGCTGAAGAGAAATATGAGGCCATTTGTGGAGTCAATGCAAAACTTCAAGAAAATCTGAAGAAATTAGAGGAAGAGAACCTAAGCAAACAAGCATCCCTCGAAAAAATGACACAGGGTAAAGACAACCTTGATGTTGTTATGGGAATTAAGTGCAACTTTGGAAAAGAAGGGCTTGGATACAATCCTACTAAAAAGAAAGAACTGGGAGCTAGATTGGTGACATTTGTCTCTGGGAAGGACACATCTGAAGAGAGGCAAATGGATGAAAACAAAAAGGATGAGAAGAATGAGAAAGGATCAAAACAATCTAATGAAATAAGAAAAGAAAAAGGAAATGAGAAAGGGAAGGCAACATTGAATGTTACCAAACAGAAAAGCACATTTATGTTCAAATATACCTCTTCAGGTCAATATAGGAATCCTAGATTTGATTCATCAACCCAACAGCAATACTATAGAAGATCAGAAGGATTAAGGCGTGGTAGAAGTCAACCGCGTCAACGCACTGCTCACATGGCGTCAACGCACCTAGCCTTCCAGAAAGGGCATTCGGTTAGAAATACTCAGATGCGTCGACGCAGTCACTACCATGAGTCAACGCAGTACATGTACCAGAACCCTCATGATAGTTATGGCAGGTGGATGAGTCAACGCAGCAACACTAAAGGGTCTACGCACTCAACTCTCAATCAACCAAGAAGCATGCATTCATCTAGAGTCCTTAAGTCAAATTTCCCTAATACTTCATGGAGTCATCACTATCAATGGCACAGGAATAATCACAAGTCTGTCAAATCATTGAACTCACCATATCAAAGACCCTCTCAACAGCAACTATGGATCCTCAAGAGCTTGATATCCTACCTGAACACGTCCTATGGTTTGAAGGGACCCAAGTATATCTGGGTTCCAAAATCTCTTGTGTAATATGTTTTGCAGGAGTGTCTTGCAGCTGTACATAATAGGTGGTATCTCGACAGCGGCTGCTCAAGGCACATGACGGGGGATAAAGCAAAATTCTGTGTCTTGATAGAGAAAGATGGGGGTCATGTTACATTTGGTGGAAACAATAAAGGGAAAATTATTGGAAAAGGTAAGGTAGGTAAAAATCCTTCGAATTTCATTGATGATGTGTTACTTGTTGATGGCTTAGAATATAATCTACTTAGCATAAGCCAGCTGTGCGATAAAGGAAATAAAGTTGTGTTTGATGATCACACTTGCACCATTTTAGAGACAAGTTCTGAAAAAGTTAAATTCATTAGAAAAAGAATAAACAACATGTATGTGGTAGATCTAGATGACCCTGCACACAACAATCTGTGTCTTGCTGTGAATAAAAGTGAACTTGCTTGGCTTTGGCACCGCAGACTAGGGCATGCTAGCTATAGTGTCTTGCATAAGTTAGCAAAGTTTAACATGGTGAAAGGTCTGCCAGATGTATCATTTAAACGAAATGACAAAGTTTGTAGCGCATGCACTCAAGGTAAACACACCAGAAAATCATTTAAGTCCAGACTTGAAACTCAATCATCTAAACCTTTTGAACTCATTCATATGGATTTGTTTGGACCAACTAGAACAGCTAGTGTGAGTGGAAATAAATATGGATTTGTTCTAGTGGATGATTTCTCTAGGTTTACTTGGGTGTTCTTTCTAACTCACAAGAATGATGCATTTGAAGAATTTCAAGCATTCTTCAAGAATGTGCAACAGGATGGTAAGTTTGGCATTTCATCTATCTTGTCAGATCATGGAGGAGAATTTGACAATTCTGAATTTGATGATTTTTGCAGAGTCACAGGAATTACACACAAGTTCTCATCTCCAAGAACTCCTGAACAAAATGGGATTGTAGAAAGAAGAAATAGAACCCTTGTGGAGATGGCAAGAACTATGCTAATTGAAGGACAACTCCCAAGGAAGTTCTGGGCAGAGGCGGTAAATACAGCTTGTTATATTGTGAACAGGGCAATGGTAAGACCTCAGTCCAAAAAGACTCCATATGAATTAATGAAGGGTAAGAAACCTTCTGTTGCTTATTTTAGAGCCTTTGGATCAAAATGCTTTGTTCAAAATAATGACAAACGGACGTTGGACAAATTTGAACCTAAAAGTGAACCTGCCATCCTTCTAGGATATTCTAGTCACTCTAGGGCCTACAGAGTCCTAAATCTAAAAACACATGCTGTTGAAGAATCACCTCATATTGTGTTTGATGAAATGAATGAAAATTCTAAGATTGAGGAATCATGTAGGGATGAAGATGAAGGGAATTTCCTTAAAGAAAAAGAAGAACAGAATCTCCAAGATGAAGAGACAAGGCCAAATGATGATCATGCAGAATCAACCCACCATGGTGATGCAGGTATAAATGAAGGTAACTCTCTAACCGATGTCAGGATGCTAAGGGATCATCCTTTATCCAATGTCATTGGTAACTTGCATGAACCTGTCAGAACTAGATTTCATTTTAGAGGTGTTGAGGAAATGGATAATCTAGCCCATGTCTCTCAAATTGAACCAAAAAATGTTGCTGAAGCATTGAAAGATAGTAATTGGATAAACGCAATGCATGAAGAATTACATCAATTCAAAAGAAAAAAGGTGTGGTATCTTGTGCCAAGACCCAAAGAGCTTGCTGTAATTGGAACTAAATGGGTCTTCAGAAATAAACAAAATGAAAATGGAATGGTAGTTAGGAATAAAGCTAGGCTGGTAGCACAGGGTTATAATCAAGAATTTGGCATTGACTTTGAGGAATCCTTTGCTCCAGTAGCTAGATTAGAAGTCATTAGATTATTACTTGCTTATGCTTGCTGTCATGGAATAATGTTACATCAAATAGATGTGAAGAGTGCTTTTCTAAATGGGTCAATAAAGGAAGAAGTTTATGTTGAACAACCCCCTGGTTTTGAATGCACAGAAAATCCTAACCATGTGTACAGATTGGACAAAGCTCTATATGGACTCAAACAGGCACCTCGAGCGTGGTATGATAGACTCAGCTCGTACCTCACAGAGAAAGGCTACTCTAGAGGTAAAATGGACCAAACTCTGTTCACCAAGGTAAGGAATTCAGATATTATTCTAGTTCAAATTTATGTTGATGATATAGTTTTTGGTTCCACTAAAATCAGCATGTGTGAGGAGTTTGCCAGCTTAATGACCACTGAATTTGAAATGAGTCTAATGGGTGAGCTTAAATTCTTTCTAGGTCTTCAAATCACTCAGAGCAAGGAAGGATGTTTCATCAACCAGGCAAAGTACATCTCTGAGTTGCTTAAGAAATACAAAATGGAAAATCTGAAAGCAATCAGCACACCTATGAGCACCACTACAAACTTGGATGCAGATTTGACAGGTAAACAGGTTGATGCAAAAACATATCGAGGTATGATTGGTTCACTCCTCTATCTTACTGCATCTAGGCCAGACATTCAATTTTGTGTATGCATGTGTGCTCGTTTTCAATCTGATCCTAGAGAATCCCACTTAAGTTCTGTCAAGCGCATCTTTCGATACCTTGCTGGAACTCGAGATTTAGGGATTTGCTACCCTGCGTCTTGTTCTTTTGATCTTGTATCCTATTCAGATGCAGACTATGCTGGATGCAAACTGGACAGGAAAAGCACGAGTGGCTATTGGCAATTTTTGGGAGGATGTTTGATTTCTTGGGCCTCCAAGAAACAGCACTCAGTGACACTATCCACTGCAGAGGCAGAATATGTCGCTGCAGGGAGTTGTGGTACTCAAGTGTTGTGGATCAAACACCAACTCCAAGATTATCAAACTGATCTTGGGTGTGTCCCCATATTGTGTGATAACACAAGTGCCATAAACCTGGCCAAAAATCCTATCCAGCACTCTAGGACCAAACACATAGAAATTAGACACCATTTCTTAAGAGATGAAGTGATAAAAGGAAATTTTAAACTCATATTTGTTGAATCACAATCTCAATTGGCCGATATTTTTACCAAGCCTCTGAATAATGATAGATTCTCTTATCTTAGAAGAGAGCTTGGTCTGTGCAATTATAATATGGATGCCTGATTTGTGTGCCTGACTTATCTTCTAGAATATGAATGATTAAACTTGTCTTGGTTTGAAGTATATATGTCATAAACTCAGGGGGAGCTTATTCTTCTGTGCTTGGTATGTCTTACTTTCCATCAATAAATTCATAATGAATATAGTTTCAGCATGATACTCATTTTATTGGCTGTTACAATTTCATTCATGCACGGTCTGAGGGGGAGTTAGCTTCAGACACCTTCTTGGTGTCAAAATGATGAACAAAGTGCAGAGTTGTTATTGCTGGTTGGTTGGTTGAGTTAACACAGTGTGGAAGTAGGGTTAACGCACCAGACAGCTTGTTCTTTGAGAATCTGGTGTGAAGTGTCTCTGGCTGGTTGAATGAGTTGACGCAGCAATGAGACTGAGTTGACGCTGTGTTCAGTATTTTCGGAAATAGAACCCATCTATGAGCGGCCTTGATGGATGAGTTAACGTAGTTATAAGGCTGGGTCAACGCAGCAGTGTTATATGCTCTTCTTTTGGAGACTTCCCTATCTCAAAACAACTTGCTCTGTTCATTTATCTCGTCCCTTCCGTTCTTATCTCTCAATAAAGCCTCCTTGACATTCTTGTATGAGGGAAAAACTCTAGAGAACTGAGATATGTAGACGATGTCTTAAATTCAGGGGGAGTTACAGTGAAAATTCCTATTGAGTTGAGATATGTTCTGAACAGCTCTATGAAAAGCTAATGATAGGAGATCCATAATTCTTATGGTGTTTGAATTCAAGAACTCTTGAACCCAATAATGCACTATGTTTGGAATAAAAGCTGAACAATTTAATAAAACCAGGACCTTGTCATCTCTCAAACCTTATATTGTTCAACAGTAAAGAAACCACTGTGTGTAGAGGAATTTAATATTTGTATTGGTAATAAAACCAAGATATTGAGTATAAAAGCTGTAGAAACAATCTCTTACACATGTTATAAAATGCAGAGCAATGGTGGCTATTCACTGAGAAACTAGCCCTATGCACCAAAGAAGTGCTAAAGAGCAAGTCATGAGGTGGCCACTATCTCTATCTTCAAGTGAAAAATAAACCATTTCAGAGCAATGGTAACTATTGACTGAGAAACTACCTTCAAGCACCTATGAAGTGCTGATAGGCATGTCATGACGTAAGTTGCCAACTCTGATCCATCTATGCAGAATAGTTTCCTATGCTGAGTAACCGGGGACTCGGGTGTCTAATAAACATGTGTACCCGTGTCAAAAGGCTAGCCATACTTGACTGCAAATGAAAACGTAAAATAAGTTGAAAATGCTACAAATGTGAAAAATAATGAAAACATGTAAGTGTGATTGATCTGAAGCTCGTTATTCAACTTGGTCTGTTATCAATGCCAGTTAAATTTCTCTCTCTCTCCAAAAGGCAACTTGAAATTGTCAAATATAAGGAACAGATATGAAAATGGTTCTAGTGTGAAAAGAGTTCCTCTTTTTCTCCAGGCAGGTGCTTTTGGTGGTTCATATTTTTTTTAATTCAATGCTTTAAGATTATTTTTTCTCTTTATCATTAATTGAATTGGAGCCTATTTACACATCTCTCTCATGGGAACTCGATCTGCAATACTTAAAAATCCTTGACTATGAGCATCTCTACTCCATATCTCAGTATCTTAAGAAAACTCCAAGTACAGATGACCTTCTTGCTACTCTTCTTGCATATATTCATTTGTTTCTGCTTCACTGCGTCGACGATGTATCCCTTGGCGTCAACGCAACGTTTCCAGAACCACTTTTACTTTTTCCGGTTCGCGGACTTGAACCGGGTGAACCGCTCATTAAAAAGGGTTTCGAAACTCCTTTAAAAGCGGAACGTGACCGCCGTTCATCTTCATTTCCTTTGAAAGCCTTTGTCGTTCTATCTTCCGAGCTCTCCCAAACCCTTTCCTGTTTCATTCTTCCTCCTCCCGCTGCCATGGCTCCTCCGACATCTACTCACAAGGGAAAGAAGAAGGCAGAGGAGCATCCAAGAAGCTCAGCATCAGTAGAAGACAATCTGGAGCCCCGCTCCAAAGCTGCTCACGATAAAGGGAAGCGGAAAGAGATGCGTCCACGCGCTCCGAGCCTGCCAACCAAAAAGAGAAGGGAATCTGATGTCAGGACAGACAAGAAGGGTTCATCTGCAAGTGCTGCAACGGGACAGAAAGGTGCGGCCAGCTCACTTACTGTCACTGTGGACGAACCTCTGAAGGTTCTTATTTCCCGGTATATTGCTACTACCGACCATCAAATGCTTGACGTTTTTCCGGAACTGTTTCCTACCTTGGACTATCAGGGATGGTTGTCTTTTGTTACAACCCACAAGGTATATTACCCCACCTTGGTCAGAGAGTTCTACAAAAATTTGAAATATGAACCTCAAGTTCCAAAACTCACATCAACTGTCCGGAATGTCAGTTTTGAGTTATCCAATAAATTGTTTGCCAAAGCCTGGAAAATCCCCAAGAATGGAGTTCAACTACATAGCTTTGAGTATGATGAGCATGAAGCTTATGCTCTCCTGACTGATAAACCGAGTGATCCTTCCGATGTCAGGAAAACTTATTTATCCAGTCTCAAAGCAAATCAATTCCCTCCGTTGAATAGACTGCTCCACCACATTTGCACATCAATGATCACACCACAGAGCAGTGGTAGGGAAAGGGTGACTGAGATGCAGAGATTTCTACTTTACTGTATGCTGAAGAGAATACATATTTCCCTGTCTGATATAGTTATTCAAACCATGGGGTCATGCTTGACACAATCCAAAACACTTCCATATGCTGCTCCCTTGACTGCTATTTTTCGAAAAGTGGGAGTAGACTTTGGTTCTGAGAAGAAAATAATCATCCCTCAAGGGAATGTTTACACACTTTCTTACATTCAGAAATTTATGGGTTTTAAAGTTATTGATGGTAAGCCAGTTCGAACTCTTCCTAGTCAGCAAACAGCTCCATTAGAAACAGGCACTGCGGATGCTAGTCACGCAAACAGAACAGAGGTACCAATTCCTCCTGTGGTGAGAGAAGACAGACAAGAGGGTAGTTCACCAAGAGAAGAGCATGGTTTTGAGGAACCATTTGCTCGATCATCAAGCCCTCAGCTAGAAACTGGGCAACCCAGTGGCACTGCACCTACATTGGAACCCCTTATGGCTGGAGCCATTGGAATTTATAGAAGACCTTTTCCAACTTCTGATGAAGCTCCACCTCCAGCCACTGTTGAAGAGATGTTTGCACACATGACTATGATGCTGCAACGTCAGGATGCAAAAATGGACAAACTAATGGAGTTTACAAATTACCATCTCAACAAACTGACTTCCCGGATTATCCAATTTGAAGTCTCTGTCTTATCTGAGTGGCAAAAATTCTTACTGACTAAGATGTTATCTGACCAAGCTACAAGGAAAGTCTTGCAGAACATATCATCTCTTCTTGACAAGTTATCTACACTGGTGAATGATATGCACAGTAATCAAGCTTCATTTTTTCAATCCCTTGCCAAGATTACTGATTTATGCTTTGATGTGAGGATAGCCGTTGAAACCATCAAAGGTCCTGTCAATGCAGTTCCCCAATGTCTCAAAGCAATGCTAGAAAAGATTGATAAAGTGACTGCAGCACTTCAGTCAATTGGGGACAAGTTTCAAAACAAGGACTCTATCACAGCTGATCTCCCTTCTGCCATTGACAGTATACGCTCCACTGTAAGTCATCAGCTGGGTGAACTATCTCAGGATATCCGAGATTTACTAGCCAGAGATCCATCTGGCCAGCAGCAGCCTCGCCAGACAACTACTCAAGGGCAATCCTCTCGTCAGCAACAACAACCTCCTTCTGCCAGAAGATACAACCGCTTCTTCCACTCTTAGGATAGCTCTGTCACATTTCCTCCCCTTTCTGATGAAGTCAAAGGGGGAGAATGGATGTTATGAATGCATCAATCATGAAGTCAAGCTGGAAACTTGACCAAAGTACATTGCATCTGCATCAATCATACTGACTAACTTGAATGAATGTTTTCTTTTTGTCTGGTTCTATAATGTAATGTACTTTGATTTAGTCAATGATTTGATTTCCTGTTGCTTTGAACCTTGACTGTTTAGATGCAATGTTACGAATGGCATTCAACTCATAGTTGCCATCATCAAAAAGGGGGAGATTGTTGTGCCCCTGGTTTTGATGATGACAACCATGAGATATGAATGATGTATTTCGATTCAATGATGAATTAAAGTTTGATTCAATAAATGCTTTCACTTGATTTCATCCTTGTGCTAGAAAGGAATAGGGTCGACGCTGGGAGCTTACAGCGTCCACGCAGCAGTCGAAGAAGTCTTCACCAATATCGTCACAAGTTGTTCCACTGCGTCAACGCCAAGATAGAGCTGCGTCGACGCAGCAGTCACGAAGGGAAAGCCAATGGCTTACTGGTATACTCTGATGCGTCAACGCCTTGATCAAGCAGCGTTAACGCAGCAGTTCAAGCATTCCTTGTAGTAGCCTCTGGAGTACCTTGGCAGCGTCGACGCTGCAGTTCGATGAGTCGACGCTGTAGTACGATGGATTGTCACAACTGACTAAAGCGCAACTAGTGAGTGGACGCAGCTGCATCCTGCGTCAACGCACTCAGCATGAAACCTGAAGCTTGAAGAAGGGTGCGTTAACTCCTTGGGGCAAGAGGGTCGACGCCATCTAATCCAAGTTGCAGAGCACGATAAGTGGATCCCACCTTTAGTCACTATCTGCCACATCAGCCAAAAGCGGATAAGGTCTCGTAGCTTCTACCACTCCAGAAGGTTCCCCACGTGAGCAATCATAAGGATAACCTGAAAATCAGGGTGGTGGCCCACCTGCCTCACGTGAACTATGTTGTGCGCGGGAAGACCACAAAATAGGATCACCCGAGAAGAAAACAAAATACACGTGAGAGGAAAAGTGCAGGAGAACGATATAGGCGAAGAGCAGAACGAGAGAGGCTCAGAGAAGAACTGGACGAAGGCTGCTGAAGAACCAGATCAGAAGATCATCGCGCCACCAAGACTTCTACATCCAGACGGAAGAGATTCAAGGATCGAAGCTCATGCGTATGGACATGGATCTCTCTGTTGGTAATCTAAATTCCGCTGCGTCCAAGTGCTGAAGTTTGATTTCTTATCTTTTAGTTTTCCTATTGTTTTTGAACATTGTATTCCTCTCCTTCACTGGATTTAGTGAAGAGAGGGTGATTCTGATTCAGCGAGCTGTGCTGAGATCAGGGGTGTTAAGGTTGTGTGCCTTCAAGCTGTTTGACAGCGGATCTGAGGATTTGTTCCTCGTTGTTTTCTGTTGGGGTAGTCAACGGTGTAGAGGAATTACTTCCTCGGTTTAGCAAAGCTGTGAAGCTCAGCAGGGTTCCTCACTTGTTGAGTGGGGAGGTGGACATAGGTCTCCATTGGGTGACCGAACCACCTTAAAATTGCGGTCTCTTGTGTGGTTTGGTTTTATCTTTGCAATATGTTCGTCGCTAGATGCATGATAGGCACGTTCTCTGATTGGCTTGATTCAGTATTTCAATTAATCATCTAGGTGTGGTGCTTCTGATTCAAATTGCTCTATTATAATTTTTATAAGGTCAACCTATTCACCCCCTCCCCCTCTAGCTTGACAGTCCTCTCGATCCAACAGTAGCTTGGCATAGATAGAGCCCTTCTTTCCTCAAACAAGCGAAGATATGCTCGAAATATAGAAGATATCTTCGAATGGAATTTATTGGTTTTGCTTCAAACTCTTCTGAAAATGGCGATTGGGATATCAGGCGCAATTTAAAATAACGATTGCTCACGACGTCACCCATTCTTTATTTCATCTTTTTGTCATTTTTTTACTTTTTTCATAAATCAGGAAATGACGACTTTCCAGAAAGTTGCTAATTCTTTTTTTTATTTTTATTTTCCAAAAATACAGGAAATAGCGACTTTTCAAACAGTCGCTTATTCTTTTTTATTTTTTTTATTTTCTTTCTGATTTTCTGTACAAATGAAATAGCACCCACATGAACGGTCGCTCATTCTTTTCCCTAAGAAATGACGTCTTCGTGAGTAGTCACACATTCATTTCTATTTTTCAAGTTTTTCTTCTTTTCTATTTCCATAAATGAATCTGCGTCTGTTAACTCAGTCGTGAATTCCCCATTTCTTTATTTTCTTTTTCCAGTAAAATAAATTGGCACCCGTTTGATCACTCGTATTTCTTATTTTTAGAAAATTCTTTAAAAATTGGTGTCTGACCATCCGGTCGCTATTTCCTGAAAATTTAGAAAATTCAAAATATCAATATATTTCAACCAAAAATGACTTTCAAATGATTGTGCAATTTCTTGAATATTTCTCACATGATCATTTTACCTCAAAAAGATGATATAATGCATGCAGACTCAAATTAATGGTGAGAATGAAATTAACTACTTATGTAGCACAACTTTATTCATTTAATGCTCAAAGATGATGAATGCGATGTAACTTATGATATAAAATATAGCATTTATCACACCCCCCAACTTACTCATTGCTAGTCCCTTAGCAATACAAAATTAAAATTTAGGACTAACAATAGTTTGTAAAATCCATACTCTCATATCTAGCTCTCCCTTCATAGAATTCATCAAATATTAGGAATCTGGAATTATTAACGCACACTAGTCTTATGTAAGAAATTAAGGTACATGATCAAGAATTCAGATCAAAGCTCAATAGCACTTGTGCATTTGTAATACTAAATCCATAGCATAGACAATTGCATCCCCCATTTGTTATTCCAAGCAAGTGCCTTTCAACCCTTCACCTCTTAGATCAGAGCATTAAGTATACTAGCTTTTTGGTCGACCTTATTTCTATGTCTCTTTGGGATCTTTTACATATAGTTTTTCTACACACATGATGCTGCACTACCCTTCATTGTTTAACATGAATGTCGACTCTTGCCTTAAGAGAAGCAGGCTCAGTTACATAGGTCAAGATTCACTTTTCCTTTTGACGCGAACCTCAACACATCTTAAATGAAGTAGGCCCCGATTACTAAGACTAGGAGCATTTTTCATGGTGTTTCTTCTCTCTCTTTTTTTGTTTCGTTGTGCGATTTGCACTTATTCGATAAGTAACTTGGCAGAAAGCTTTGTAAAAAATCTCTTTGTTGAGAAGTGCAGAATATCAGATAACATACCCAAAATAACAGAAGGCTTGTTTTGCTTGTTTCATTATTGTGCAAAGTGATTTCTATTTCTAGAGTGCGCATTAACTTTAAAAAGATTCTTACATCAGTTTTCCATAGCTAGGTCGAAGAAATTCTCCATCATCCTTCTCCCTATTCTTTCATATTCTAGAATTACTTTCAATTTAAAACATGAATCAATAAAAACTCAATTGGGGATTTCATCTTTTCATTCATTTTTATGCAAGAATTTCTATCAGGTTGTACTGTATGCATCATGAAATTTTTCTCTCCCTCCCCGAACTTGAATGCCATTGTCCTCAATGGCATAAAGAATTAAAAGCAATAGAATAGTGTAACAAAGAATATAGTTGAGATGGAAGGATACAACCTGATGAGTGGGATGAAAAACTCCATTAATGGACAACAATAACTTCTTCTCCTTGACCTGTCTACTGAAACACACACTCAAACAAAATCAAATAACAAAAACTTTGGGTTGCCTCCTAGAAGCACTAAGTTTTCTATCTTCAGCCAAACACATGAAAGCTCGTAAAGATTTATTCTGGATCATTCAAAATTTGAGCCAGACACATGAACCTACATGTAGCCTTTGTTTCACCTGTTATATATATCATTTAAAAAGAAAATAAATAAAAAGAGAAATAGGCCAAAGTTTTGTGCGCATCAATCTCCCTGTTGGACACTTCTACCGGGCCACTAGTTTGGGGATGATAGGGGGTAGCGAGCTTGTGAGTTATGCCAAATTTGCGTAATAAAGCTCAGAATTTAGAATTCGTGAAGTGAGAACCCCCATCACCAATGATAGTTTTAGGACAACCAAATCTTGAAAAGATATTCTTCTTAACAAATTTCATTACCACCTTATGGTCATTGGTCCTAGTAGCCACAGCTTCAATTCATTTTGAAACATAGTCCACTGCCACCAAAATATATTCATTACAAAATGAAGGTGGAAATGGTCCCATAAAATCTATTCCCCAAACATCAAAAATTTCTACTACCAGAATGAGATTAAGCGGCATCATATCCTTCTTAGAATTGTTACCTACTACTAGACCCTCAAAGAAGTTTTCAAAAATTCATAAGCATCCTTAAACAATGTGGGCCAATAAAATCCATTTTGTAGTACTTTTGCCGCAATCTTCTTTCCAGAAAAATGTCCCCCACAAGCAAGATTATGACAGAAGTTCAAGATAGATTGTTGTTCTTCCTCGGGGACACATCTTCTTATTATCTGATCTAGACCCATATGAAACAGTTTTGGGTCCTCCCAAAAATAGTGCTTAACCTTTGCAAAGAATTGATCCTTCTCCTGCTTAGTCCACCCTACCGGGATTTGTCCTACCGCCAGGTAATTGACTATATGAGCGTACCAGGGGGTTAAGAAGATAGAAAGAATTTGTTCGTCGGGAAAAGAATCGGACATAGGAGCACTTTCAGGTATCACTATCCTTGATAGATGATCAACAACAACATTTCTAACCCCCTTTTGTCTCGAATTTCTAAATCAACTTCTTGCAACAATAGAATCCATCGAATGAGATGGGGTTTGGCATCCTTCTTGGAAAGTAAGTACTTCTAAGCAGAGTGATCAGAATAAACAATAACCTTAGCCGCTAGTAGATATGAGCGAAAATTTTCAAGGGCAAAAACGACAGCGAGTAATTCCTTCTTCGTGGTGGTGTAGTTCAATTAGGCATCGGCGAGGGTGCGGCTCGCATAATAGATCACCACGGGCTTCTTATCAATCCTTTGACCTAGGACAGCTCCAATAGCATAGTGCGAAGCATCACACATGATTTCAAAAGGTAGCGACCAATCAGGCGATTGAAGAATCAGAGCTTGAGTGAGGGCCGCTTTCAAGGAATTACATGCCTCAAGACAAGAATCATCAAATTGAAAAGGAGTGTCTTTGGCAAGGAATTGTGTGAGAGGACGAGTAATGGTAGAGAAGTTTTGGATGAATCAGTGATAGAATCCAGCATGGCCAAGAAAGGATCGAATTTGGTTGACAGAAGAAGGAGGAGGAAGATTGGAAATCAAGTCAACCTTAGTCTTATCAACCTCTATCCCTCTCTCTGAAACAACATGGCCTAAAACTATTCCTTCTCTAACCATAAAATGGCTCTTCTCCCAACTTAACACAAGATTTGATTCAATGCACCTCTTTAGCACCTGCGTTAGATTTTCTAAACAATTCTCAAAGGAAGTACCAAACACAGAGAAATCGTCCATAAACACTTCCAGAAATTCACCTACCATTTCAGAAAAGATTGACATCATGCACTGCTGAAAGGTGGCTGGGGCATTGCATAGCCCAAATGGCATTCGTCTAAAAGCAAACGTGCCATAAGGACACATGAATGTTGTTTTCTCTTGATCCTCCGGGAAAATAACAACTTAATTGTAACCGGAATAGCCATCCAAAAATCATAAATACGTTTGCCCAGCCAGCTTCTCCAGAATTTGATCCACAAACGGGAGTGGGAAATGATCTTTCTTTGTCATCGAATTCAATTTTCTATAGTCAATACAAACTCTCCACCCCGTTTGCAATCTCATTAGTACTTCTTCTCCTTTCTCATTGGTAACAACGGTCAGCCCTGACTTCTTAGGAACAACTTGCGTGGGGTTGACCCACTTGCTATATGAAATAGGATATATAATCCCAGCATCCAACCACTTTACAACTTCTTTCTTCACTACCTCCTTCATGTTTGGATTCAGCCGGCGCTGCATCTCTCTGCTTGACTTGGCATTGTCCTCTAAATAAATATAATGCATGCACATATCTGGACTAATACCCTTCAAATCTACCACAGACCAACCTATCGCCCCTTTGTGCTCCTGAAGGACATCTAAAAGTTGAGACTCTTAAGCATAAGTTATAGTGGAAGCAATGATTATGGGCAAAGTGTGGTCGGGGCCAAGATAAGCATCTTTTAAAGAATATGGCAGAGGTTTCAATTCAAGAACAGGCAGTTGATCCAAAGATGGAAGAATGGGTTTAGCTTGCAATGGAGCACTACAAGAAAAGGCGGGATTTAGGACGGAAATTTGGGACGGAAATTTGGGACGGAATTTCCATCCCAAATTTGGGACGGAATATTTTTCGTCTGAAATTCTGTCCCAAATATGGAACTACACACGGAATTTGGGATGGAATTTGGGACGGAAAATATTTCGTCCCAAATTTGGGACAGAATTTGTGACGGATTTTTAGAACTGTTTGAAATTTATGACCAAGAAAATGTGACGGACCGACTCCGTCGAAAATCCGTCTCAAAATCCGTCGCAAAACACATTGCGACGGATTTCACAAGGGCCGCCATTATGAAATCCGTCGCAAAGATGTTTTGCGACGGATTTTGAGACGGATTTCCGACGGAGTCGGTCCGTCACATTTTCTTGGTCAAAAATTTCAGACAATTCTAAAAATCCGTCACAAATTCCGTTCCAAATTTGGGACGGAATATTTTTCGTCCCAAATTCCGTCCCAAATTCCGTGTATAGTTCCATATTTGGGACGGAATTTCAGACGGAAAATATTCCGTCCCAAATTTGGCACGAAAATTCCGTCCCAAATTTCCGTCCCAAATCTCACTTTTTCTTGTAGTGGAGGGAGTGGCTCTATCTTAGACTAGGGTGTGGAAGAGAATAGAGAATCCTGCAGCATGCTACCCTCTTCTAAGGTATCCTTCACTTCATCCAGACTTTCATCGATCAATTCTTCAAAAATATCAATAACATTGTATTCCTCATCTTGTTCTGGATATTGGGATGCTCTAAACACATTCAAGGAAACCTTCTCACCTCCAAATGATATATCCATCATTCCCATGGCACAGTTTATGTTGGCCTTCGCCGTAGCTAGAAATGGTCAACCTAAAATAATTGGAGTGTGTTTTAATTCCTGGGACGAGGCCATATCCAAAATGAGAAAATCTACCAGGAAATAGTACTCATGTACCTTTACAATAATATCTTATAGTAAACTCCTCGGAGTTTTCACAGAACGATCCGCCAGCTGAAGGATTATAGAAGTGGGCTTTAACTCACCCAGATTAAATTGCTGATATATAAAGGTGGGCAAAAGATTTACGCTAGCACTTAAGTCTAGCAATGCCTTATCAAATGTAACTCTACCTATATCACATGAAATTAGAGGAGCTCCGGGGTCCTTCAACTTCTTTGGTAAATGATTCATCACAACAGCACTGACATCTTCAGATAGGCGGATCTTTTGAGTTATTGTCTTAGGTTCTCTTTTCAGAGTAGATAACTCTTTTAAAAACTTTACATATGCCGGCACATGCTTGATCGCGTTCAAAAGTGAAATATTGATATTCACCTATTTAAACAATTCCACTAATTCCTCTTATTGAACCGGCTTTTTCTTTTGAGCTTTTGACTTCAGAGCATCAGGAAAAGGGATCTTAGGAACATACTCCTGAGGATTTTCTTCATCAACCTTCGATTTTTCTTTATCCAGCTTCTTCTCTCCCCCCTCCGGCTTCTTCTTCTCTTGCACAATTACCGGCTCCTCATCTTCACTATCACTCTCTTCTTGGGCCTCTTGGGCCGAGCTACTTCCAACTCCCCTAGTCTTATAAGGGTCATCTAAAATCCTCCCGCTCCTAAGGGTAGAGATAGCCTTGGCATTCTCAAATTGAGGGCCCATAGGAGGAGGAGGTTGAGGTTGGGTTGGTTGAGGAAGAAGAGGGGCTCTTTGGTGAAAGTCTAGAGCTTGATTCATGGGATTAGCCACTGGTTTTCTAGGAAGTTGACCGGCATCACTCCTCATATTGCTAGCAGCTAATTGCCCTATTTGACCGTTCGAACTTAGCCATGGATTGTTGCTGAGATGGAATGAGTTGTTGTTGAGCTTGAATGGATTGATTCTGAGAAAGCAGAAGTTGTTGGAGTTGGTCGAATCTGTCCTCGAAGTTGGGCTGAGGAGGAGGTGGCTGATACTGATTCTAAGCTTGATTGAATTTATTATAAGGAAGGTATTGCTGATGTTAGCCCTGAGAAAATTGAGCATGATGATACGGGGCCTGAGCTTGTTGGAATGGAGGTTGAGGGTATTGATGTTGAGCTTGTTTAAAAGGAGGTTGAAAATTTTGGTGAGACTGACTTGGCACTTGAAAAGCTTATTTTGGAATGGCTTGATTTGAGGGATTAGGTTGCATAGGTGGACCTTGTTGAGATTTTTAAGAAAAATTGGGGTGGTTTCTCCAACCTGGATTATAGGTGTTAGAATAAGGATCAAAAGTAGGTTTAGACACACCTTGAGTAGCAAAGATTTGTTCTTGAATGAACGGAGGAAGTTGAGCCGCCGTAGGGCAATCAGTGACAGCATGATTAGGGCTAGAACATAAAGCACATATTTTTTCATGATTGGGAGCTAAGAACGTTTGAGGTTGAGCAGCAGAAGAGAAAGAAGGTTCCTGCCTAGATAGCAGCTGATCTAACTTCTGAGCTACTAAATCAACCTTTTCCATCTTCTGAGCCAACAAATCCACTTTATTCAATTTCTGAGTTATGGCATTATTATCCACGTTGTTCTAAAATTCTCCTTGGTTCTTAACTTCATATAGCCCTGACCTCTTAGATGGCCCAATCATTCATTCATAAGATGAGAGCGAGGCATGACTAATAGAATTTTCACTAAGCATCTCAAATAAATCATAGGCCTCGTCCTCGCTCTTACTCATAAATGCTCCCCCACATGAAGCATCCACCATATGTCTATAGTGTTCTGTCAAACCCTCATAGAATGCCTGGATAATTTGCCATCTTCATAATCCATGGTAGGGCCATTTTTTTAGCAAATCTTTCAACCTATCCCACGCCTCATGTATTTGTTCTGCAGAGTTTTGTGTGAAACTAGTTATGTCTCTCCTCATGATATTGGTTCACCCTATGGGATAGAATTTCTTCAAAAATTCCTTTTACATTTTAGCCCATATATCAATGGATCTATCCAAGGCACTTAACCAATATTTAGCCTTATCTTTGAGTGAGAAAGGAAAGAGTCAATTTAAGAGCATCATCTGAAAAGTTTTAGATTTTCACAGTTGAGCATATCTGGAAGAATTCATCAAGATATTTATATGGATCTTCATTGGTATTGCCATAGAAAGATGGCAACATTTGGATGGTACTAGACTTGATTTCATATTGAATTGGCTGGTTCTGAGGTGCTTGGACGTAGAAGGACGGTTGATATTGATTAGACATGAAATAGTCCTTCATCTGTTTGGGAGCGACTTGTTGCACTTGATTTGGGTTCTCCATGAGGCTAGGTTGTGGATGATTTCTAGAATACACTAACCTCTCAATCTCACTAATGGGCCCTAACAAATGTGGGTGTAGGGATCTCCTACCTTGCATGCAATGCACAAGGGCCCAAAGAGAGATAGTTATTTTTAGATTTTTTTTTCAAAAAAGGTGAATTTTTAGATTTTTTTTTTTAAATGAGTCAAATGCAACACTAACTATATGAATTATGTATGTGAAAATTTTTTGTTCAAAAAAAATTTTATGCAAATGAGTTTGGAAATAATGCAATGAATCAACCACTATATGAATGTAAAATTATGATGATATTTTTTTTTTGAAAAGAAGAATTGGTACTCACTACTAAATTGGTCAACCGGCCAGGTAAGAGGCGTTTGCCACAAAACCTCTAGCCTTAGACACTAATTTTTTAAAATATCAATAAATTTTAAAACTCTCTTTTTTTAATGTGTAACATTCTAAGGACAATCTACCTTCAAGGTACTTCTTAGTACAACCTGCCCGGCGTCCGTGAGAGAATCCACGGGTGCCAAGACTTATAGAGATCTTGGAAAATGAATTTTCAATCCAAAGAGATGGAATGCTCAATGGAGGGTCTTTCCATTTCCAAGAAGAGTGTAAGGATCCTAACTTGCCCTTGAGAATGGGAAAGAGAAGAGAAGAGAAAGATTTTTTTTTAAAATAATGATGCAAGTGGATAGGAAATCAACTAGAATACAAAATGCATGAAAGAGACGCAACTAAGATGAAAGCATGATGACATGATGAGATTATTTTTCTATTTTTTGATTTCTTATTTTTTTTTCAGAGAGTTATTTTTTGTTCAAAGAGAGATATGAAGAAAATATGACTATCAACTAAAAAATAGCAAACAATATGCAAAACTACTACAAATTAAGACCAAAAATCTTATTTTTTGGTGTTTTCTGGTTTTTTGATTTTTTTTTGATTTTTTCAGGAATTTTTCAGATTTTGTATGAGTTTTTTAAAAATTAGAAAAATAAAACATTTTCCTACGTGTACTGACCTTTAACGACGCTTGAATTTCCTTGAATTCTTGAATTTTACTTCTTGCTACAGTTTCAGGCTTGAGTGACGCTTTCTGTGATAGTTTATTTTCTGAGAATTTCTAGCTTCAAATTTTTGTGTATTTTCTAATTTTCTAATTTTTTTATTTTTTCTGTAAAATAAAAAAATAGAAAAATAAGTAAAACTATATACAAATCAAACACAAGAATTTTCAACCATTAAAAAATTATGTCTTCCATGACAATGGCGTCAAAAATTGATAGTCACAAATCTGTCGTTGAAAAAGTCGTGCCACAATTTAAAAATTAATCGAACTCACTCACGTAAAAATATTAAAATTCAAGCAAAGTGGTGAATACAGGTCGATCCCACGAAGAAGAAATGTTTTCAAAATAGCATGGAGGAGAACTCTTATATTTGAAAAATCTGAAATTTTGAGTGAGACTAAACTAATGAAAAAGAAAATTACATGGAAACTAAGTAAAGAATATGATAGGATTAAGGAGAGAAATTGGAAAGAGAGAAATCAAACTAAGAAGAACACAATTGCACAAAATCTGAACTTTATTACTCTGAGAGGTGACAAGTACAACGTATGTGAAAATTAAAATTACAACTTGACTGAAAATAAAAGAGTGAAAGAAGAAATTAGAGCCAAGAGGATGAAGAGTGCCGCCGTCTCCTTGCCGTGCCGAGCATTGGAACTTCACCCCGCCGTGGAAGTAGACGTCACAGAGAGGACCAAAGGAAGAAGATCTGCCAAGGGGATGTGTGAAGAAATATGGAAGAAGGAGATAGATGGGTGGAAGAAAGCTTTTGAAAATCTAAGTGTAAACTTGTGTGTGTGCGAGTGTGATTTGAGAAGTGAGTAAGAGAGATAGAAGAGGGGGTTACAGTTGAGAGATAAAATAAAAAGACAAGGAAAATAAAATAGAAAATAGAGAGAGATTGGAAGAGTGAGAGCTTTAAAACTAGAAGGAATTAGAGAAGATAGAAGAAGAAAATGTTGTAGAGGACGAAAAGACAAAGAAGATTGGTGAAGAACGCAGAAGCAGAAGAGGAGAGAAAGATCGTGAAAAATATGGAAGAACAGGAAGATGGTGCGCGGATGAATAGTGAAAAGCCTAAAAAAAATTAAACTTTGGAAATGGACAAATAACTTGAAAACGAGGAGGATTTGGAGGAAGAGGCAGAAGAAGAAATTGAAGAACAACAAAAAATGAGCAACTTTTATGAAGACATCAAGAGGGAAAGAGAATCAGAAGAGGGAGAAAACTAGGAGAGAACTATGAAAAAATAGGGGATGAACAGTAAAAATAGAAGAATAGTTCTTTGAAAAGGTAGAATAACTTATAAACAGAGGAGAATTAGAGGGAGAGGAAGAAGAAGAATTTGAAGAACGTTTAAAGACCTACAACTTTTGTGAAGAAAGCAATTTAAAACGAAGAACAGAAGAGTACGAAAATAAGTTTTGAAAATTAGGCGGCTAACTATCTAACCCTTCCCTCGGTGCCTCTCGGCAGCTTTATATAACGCACAGCAAACCCACGATCATGGCCTTCGAGATCAACACGAAATCCTGCTTTGCCGCATCAAAGATCAATTAAAGGAGGTAGCTTGCCATAGATAGAGCCCTCCTTTCCTCAAACAAACGAAGATAGGCTCGAAATATAGAAGATAACTTCGAATGTAATTTGTTGGTTTTGCCTCAAACTCTTATGAAAATGGCGACTGGGATATCAGGCGCAATTTAAAATAACGACTGCTCACGATGCCACCCATTCCTTATTTCCTCTTTTTATCATTTTTCTCTTTTTTCATAAATCAGAAAATGGCGACTTTCCAAGAAGTCGCTAATTCTTTTTTTTTCATTTTTATTTTCCAAAAATTTGGGAAATAACGACTTTTCAAACAGTCGCTTATTCTTTTCCATTTTTCTTGATTTTCTTTCTAATTTTTCGTACAAATGAAATAGCGCCCACATGAACGGTCGCTCATTCTTTTCCCCAAGAGATGACATCTTTGTGAGTAGTCACACATTCTTTTCTATTTTCCAACTTTTTCCTTTTTTCTATTTCCATAAATGAATCTGCGCCTCTTCACTCAGTCGTGAATTCCTCATTTCTTTATTTTCTTTTTGCAGTAAAATAAATTGACGCCCGTTCGATCAGTCACTATTTCCTATTTTTATAAAATTCTTTAAAAATTGGCGTCTGGCCATCCGGTCACTATTTCCTAAAAATTTAGAAAAATCAAAATATCAATATATTTTAACCAAAAATGACTTTCAAATGATTGTGTAATTTCTTGAATATTTCTAACATGATCATTTTGGCTTAAAAAGATGACAAAATGCGTGCAGACTCAAATTAATGGTGAGAATGAAATTAACTGCTTATGTAGCACAACTTTATTCATTTAATGCTCAAAGATGGCGAATGTGATGCAACTTATGATATAAAATATAACATTTATCACCCTACACGTGGCCTAGAACTGGCAGCTGTTGTTCATACACTAAAGATTTGGAGACACTATCTCTATGGAGTCAAATTTGAAGTCTTCACAAACCACAAGAGTCTCCAGTATCTATTCTCCCAGAAAGAGTTGAACTTGCGGCAAAGGAGGTGGGTAGACTTCTTAAAGGATTATGATTTTGAGCTACTATATCATCCCGGGAAGGTAAATGTAGTAGCCGATGCTCTTAGCCGGAAGAGAACACTAATGCAACAAGATTGGAAGATGATTGAAGATGTTGTTCATTCTTTAACATTGATGTAGATATTTATTTCCCTATCGGCTTAAAAGTCTTTCCTATCCCTTCTACTAAATCAATGTGAGAAATAAATGAAAGGTGGAAGGGGAAAAAAGTATGTGAACCTGTGTGATCGCCACCAAGATGCCATATGCGATGAACACGACGTACCTTGGAAAAGAAAGGGAGACACTCTCCTTTAACCAGCACTGTAGGGATGAGCGGCCCGTGAAGAACCGCCTTAAGGATGCGCGGCCACTCGACAGATCGCTCGTCAGTGCTGGGGTGGAACGCAGGATGAAGTGCGATGGAGGAAGAACGGGTGAGGACCGGCCGCAGGAATAAAATGAACGGTGAAATACCAGCCGCACTTCCCTTAGGACGGACAGGATGGAACCGCCCAACGCCACCACGCCTTAAGATGTGAAAGCCCAACCTCCACCCTTTCTGGCCGGCCTGAAAGGATGGGCCTCGTGCTAGTGCGTCGCTGACCTGCAAAAAAATGTAGAAAACACAAGAGAAAACCCAATATTAGAACTATGAAGCATAGTAAATACTAGAACGGAAAGGAATGAACATAACCAAAAGGAATGGGGGATACCTGGGGGGTTTTAAACCCCTAGGGGCGTCAAAAACATAGGAGGGTGTGTGTGAATGATGTATGAGAGTAAGAAAAGTTGGGGGAAACGTGGAAGAAGCGATGCATGCAAATAAACAAGAACAATGGGACTAAATGAAACAATGACTCAAAACAGAATACTCCCTGAACCGGAGGCCTATGTGGACGTAGAAGGCCTCCCTCCCTGGTGGTAGGCCACTCAACGATTCGGCAGGGCTTCGCCGTCGACCAAAAATCCCCCCCCCTTCAAAGGTAGCCTTTAGGGTCTATTTATAGAGCACCCAAATGCTAACCCCGAAATTAGGGTTTTAAGGCATTTTTAGGTCGAGATTATTAAATAAAAGATGAAGATAATTCAATTATCTTTCATCTGGAAGAAATGGCACTGAAAATGGTTAAGGATTCGCGGAGAAATTATCAGAGAAAGTTGGGAGAAAAGCCACGAATGGATAGAAGAAAGTCTTAACCACTTCCTGGTTCGAGAGGATGAACGGTCTAACGATAGACCGCACAACTGGATGAGCGGTCATAAAGGGGCCATTCTTACCTATCGCTGGAAACTCAAATAAATCATGAGATAATTAATTTATCCACTGAACTGACCGATAAGTTCACCGTTGGACTCTCTCATGGTTGAACGGCTCTTCGCAAACCGCCCAATCCTATCGGTGATAAATCGTAAATAAGAAGATAAATACATATTTAACTGAACAGTTAACCGACGTTAGGACTCTTGAAAGATAGACGGCTTAGTATAGACCGCATAATGGTCTTATGCGGCTAAAACTAGGCCGTATATATGCTTGTCGGTGATAATTCAGAAAATTAACTAAAACACCCATTAAATGTTTGGACGGCCAAGTGTCAACCGCACAGGGGTTGAACGGCTGGTGATTGATCGTACATGTATATGGGCGCTTGAAATTTATAGAAAAGCTCAATCAACCAAAATCAAGGCCCATTAAGTCCTGTATCAACTCGGACCTAGCCAGGGAGGGAGGCTGCTCACAAAATTGACCCAAAACGTGCCAGCAAATAGCCCAACGAGTAACGGTCAACTCGAGGCATCAATAAATTGGAGTAAGAGAAATGACTCAACTTATCGGCAAAAAACGGGTGTCAACAGATGCCCCTCTTTAACGTCTGCTTTGTAAGGGAACGAGCGGAGGTGAAACGAAAGTGACATGGAGCATGGAGGTGAAGTGAAAACGAAGCGGAGTGGACTGAAAAGTGGGCGTTAAGGGAAAACGACACCCGTTTTCACCAACAAGCGATAAGAATCTTCCGAAAAACTCTGAATCAACCACAAGGAATAGTTAGACCAAAAGCAACACCAATCTGGAGGGACTAAAAATAAAAAGAAACACACAATCAACCTCATGGGGGACACAATCCCTCGGACCAATGAGGAGACATGAATAAGCAAAAGTGAGGAAACTGACTAAAACTCCAAACAGGGATCTCTTAATCAACCAAGCCAAGCGAATCAACTAGAGAAGACCTTCCAACTCAGAGTGGAATTGTTCCTCTTACTCAAGCACCGAACGCACAGCTATCCATCACTGGCGGGACATTAGCAAGCAAGCCATGAGTGGTGAATGCTTAAAAGATGCGTATGATGCATGCTGGGCTAAAATAAAAGAAATCATCAAAACAAATGCAAAGAAATGTTAAAATATAAAATACTCGAGAATAGTATTACTAAGCTGGGAGAATCAGAGTCAAGACACTAGCTACAACCACAGCGTGCAGGATAGAACCATCCTCCCCAGGCTTTCCCAACCTAACGGCCTGTCCGGAGATTAAACACGTGAACCTGCATCATCATCATTTTTGTTAAAGGGGAACATCAAATCCTGAAACACATGAATGACTAACCGGTTCTCGAGATAATAAAATAATATATATATCATATAGTAATGCAACAATGAGTAGGGATAGAGAGCCATACCTGACTTACCTGCGCAGGTGAAACGGCATTTTTTTCATTTTCTGATTTTTATGGATTTTCATCATAAGACAAATATGATAAACAAGCAAGTATAAACATAGCGTAGATAACATAACGATTAACTGAACGACAAACAACACGACATAACATAGCGATCAAATGAAATGGGAGATAATGCAACATAACATAACAAAGGCAACGAGCACAGATGCAATGGCTTGAACAGACAACATGCATGCATGAACACGGTGTGACAAGACAAGAACCTGGTGGGACAACACACGATTGGGACAAGAACATGATGGATGACCACACGGTTGGGATAAGAACATGGGACACAAAGGGGTGACTAACAACATGTGCAAGACAACTAACAACACTCGGTGAGGGACAAAACAACATGTGTGGGACAACACGGTGGGACAAAAATATGTGACAAGGACACGGCAGGATAAAAGACATAAACAAATACGCCCTTCAATCAAAACCCAAGATCAGAATGAAGCAGAACCGCCAGGTTCATAATCGTGAGGCAAAGCCCTCTCATATAGATATAATCATTGCAAACAAAAGCTGAGAAGGACAAGAGCTTCAGAACAGATCGAGAGAGTGGATCGAAGAAGGAAAGAACAGATCAAAGATGTGGACAGGAGGTAGAGCACAAAGATATAGCAAGGAATGTTTGAGTACTTGCAACCTGCGCACTTAGCAAACGGATTACGTATATGTCCTTAAACAAATGTAAATGCATGAAAAAGACACATTTTTTGGATTTTTTTGTAAATTTTTTTTGATTTTTTTATTTTCAATAGTATTTCATTTTTTTGGATTTTTTAAAGTATTTGAGTTTTTTAGGTTTTTGAAATATTTGATTTTTTTTGAAATTTTAAAGTATATGATTTTTTTAAATTTTTGATAATATTTGATTTTTTTGGATTTTTTGAAGTATTTGATTTTGTTTAGACTTTTGGTAATATTTGATTTTTTTTTAGATTTTGACATAGCAATCCGCAGCACCTAAAGATGGGCTCAAACTACTGGCCAAGGATCGTCGTTCCTACCCCTTTTATTAAAGGCTTCCCTTAAGTAGGGCGTGCATGTGAGGGTGGCTTACCACAACCAACCGCTTCTAAAGAACGGTGCCCCTATTAAGGCCATACCTGGGATACAACCCAGTCTAAGAGGGAGAAGCAAAAGAAAAATTGGAGACAAGCTTCATGCAGGATGGAAGATATCAAGGCTCGAATTCCTTCTAGGGCACTACCCCTCAAAGAGATAGCATGTTGCGCCGGGGCTTTACGTCTTTGATTTTTAGACCCATATTTATCAGGCACGCATGCGACCGGGCTCATGACATCCTGCGGGGAACTGTACTGCCACTCTTGCCATGCCTTTGATTCATAATTTTGCATTGATTCATTTTCTCATTTTGGTAGTCCTTATTGGCCAGATATAGCATGAAAGCTCACTTTTGAGGGTCAAGACTGCCCTTATTTGAGATCTCTCTCGTATTAGAGAGCGCCTAGGTTAGTCATCTTATCCATCAATCTCTTGCCCCTGCACTTGGCCGAGCAGAGAAGAGAAAAAGCCTTTGTGCATACCCAAAGTATGGCTAAAGCAGCAACGGTGGGCCTTAGAGAGATAGGCTATGGCTCGCCGTGTAGTGTGTGAAAAATCCATACTCAAAGGTCACCCTCAACAATCAGGGAAAGAAACTAGACTCCTAACACGAAGTTATCACTAGCCTAAGGGATGCTGCAGAAGCTAACTTTTTATTTGACACAAAGTTAAGATCTAATTAAACAAAGACTCCTAAAGCCACTCAATCATGTTAAGGAATTATGTGCAGAAACAATAGAAATAATGGAAATGAAAGCACGTTTCTTGCACAAAATAAAGATACCTTTGCAAATCTATAGTGTGGTAACAACATCTTGACGCGATCTTGATCATCGAGCTTCGTACATCACGAGCTTTGTATTCCTTGCTTGACAGGACGAAAGGGAGAGGATAGCGAGGCTTGAAAATTCCTCTACACGGAGGAGCGGCGGACACCAAACTAGAGGAAATAAGGATAAAAGGGAAGAGGGATGAGGGCTAGAACTCCCTCGTTAAGGCACAGAGACCCTGATAACAAGGAACCATATACAGAATAAGCAAAGATTAGCTGGGATCAAGGCGGACTAAAGCCTCGAAAACAGCAAGAAAAAGGGTAATGACCCCGAAAGGGTGAGGAGGAAAGAACAGAGAGATGAGAATATGATGCGGGACGAGACCACGGACACGACAAGCTCACGATCGTCCCTTAACGAGGGAAGCGTCGGACGTGCGCGGTTGAGAAACCGGCTAGAGCTAGGGTGGTCAATTCACACTTTCGTGCCCGGATCGGGTCACGGGACGGTAATGCTCTCTCTCGCAGCAGCGGTGATATAAATATAAAGCGAGCTACGATCCTAGAACATGCTCTCTAGTAGTGGCATAAATAAGTATATATGAAAATAAGCAAATGCCAAGTGTAGGGAGCGAGAACGGTACCTCCACGCGCTCGGCGTGGGGAAGACGGACTCGGCCGAAACTCGTACTCCCGGAACAATAATACACAGTATTACAGCAATACAACTCGCTGTCCACTCCACGTGGGGAGGTAAAGGGCTACACAATGGGGCCCGGGAGGACCGAATTCGGGTTGACGGGCGGCTTCTCGCGTTGATTCGGCAACACTCGAACACGTGACGGTGGGGCCCACGTGCTGTCCGGAGGGACCGTGCGGGACCCGGTGTCACCACTGTGGTGGGGACACTTGTGGAAGTGTTCCCTGGGCTGGCGGCACGCTGGTTCGCCTGCCGGAGGCCAGGCAGCTCCGTTCGGCACCGGTCGGAATGACCGGCCACGGATCTGCCGGTTCTATTTTTCGGCGCGCGCTCCGGCGAGAACGAACGCTGCAATCAGCCCCAACGTCAGAATACGACGAAACTAGCGCCGTTGGAAAGCTGCTTCGAAGGGTTTCAACTCTCTGTGATTACAGAAAAATAACAAAGCCTGCACTTCCAATTGGCGAATTTTGAAGGTTGCTGTTGTACAGTGGCTTAACTCTCAGATCTGTAGGACTGTCCTCTGAGAACTGTCGTTGACCATAGGGTAGATGTCCGAATCAGCTCTTGAGGTATTCATCAAAGGTGTAGGAAATTGAGCTAGGAAGACGGCCAAACTAGTTTGGATAAGTTTGGATGTATCTACGAATTGATAGGATTTTTTCACTAACAGTGGGTCGGATCTGGAATCTGACTAAAGGCACTGTAGCAGAGATAGAACACAAATTTTGAAAAATGGATAGAGGGAAGATAAAAAATCATGAAAAATGGTGGATGTAGGGGATGATGGACAGAACTCCCAGTAAAATTGGAGGGTTTGGAAAATTCAAGAAGGTGGTTGGAGATGGGAAACTCAGAGCTATTGTCACTGTAGACAGAGACAAAACAGATCTGGGAATGATTAAAGACCGAAAATGTTAAAATAACAAACCATGGATTTTGGACCTGGAATTTTTTGTGGAGGAGGGGCTAGAAGGTAGGAACACACCATAAAAATGTCAATCCACGAAGAGGCCATGGCTGATAGCAGGATTTTCGTGAAGACACATCTGTCCAGCAGGACAGAAAACCAAAGACGATTCTGTGGCGGCTCGAAGGCGGCACGAACGGCGGCGGCGGCGGCGGCACAGATGATCACCGGAGATAGAGGGGAGGGGATTGAAGATAGAACCACTCTAGAATTTGAGATTGGAGGAGATGAACACCAGGGGAAGGGGAGGGGCTCAAGAATCACTCTTGATTTTCCAATAATTTTCTCTTCATTAATGCTAACAAATAGAAAATACAACCTTTTATATGCCATGTGTTAAATCTAATCTACACCATTAGATCTAGGGGTGGGGAATGGTGGGCCTAGATTGGATGTGAATAACACATAAAAAATAATAAAATAGTAAGGGGAGAGGGCTTGGGGATGCCGGAGGTGGGGCCGGATTAAGACTACCGGCTATGACCTCCTTGGGTTTAGGTAGGAGTCCGCCCATATGAGCACGTGTCCGATCCATCCTATCCAACCGGTCCGTAAACATTTTTAAGATTTCGGCAAAGGTGCGGGTTGGAGTAAGGGCCTCGTGGTGGACTTGCTCATCGTCTCTAGGCCTGAGTGTGGACCTAGGTTTGGCTATAGGCGGGACCTCTTGCTTCCGGCTAGGACCCATTTGCTTTGAAGCGCTTGGGTAGGATTGGTTGGCAGTGAATGGATGGGGTTGGTTGGAGGTGTGGCCCACTTGATTGGGAGTGCTTTGGTGGGCTTGGGTGGAGGTGAAGGGGTGGGGTTTGTTGAAGGTGACCGGGCCGGGTAGGTAGACCTTTCTAAGCTCGCCCTTCATCTCATGCCACAACTCGATGGGCCGTTGCATCCTAACCTCCCTCGTGCGTTCTATACTCTCCCATTTCCAGGCGGCTTCGTGGACAAGCCTCTTTTGGGCAAAGCTGGCTTGCATGGCATCGGACATACTGTAGCACTCAAAATACGCGTCTATGGCGGCTTCCCACTTGAGGTAGTCGCTCGGGACCTTGGAGCCATGAAAGTCCGAGACTTCGGGCCGATGGAAGTGGATGGGAAGGTTGCCAAGCCCACGGGTGTCGTACCGCCAGTGGTACGGCCTAGGCAACTTGGAGTCCATTGGACACCGGGGAACTATAAGATGGACATGCAAACACGTGGAGACAAGACAAACCAACTAGACAATGGACTAAACATGACTCTAAACGACAATGCAAGTTGGATGCTGACTCGACTACCAACCTAGACACAACCAAGACTCGGTACGTGGCGGAGATAAGTGATCTGAAGATCACTCGCGCAAGTGTGCGGCCTTCCCGATAGGCGTAGCCTAACGTTCGGACAACACCTTTTGATATACCAAGTAAAGGAATGTATGCGACCCAAAAAGACACTTTTTTTTGGACACCCTAGACTCAAACTCGCTCTGATACCAAATTGATGCGGGACGAGGCCACGGACACGACAAGCTCACTATCGTCCCTTAACGAGGGAAGTGTCGGACGTGCGCGGTTGAGAAATCGGCAGTGAGCTAGGGTGGTCGGCTCTCTCTTTCGTGCCCGGATCGGGTCACGGGACGGTAACGCTCTCTCTCGCAGCAGCGGTGATATAAATATAAAGCGAGCTAATTGTCCCTACACATGCTCTCTAGCAGCGGCATAAACAAATATATATGAAGTAAGTAAAATACCAAGTAAGGGAGCGAATGCGATACCTCCACGCGCTCGGCGTGGGGAAGACGGACCCGGCCGAAGTCGTACTCCCGGGACAGTTAATACATAAAGATTACAGCAATGAGTCACAGCCCACTCCACGCAGGGAGGTAAAGGGTGACACAATGGGGTCTGGGAGGACCGATTCTGGGTTGACGAGCGGCTTCTCGCATAGCTTCGGCCGCACACGTACTCGCGCCTGTGGGGCCCATTTGCTGTCCGAAGGGGCCGTGTGGGACCCGGTGGCACCGTTGTGGTGGTGGATGCCTGGATGAGTGCTCCCTGGAGTGGAGGTGCGCTGGTTCGCTGGACGGAGGCCGGGCGGCTCCGATCGGCACTGGTCGGAACAACCGACCACGGATCTGCAACTTCTGGTTTTCAGCGCGCGTCCCGGCGAGAACGGACGCTGCGATCAGCCCCGATGTCGGATCGACACGAGACTGGCGCCGTTGGAAAGCTAACTTCAAATTCTTCAATTTAGGCCTGAAGATCTGGCATGTATCTACACAAATCTGGGCTTTAATGAATTTTCAACTTCCTGTTGTATAGTAGCCGAACACTCAGATCTGCAGGGCTGTTCTCTGAGAACTGCCTTTGACCGATATGTGAACTTCGAATCTGAAGTGGTGGTATTCAGAAAAGTTGTAGGAAATCAAGCTAGAAAAGCGGCAAAATTGGTTTGGACAAGTTTGGATGTGGCTACGAATTGATAGGATTTTTGAACTGAAAGTGGGTCGGATCTGAAAATGGGCTGAAAGCACTGTAGCATAGATAGAACATGAATTTTGAAAAATAGATACAGGGCGAATCAAACATCAAGAAAAATGGTGGATGTAGGGGATGAAGGATAGAACTCCAGTAAAATTGGGAGGGTTTGGAAAAATCAAAAAATTATGTTGAATACTTGAAGCTTCTTGCGCCCCCAGCCCCTCCTCCTGATGTTCTTCCCTCTCCAACCTCCTTTCTAGAGTGGAATCATATATATTCCCCTTCCCCAATCTCTGATTGTGATCTGTGCCGCCGCCGCCGCCGTTCGTGCCGCCGTCGGACCGCCAACGAGCCACCGTCGAAGTTCTGTCCTTGGCAGACAGCAGTCTCTTCTCGAAATTCCTGCTATCAGCCACGGCCCCTTCTTGGCCTGCAATTTTTATGGTGTGTTCCCATCTTCCACCCCATCATCCAAAAAACATTTCAGGTCCAAAATCTCTCGTTTAGTATTTTTCCATTTTCATGCATCTTTCATTTCTAGATCTGTTTTGTCTCTGTTTACAGTGATAGCAGCCTGATGTTTCTCACCTCCGACCATCTTTTTGATTTTTCCAAACCCTCCCAATTTTACGGAGAGTTCTGTCCTTCATCCCCTACATCCACCATTTTTATGGATTTTTGATTAGCCCTCTATCTATTTTTAAAAATTCATGTTCTATCTATGCTACAGTGCTTTCAGCCCATTTTCAGATCCGACCCACTTCCAGTTCAAAAATCCTATCAATTTGTAGCCACATCCAAACTTGTCCAAACTAGTTTTGCCGTTTTCCTAGCTTGATTTCCTACAACGTTTCTGAAGACCACCACTTCAAATTCGGACGTACACATATCGGTCAAAGGCCGTTCTCAGAGAATAGCCCTGCAGATCTGAGTGTTCGGCTACTGTACAATAGGAAGTTGAAAATTCATTAAAGCCCATATCCATGCAGATCCAGGACAAATCTTCAGGCCTAGATTGAAGGATTTGAAGTTATCTTTCCAACGGCACCAGTCTCGTGTCGATCCGACATCGGGGTGGATCGCAGCGTCCGTTCTCGCCGGGACGCGCGCTGAAAACCAGAAGTTGCATATCCGTGGCCGGTTGTTCCGACCGGTGCCGATAGGAGCCGCCCGGCCTCCGGCCGACGAACCAGCGCGCCTCCACTCTAGGGAGCGCTCATCCAGGCATCCACCACCACAACGGTGCCACCGGGTCCCACACGGCCCCTTCGGACAGCAAGTGGGCCCCACAGGCACGAGTATGTGTGCGGCCGAAGCTACGCGAGAAGCCGCCCGTCAACCCGGAATCGGTCCTCCCGGACCCCATTGTGTCACCCTTTACCTCCCTGCGTGGAGTGGGCTGTAACTCATTGCTGTAATCTTTATGTATTAACTGTCCCGGGAGTACGACTTCGGCCGGGTCCGTCTTCCCCACGCCGAGCGCGTGGAGGTATCGCATTCGCTCCCTTACTTGGCATTTTGCTTACTTCATATATATTTGTTTATGCCGCTTCTAGAGAGCATGTGTAGGGACAATTAGCTCGCTTTATATTTATATCACCGCTGCTGCGAGAGAGAGCGTTACCGTCCCGTGACCCGATCCGGGCACGAAAGAGAGAGCCGACCACCCTAGCTCACTGCCGGTTTCTCAACCGCGCACGTCCGACGCTTCCCTCGTTAAGGGACGATCGCGAGCTTGTCATGTCCGTGGTCTCGTCCCACATCAGAATAAGAATAATCCGACACGGTCAGAGAAGAAGAATGAAATTCATCCGCCAGGGGCGGGGAAGAAGCAACATGATTGCCCGACAAAGTCAGGGAAAAGAAATGGAAACCATCCGACCAAGTTGGAGAGGGAAAATGATGGCCGCTCGACAAAGTCGAGGAAGGATCAGAAAAACTACCCGACAAGGTCGGGGAACGAACACAAGGAACCCCCAACAAAGTCGGGGAAAAATGATGAGAAGTGGCATCCGGATATACCCGGGGAAGAAAACTAAAGGATGCCCCTGAATCAGAGGAAGAGGAGGTCATAGGCCGGGACCTAGAATGGTGAGGATAGGAGAAGATGGTAGAAATACGGTCAGGTGGTGGAAAGTACATCACCCAAGGATAAGAACTGAGCAAAAGAAATGATGAATGGACAGAAGAAGGAGGTGGAGTGAGCCCCCGAATACACAACTATCAGTCCTTATACTTATGTCGTCACCTCTTCTTGGCCGAAATCTGCTTGCAATAACTCCGCCTGGCACGGACTCGGGCCTTCGAGGCTCTTGATCTAGCATGTCTTCTCAAGTAACGGGTCCACCTGGTAGATGGACTGGCCCGACTATGAACCTGCTGCTTTATCGGGGCGATTGCCCCTAACATGCGGTGCTAACCGTAGATGGACATTCTTGAATAAACAACTCCTTAACTGGACGAAGATCGAAAAAACATGGAGTTTTGTTGCTCGGCACCAATAGCTTAAGATTAGGCATCTCCACTCGATAATCAGGCATGAAGTATAACTCCCTTGCTAGAAGTGCAGGACGGAACTGAGGGAGGGTGATGCACGGCATTGATGTGGCCGACTCACCAACAAACCGAGGGAGATGAGACAGAAAATGCAGAATGCCCCTGGCCAATCTCGAAGATACGGCCAATTACCCCTTAAATGCTGAATTCATTAAACTTTTGGCGGCTATGTGGGTTAGCACCATCTGGGTCGAGAACCCCTCTTGGCCAGTAAACTGAACATCGATCGAGCGAGGAGAAACAACAGCATCAACAGTGAATTTTTCGGCGAGCAAAGAGATTGCCACCGACCTCGCTCGAGAATAAACTGGCACTAGCACTGAGGAACTCTTCTTGGCAATCGCCGTGGGAAGCGCAAGCTGATCATCCCCAAAACAACCAGGGACCAGAACTCGGATTGGCATGCGGCAAATGAAAACCTGAGGTTTGTAATGCACAATCGACGCCTGGTTCGGCTTTTCATCTCCCTGGGGACCAAACCCGAGGGGCACCAAAGGGAATGAACACCCGCTCCGTGGGGTGGAAAGAGGTGGAGAAAGGGGTGAAGAAGGCTTGGCAGGTGTGGGCGAAGGTTTAGAAGGCGTAAGTGAGGGTAGAGTCAATGTGAGCGGTGTAGGGATAGCGGCGATGATGGGCTCTAGTGGAGGCAAAGACAGAGGTGGGGGTGTGAGAAGAGAGGAAGGCAAAGGTAGAGGCGTGGGTGTAGGGGTAGCTTGCTCAGGCTCGGATGGTGACGGTGAAGGGAGCGCCATCGGTAGCGGGAATGGTTGTGACGGCGACGGAAATGGGATCATCATGATAGGAGGTGATGATGGTGATGGTGATGGCAATGGGGATAATGGAGATGGCGATAGGGGTGAGGGTGAATGTGGTGGTGGAGTGGATGAAGTGGCAGGTGGGGATGCTCTTCGACGTATCGACACGATACGTCGAGCGGCCTTGGGAGCAAGAGTGGTGGTGGAAGTGGAGGGTAAAAGAGGGGTATTTGCCTGAGCAGAGGCTTGGATAGGTGAAGGAGATGGGACAGGAGAAGAGATAGACAATGGAGCGGGTGTTTCATCAACTGAAGAATCACAGGTGTGCCCCTGGTCTTGAAACGAAGACGGCTACCTGGGCGGCGCTTGCTGCTGCTGCTGCTGTTTGCGAAGATCCAAAATAACCTGATGTATGACAGTCCAATCAATCATCCTCTTGTCTTCCAAGCTGTAAACAAGTTCCTGGAACTCAAAGCAACCTTCAATTAAATGCCCCTGTTGATGATGAAACTCACAGAACTGGAATAAATTTCTGACCACGGGTTGGCGAGGCATGACCGGAGGGAGTTGCAACACATGGGTGGTCATCAAAGCCCTGAAAATATCTGTGAAAGATTCTGGCAACGAAAGGTGGAGAACCTGCTTCGGAGAAGGTGGATGCCGAGGGGTATGAGAAGGTAGTGGGGATGGTAGTAGAGGTTGCGTAGGCAAGGGGAATTAAGTTGGTGAAGGCGGAGGGCTAGAATGATTTGGAGGTGTGGAGGGAGTTGGAATATAATGGACGGCATCCACCCGCTCGGGGTGTGACGTTTCCTTGACCGGAAGTGGAGAGGTGTGGGGAAATAAAACAACGGAGGGCTGAATTCTGAGGGAAGATGTAGTGGAGCGACATGGGGAGGTATATGGGTAAGTGGGAATGGAAGGCCGACTCGTGGAGGGATATGTAGTGGAGTGCTGATCCGTGGGGGATGGCGGAGGGAAAGTGTATGTGGAAGGTGAAGGTGAAGGAGACTCATGGTCAAGGGAAACTAGGAGTTGTTGGCTAATGAAGCGGGCTCGGCTGTAGAGTTGTTGCCATGAGGTGATATCGTTCAGGGCTAAGATGCATTTGAGCTCGGGCGTTGCATTAGAAATAACCATTTTAATCTGCTCGCCGTCCGGAATATGCCCCGGAACTTGCGCGGCTAGGCGACCCTAGCGGTCGACAAACGTGGAGAATTCCTCGTCGGACTTCATCTTCTCTTGGGCCAAATCTACCATAGAGTACTTGGGCCCGACCTGGTCTCAAAATTGCTGAATAAATCTTGCTTGGACGGCTTGAAAATTCACCACTTGCTCTCGCGGCAATGAAAAGAACCAATCTCAAGCCGGGCCTTCTAACGACAGACCAAACAGATAAGCCATTAAACATTGGTCATGTCGGAATTGGGCCGACTCATAAATGAACTCCTTCAAGTGCACGTAGGGGTCACCGCCTCCACCATAGCGATGATAAGCCGAATTTGTGAACGTGGTGGAAGTTGAAGACCTTGAAAGTCAAACGGGCCATCCAAAGAAGTTTGGGGATTAATTCGTCGCTGCAATTCATCAAGCTGGCGTTGGGCTTGAGCGATCATCTCCTCGGTGGGAAGAGTCCGAGAAGAATGTGGGCCAGCCTGAGCAAGAGAGTGAAAGTTTAGACCAGGATGATGATGGGCCAAATAAAGGGACCCAGCCTGAGAAGAAGGAAAGCCCATTCCGAGAGTAGAAGGATATATGGGCCTGGAAGGATCATGTATGTGGGGATGAGAATTGATTGGGCCAGCAACAGCACGGGCGGGATAGGAAGGCCCGTTAAAGGGAGTAGGCACGTTGAAAGAAGAAGGCCCGTGAAGAGAATAAGGCCCATTAGATGAATGAGGTGATGGGCCCGCGTGGGAAGAGGAATCCACGCGGGGGTAAGAGGACAGGGAAGATGAGGAATACTGGACAGAAGAGAAGTGCTCCATAGGAGAAATGGAGACTTTATACAGTGAATTTCAAAGAAATACAAGGATAGAAACGAACCTAGGATAAATGCAACTAAATGGAGGGACGCAAAGATGAACTAGTTTATGGGCCTAATTAACAAAATGATATGAAGTCAACACACAATGGAGGGAAGAGATGAGAGAAGAATCAACCAATTAAACACCCAGGTTATGAATGATGCACAAAAATTTTATAAGTTCCTCTTTAGGACCTTAGTGGGTTAATTACTATATGAATTCACTCAACCACAAGGTACCTAACCAGGATAAGAATGGAAAACTGGGTGACTCTAAGGGACTCTCCCTCTTACGGATGCAAAGCCCTAGACTGAGGGAAGGTATGGTATAACCTGCCCGGCATCCGTGTGGGAATCCACGGCTCACGGAGGCTTACGGAGGCCCTTGGTAAGGTCAGCTAGTCGGCTCCAAAGAGTATGGAGACGAGAGGAAACCCCACCTCAGTGGAAATGCAACTAACTGAAGAGTATATATGCCTCTATGCGCACCGGAGTGCATGCAAAGTCTAGCCTAGATCTAGCAGACAATGATCAAGCAAGTATGAGAAAATGAAATGAACACAATCATGCAACAATATAATGACAGCAAGGGGAGATCAGAACAACACCAAATATCACAAAAATATTATGGCATGGCAACCAAGATGAGGCTCGGGTGCACAGTAGCACGACAAGGACGGTCTCTGTGAGACCACACAGGGAGGTTGACGGTCCTAGGTGGACCGTTCACTGGCAGGGAGTGACGACAAATACTGACAGAAAAATAGATTGGTGAAAGGCAAGATCGTAGCTGGATGGACGGTCTCACGACAGACCATGCGGGCTCTGGAACGGGCCTGCAGCAACCGCAGAATGTCAATGAAAACTAACAGTGTGAAGGCAAAGACGCACCTGAGCCTGGAATTTGGGCGGCCAGTGACAGACCGCCGGAATGATCTACGTGCAGTAGAAGACCGCTGGAGGCAGCAGGGTGGCAGAAGGAATGGCACTGTCCGCAGGGAAGAGCGGTGAGCCTTCGGCCGCAGAATCCGTTGGACGGCTTTGGAAGAACCGCACAAGTTCCAGAGGACAAAAATGTGAACAACAAAGATCGACCTGAAACCACTCGAGAACGAGGACTAACAAAGCAAAGGAGAGGGTCAGCAAGCCACTAACACGATGGGCACTTGTTGTCCCACCGTGATCGCCAAAAATTGGGGATGTAAATATTTATTTCCCTGCCGGCTTAAAAGTCCTTCCGATCCCTTCTACTAAATCAATGTGAGAAATAAATGAAAGGTAGAAGGGGACAAAAGTATGTGAACCTGTGTGATCTCCACCAAGATGCCAGACACGATGAACACGTTGTACCTTGGAAAAGGAAGGGAGACACTCGCCTTTAACCAGCACTGCAGGGATGCACGGCCCGTGAAGAACCACCTTAAGGATGCGCGGCCGCTCGATAGACCGCTCGTCAGTGCTGGGGTGGAACGCAAGATGAAGTGCGATGGAGGAAGAACGGTTCAGGACCGGCCACGGGAATAAAACCAACGGTGAAATACCAGCCGCACTTCCCTTAGGACGGACAGGATGGAACCGCCCAACGCCACCACGCCTTAAGATGTGAAAGCTCAACCTCCAGCCTTTCCGGTCGGCCAGAAAGGATGGGCCTCGTGCTAGTGCGTCACTAACCTGCAAAGAAATGTAGAAAACACAAGAGAAAACCCAATATTAGAACTATGAAGCGTAGTAAATGCTAGAACGGAAAGGAATGAACATAACTAAAAGGAATGGGGGATACCTGGGGGGTTTTAAACCCCTAGGGGCGTCAAGAACATAGGAGGGTGTGTGTGAATGATGTATGAGAGTAAGAAAACCAGGGGGAAACGTGGAAGAAGCGATGCATGCAAACAAACAAGAATAATGGGACTAAATGAAACAATGACTCAAAATAGAATACTCCCTGAATCGGAGGCCCGTGTGGACGTAGAAGGCCTCCCTCCCTGGTGGTAGGTCGGTCAACGATTCGGCAGGGCTTCGCTGTCGACCAAAAATCTCCCGCCTTCAAAGGTAGCCTTTAGGGTCTATTTATAGAGCACCCAAATGCTAACCCCGAAATTAGGGTTTTAAGGCATTTTAGGTCGAGATTATTAAATAAAAGATGAAGATAATTCAATTATCTTTCATCTGGAAGAAACGGCACTGAAAATGGTTAAGGATTCGCAGAGAAATCATCGGAGAAAGTTGGGAGAAAAACCACGAATGGATAGAAGAAAGTCTTAACCACTTCCTGGTTCGAGAGGATGAACGGTCTAACGATAGACCGCACAACTGGATGAGCGGTCATAAAGGGGCCGTTCCTACCTATCGGTGGAAACTCAAATAAATCATGAGATAATTAATTTATCCACTGAACTGACTGATAAGTTCGCCATTGGACTCTCTCATGGTTGAATGGCTCTTCGCAAACTGCCCAATCCTGTCGGTGATAAATCGCAAATAAGAAGATAAATATGTAATTAACTGAACAGTTAACCGACGTTAGGACTCTTGAAAGATAGACGGCTTAGTATAGACAGCACAATGGTCTTATGCGGCTAAAACTAGGTCGTATATATGTTTGTCGGTGATAATTCAGAAAATTAACTAAAACACCCATTAAATGTTTGGACGGCCAAGTGTCAACCGCACAGGTGTTGAACGGCTGGTGGTTGACCGTACATGTATATGGGCGCTTGAAATTTATAGAAAAGCTCAATCAACCAAAATCAAGGCCCATTAAGCCCTAAATCAACTTGGACCTAGCCAGGGAGGGAGGCTGCTCACAAAATTGGCCCAAAACGTGCCAGCAAATAGCCCAACGAGTAACGGTCAACTCGAGGCATCAATAAATGGGAGTAAGAGTAATGACTCAACTTATTGGCAAAAAATGGGTGTCAACAATTGATAGAGCCACAACTTTATCGAGCTTTTGTTGCCCAGTTATCCCTCAGGTCTACGGTTGTGGATCATGTAGTGGAGGCTCAACGAGATGATCCTTGATTGTAGGGAATGATTGGCAAGACATGTATTGCCCGTGACGAGGAAGGTGTTGTTAGCTTTTAGCATCGAATCTGTGTGCCAGATGTGGCAGTTTTGAAAAATGAGGTTTTGGAAGAAGCCCACCGGTCAAGGTTCTCCATTAATTCTGGTAGTAGCAAAATGTATCAAGACTTGAAGAGAACATTTTGGTGGCAAGGTATGAAGAAGTATGTGACTGAGTTTGTAGCCAAATGTTTGATTTGTCAACAAGTGAAGGCTGAGAATTAATGGTCGTTTGGCTTAATGCAAAGAATTGAGATACCTCAATGGAAATGGGAGGATATCACCATGGATTTTGTCACAGGTTTACCCAGGTCCTTCAGGGGCAATGATTCCATTTGGGTGATTGTGGATCGGTTCTCAAAGACCGCACATTTTCTGGCCATGAAGAAGAAGAAATTTGTGGAAAGTCTGGCACGTTTATATGTTGAAAACATTGTCAGATTGCATGGAGTTCTGAACTCCATCATTTCAGACCGAGATCCTCGCTTCACATTAAGGCTTTGGCAAGGATTCCAGAATGCCTTTGGGTCTCAATTGAAGCTTAGCTCAGCATATCATCCCCAAACGGAGGGCCAGTCCGAGAGGACTATTTGGACATTAGAAGATATGATGAGAACTTGCGTACTTGATTGGAAGGGAGATTGGGAGCGACGCCTACCTTTAGTAGAGTTTGCCGATAACAATAGCTTTCATGCAAGTATAGGCATGGCTCCATTTGAAGCTTTGTATGGAAGACCGTGTAGATCTCCTTTATGTTGGGAAGAGGTTGGTGACTGACAGTTGATCGGGCCTAAAGTAGTGCAAGAAACATCCGAGAAAATTCAGCTGATCCAGCATAGACTGAAAGCAGCATAAGATAGGCAGAAAAGTTATGCAGACAATAGAAGGAAAGACTTCGCTTTCGAGGTTGGTGAGCTTGTATTCCTCGAGGTATCACCTACCAAGGGAGTGTCAAGATTTGGGAAGCAAGGGAAGTTGCATCCGAGATTTATCAGACCTTTCAAGATTTTGGAGCGAGTGAGAAACGTGGCATATCGGTTGGCACTACCTCCATCTATGGTAGCAATCCACCCAGTGTTTCACGTGTCTATACTTCGTAAGTATGTCCATGATCCTGCACACATCATCAATTATGAAGACTTGGAGTTCCAGCTGTTGGGGTGCTAGACATAGATTCAGAGGGGGGGGTGAATGAATCTCCCCTTTAACATTTTGCTTAGATTAAAAAACTCTTGATGTAAATTGCGCCGAGATAGAACTGGATGGCTCAGCTAAACGGATAAACTGTTGAGGTTCAACTTCGAACACTGAACATGCATCAAGCCCTATATGAACTCCAAATGTAGCAAAAGACTGGTACTGAGATATACTGCTATGAAACCCACTGCCGCTATATTAAGTACACAATTCAGAAACGTTTTTGCAGTAGAGGTAAATTGATCAAAATGAGTTACCCTGTGAAGGAGGTAGAAGATAGGGAATCATACACATTCGCAAACCATAGAACACATGGAATTTTAGATGGTTCAGTCTGTTGCCCGCAGACCTACGTCCATCCCCCACTCAAACTAGAGTGAGGTTTCCCGCTGATACACAGCTTAAACTGCTGGACATTACAGCTTGCCTACAACCGCTGAGCAACACAGCTTGCTTCCGCTGAGCAATCACAGCTTGCTGTCTAGAGGAACCGATCCTCTGTAACGCTGAGCAACACAGCTTGCTTTCAGAAAAAAAGTTTAAAAAGGAAAACAAAAGATGGAAAATCACAGCATCGGAAAGTTGGAAACGATCTTAACACAAATGTGGCTCTCGCAGGAGCTGACTGGCTTGGATCTGATCCAAAGACCAGTAGAACCGGATTTTCAGCAAAGGCTTCAACCTCCTCTCCTCGAGCTCTCTCTCTCTCCTTTTTCCTTCCTCTTCCTTGAACTCTCAGTCTCTTTCCTTCTTCTCACTGCTCTCGTGCTCTTCCTTCGGACTGTCTCTGATCTCTCTCTCTATTTTTTTTTCTTTTGGCTCTACTCTCCCTTTTCTCTGCATCCCTCCTCAGATCTCTTATATTCATCATCTTCTCCTTTGATCGCAGAAGAAGGGTTTTATATAACTTCAAGCCCGGGACCCACGAGCTAACAGGTTGGGCACGTGGAGGGAGCACTCCCTCCAAGAGAATTAAGGAATCCCTTAGCCACGTGTCAGAATCTTGGCGCTTTAACTATCCACGTGGCAACTTTTTCCAGGGATGATCCGCCTTGGATCACGTGCCAATTATTGGTTCTATTGTCCTCACGAACTCATGCTCCAGTTGTGACTTAGACTCCTATCAATAGGTTACAAAGCAGTTTCTCAAGCATGTTATAGCCATGAGATTCATCCTTCATATGCTCAGACCTTATAAAAACATGCACGGTCCTACTATATGCAAAGATGAGATGTGCACTGACCCCATTATGCACAAGGTGCAGCCAGCATGGACTATGTATACAGGAGAACAAAATGTGCATGGACCTTATAACAACTAGCGTGAAAGCGTGCACAGACCGTATGCATAGACGTAGGGTATACACAAGATGATATATGCACTGAGTTAGCATCATACAAGAATGAAGTGTGCACAGACTTGATGAAATATATGAACTAATGTGCACAGACCTTGGGGAACTTATTATGAGACATGCACATACACTGCATGACATGCACAGACTTCATAGGTAATGATATAGACACATGCACAGTCATTGATGAAAAGTAGGAAGAAGGTATGTGCAAGATTCAAAGAATGCACCGAGATGCATAGCTATACTATAGTGATCTGCACGGACTCTGTTAAGCACAAGTCGAAACATGCACAGATTCTAATATGAAAGATGCACTGACTCAGATATACAACAGCGAGTGTTGCACCGATCTATTCTTCATGCAGTAACACAGGTTTCACCGACCTTATGCTCGGTCATACAAGATGTGCACCAACTCTATTACGCGTTCAACAGACCATGCACCGACTAGGCCTGCATGTAGCGGCAAGAGTTGCACCGACCTTGTGAATGCATACAATGCAAATTGCACCGAGTACAGTGTTTTTACGCCAGATATGCATCAACTGTAATCTCTGCATTGCGATCTTGCACCGACTTGGCTACTGTGCTGCACAAGAGTTGCACCGACATGATGCCAGCCGGATATATAGATTGCACCGACTTACATCTGCCAAGGTAGTGCACAGACTAGAATGCACAGACCTAAATGCTCATGTACAGTGACATGCACTGACTTTGCTGTGCAGTCTAACTAAGATGTGCACGAACTTTGGCCTTAGACAAATGACCCTGCACAGACTTAAACACCGAAGTGCACTAACTTAGCCTGCTAAACCATGAGTATGCATCGACATAATGTGCTGAACGTAAGTGAATGCATTGACCTTGAAATGCATAGACCAATATGCACACGAACAGTGACATGCACTGACTTTAAGCAATGCATTGACTTTAAGCAATGAAATGCACTGACTTCAACAATGTAATGCACCGACGTTAATAGGTAACAATGTAATGAATGTATGCACCGACCTCAGCAGAGGTTGCACCGACCTGCCTTACAAGTATGACTAATGCAGATGATCCATAGTGTGACATCATAAAAACCACAAAGTTATACTAATGCAACACCAGATTAGTCATAGTGCTGACATCGTCAAAACCACAGGGGTACAGCAATCTCCCCCTTTTTGATGATGGCAACACTATGAGTCATACTCATTCATATCAGACCATTCTTCTCCACCTTTGACTTCATCAAATGGGAAAGAATAGTATTAATCATGGAGAAATCGGGTAAATCTCCCCCTTAATCTTAAACAAAAGCTGATGAGTCAATCTTCCAAAACTATTGTCGGACAAGCAAAATTAAGTCTGATACCACTAGTTGATAAACTCAGTAGACTGATACCAATTGTGATGAAAAGTTATATCAACAAAAGCACAGGTGAAGTCATAGAATTTTCCAGGTCGAACTCAAGAGGCATCAAGATTAGTAAGCAAAGGATACCAATGAATTTTTCAGGTCGAACAACAGCTAGAGACGGAGTACAAGAATTTCACAAGATAAATCAACATTCAGACTTCAGAGTGAGTAATCAGACAGAAATTGAATTGGAGGTGAGTTGTCAACAAAATTCAGATCATGACAATTTATGTTAAGAATATTGCTCAAGAGTGGAGCACAGAACTGACTGGATTGCCAATGAATATATAAGGCAGAAAGATTCTCAACAGGATACCAAATTCATAAATCTTGATAAGCAAATTTCAGACTCTTCTATTATAATAGATTATGAATGAGTCTAAGCTGACCAGCATGATTTAATCATGATGTATACAAAGTTTATCAATGAAAATCAATACTCATATCTGAAATCAAGTTTTAATAAAGATGAACCAATTGCACATATGATATTCTTGTTTAACCTCCTTCTATCTTACTCATTAAAACTCAATGACTCCTTTGGGAGTTACAGAAGATAGTATTGAGATTAAACAAATATGAGTGTGACTGAACTTGTCTTTAGTTTTTCTGAATTTTTCTTTTATTCAGCAACATTATTTTTCTTGAGCAAGTCTAGTTAAATCAACACCTTTTTACGTGAGGCATAACATGTCTTAGGTGAAGTGACCCAGTTACTCAGTGTGACAACCATATTGCCTCTCAATGAGAAGAGAGTTAGCAATTTGGAGTGTCTTTTTACATGAGGAGACACCTTGATCAGTGGCCAGAATCTCCAGTTACTTAACATAACCATGCCATTGCTCTGCTAGATTTTCAATCATTTTATAGCAGAGGTAACTATGACACTTCATGACATGGGTTGACTCTATTTCTTTGATAGAGAACCCAGTTTCTCTGTGACCAAAGTCATTGCTCTGACTTTAGTTTTCTTTCAAATATTTTCAGATTTTTCAGACAATGCTCAGTACATTCAAATGTTTAAGAACAATACTTACTACATGTATTTTATCCAAAGGAAGCCATCTTTTTAAAGTTTAAGATTTTAGAACATTTTGCATGAAATTACATGAGACACTTGGTTAAGATTTATTAAAATAATGATTCAGATATTTTCAAGTCCTTTACATCCAAACTTAATGAATACATTAGACTTAAATCAATTTGATTCATCAGACATTCTTAAGCCAATATAATAGAAGATTCTTCTTTTTAGAATATGTCTGATTTATGATTAGGGTACACAGATTAAAATCTTCCAACTTTCAAATGAATCAACATTGACAATGCAGCCAATCATTAGGAACAATAAGAAATTTTCATTGAGAGAGAGAGAGCAGAAGACAACAATGATGCAGCAAGGGGTATGCACTTGAGTAGTTCAGCTTAGAAACCAATAGCTGAGTCTGGAATACAGACAGATCAGTTTGACAGTAGTGATAAGAGTTTAAGTGAGGCTCTTCTTCAGCAAATTAAGGTGTAGCATAGAGAAATTTCAGGTTCAAGACATGAGTTGTAGGGAGAGCAGAGATTGCAAAAAAATTAAGAATGTGGCTAGTCAAAAGAAATATCGGTTGACTGAATGAGCAGTTCAGGTCTATCGAATTGACAGCGAGAAAACACAAGAATAGCCACTAGTTTTATAAACAATACAAAGGCTCCTCCTGACTAAATGCAAGAGATATCAAGCGCATTGTATATGTCATAATGAGGAAAATGACAAGTATGAAGCATGAGTACTCGTGAGCTCCCCCTGAATGCATGCACTCAACATTCTTTTTGGTGTTTTCAATTAATGCAATGCAATTCTCCTTTTTGAAATTTTCAACATTGATGGAGTGCTATGCAATTCACTACATGTATGCATATGCAATGAGTGGCATGAGTCATCCTGCAAGGGCAGCCAAACTCCCCCTGACTAAATGCATTAAGAAGCTAACATTTAAGTGCCACAAACACATAGATCATTGTGCAAGAAAACTCATGAATTATACTCATAAAACAAATATACAGTGCATTCTATTATCATGTGCATTCCATATTTTCAGAAAAGTTCAGTTAGAATATGCACAAACAAATTAACATTTTATGCAACCATCTAAAATAGAAAAGAAAACTCAGATGACAAACCTCAAACAGAATTCACAGAGCTGACCTGAAAATTACAGACGTGGTGTTTTCACACTTGAGTGCCTTGGTTTATTAACCCCTTGTTTATTTCCTTCCAAGGCACACCTGCAAAATATCAAACTATTTTGCACAGGCCGGTACCCAAGTACTCTTGGGTCATGAAGTGATAGTGGCACCTTTGAAGGGTGCTCTCCACAGTTTTTGAGCATTAAGATCATCAAGATCCATCAGCTTACAATTGGACATTGAATGTCCAAACTGACCACAATAATAGCAAGTAACAGATTTCAAGCTCTTTTTATGCACATTATTGTGATCATTGAATCTATGTGCATGAACATTAAAGATTTTATTATTATGCACATGAAAGTTCCGATTTTTGAAACCTGCCAACTGGCACTGATTTGCTCTATGGCCAAGTTTTTCACATTCAAAACATGAAAAATTCATTCTATTAAAATTCTCATAAAATGCATGTCTTTTTGCAGGGATTTTAGTAGGTTTGGAGTTAAGTGTTCTTCCCTTAACATGCCAACACTTTGCAGCAATGTGGCCTAATTTGCCACAATGAAAGCAATGAAGTTTCTGTTTAGGAATTGCATGATATTTAGCATGGAGTTGTTTGTCATGCATTCCTACAGCAGCTCGGTCATCTAATTTCATATGTCTACACTCATGCATAAGATGACCTATCTCATGACAGTAAAAGCAGTGAATTCTTTTCTTTTGAACAAAAGAAGGTTTCTTAGCATGAGAATTCCTAGCATGAATTCTACCAAATTTCATATCATCCTTCTTCATAATAAAGTAATCACCCATCTCATGACCAACCTTTCCACAGTAAAAGTATTCAACATTCTTGATAAGAAATTTGTTGGCTTGAGCTTTCTCAGCATGGTTATTCTCATCAATCTTTTTCAATATTTTCCTTTTTTGATTTGTTTTCTGATTCTCTTGAGTGGCAACTTGTTTTGAGGAGGAGGAGGTAGAAGCACTAGCTATGTTTGAGCTAGTCACAAAAGTTGTGTAGAGTTTATTTCTCATTTCTTGCTTGCTGCCTTTCTTGTTATTAAAATTTTTCTTTTTGAAAGTAGCTTTCAGATTTTTACCTTGCTTATCAGTTTTCTGTGTAGTAAATTGAGATATAGATGGAACATGGATTTTGTTTTGCTCAGAACTCTTCACAAACACATTAGTCATTTTATTTCCATCTATCCTTTTATTGACTAGACTGTAACCCAGTCCCTCTTTCTGAAAGTTAGCATTTATTCCGAAAAGTGTATTCAGATTGTCCTTTCCCTTAATAAATTTAGATAATAAGTTTTTTAGATCCTGAATCTCAGAATTCAAATCAGTTGTGTTAGCTTCGTAACCAACAATCTCAGTTTCACAGGAAATAACATGCTGATGCAAAGCATCATTCAAGCTCTTCAAAGTAGAAATTTTCTGTTTGAGCTCATGTTCCTTATTAACTTCTTCTTCCATTAGCACACATTTTCCTTTTTCCAAAGTCAACCATTTATCTCCCATGCATGACAGTATTTAATACCATGAGCTTCTTATTTTGTTCCTTCAAATTTTTATTCTCTTCCATTAATGCACTCACTCTCTCAGACTCATCATCAGATGTGCACTCTCCCTTTTCAAGCATTAGAAGCTTATCTGATATGACAGTATTCAGATGCTTAAATTCTTCATTTTCTTTCATCAGCTTATCATTTTGCACAAGTTCATTTATGAGAATCTGATCATGTTCATTCATTCCTTGTTTCAGATCTGTTTTGGCCTCATCCAGATTTTTTTGGAGTTTTTTATTTTCAGCTTTAATAGCATCAAGTTTCTCAGAGATTACTTCATTTTCTTCTTGCAGTCTTTCAAGCTTTTTAAATTTATTTTCTAAAGATGCGATGTGTATCTCATAGCTAGCAATCTCTTGTTCACTACAATTAAGACATTCACTCAATACTTTGTTTGCAGTTTTGTGCTTTTCAATTTCTTGTTCCAGTTTCTCATTTTCTTTTCTTCGAGAGTCAATTAATTCTTCTTGCATTTTGAGTTCAGATTGAAGGTCATCATTCAAATTCTTTACAGAGATACACTTATTACAAGAATTTTCAATCCTTCTTATTTCAGATTTCAAGTGTTCATTTTCAGACTTCGAAGACTTTACGTCAGAAGTCATGACCTTCCTCATTTTCTTCTTTTCAGACTTGACAGACTTATACTTGCCTAAGAGACCATTGTACATAATCATTAAATCATCAAAAGTGAGTTCATCGGATTCGGTACTTACCTGTGATGATGTCTCCTCCTGTTGATCACTGCTGTGATCACTCCGACTGGCCATCAGACATTCTTCTTCCTCTCCTTTTTGGATACGAAGCAGTTCATCCAAAATTTCATTTGCAGTGCTACAGCCTGAGATAAAAGGAAAATCTTCAGAATTAATTACAGCCTTCATTAGATTTAGAGCTCTCACATTTTCATCATTTTTCATCTTGTGATCATAAGTCCACTTGGACTCATCCTTAGGGATTTTATGTGGACCGTGAGAGATAACCTTCCACGGTTGTGGATTAACAGAGTTAACATGCTTGCGCATTAGATATAGCCAGAATTTAATACTTGAACCACCGAGTACCGGAGGATGAGCCATTAACACAGATGAATACCAATTCAAAGCAGTGAATTCAAACCAATAAACCAAGTCTCACAAAATTGCACCAAAAGATGGTAGGATCCTCTGCAGATCGTTGGATCTGGATAGTCAGAGACCCACTCTGATACCAAGTGTTGGGGTGCTAGACACAGATTCAGAGGGGGGGTGAATGAATCTCCCCTTTAACATTTTACTTAGATTAAAAAACTCTTGATGTAAATCGCGCCGAGATAGAACTGGATGGCTCAGCTAAATGGATAAACTGTTGAGCTTCAACTTCGAACACTGAACATGCATCAAGCACTATATGAACTCTAAATGCAGCAGAAGACTGGTACTGAGATATACTACTATGAAACCCACTGCCTCTATAATAAGTACACAATTCAGAAATGTTTTCGCAGTAGAGGCAAATTGATCAAAATCAATTACCCTGTGAAGGAGGTAGAAGATAGGGAATCATACACACTCGCAAACCACAGAACACATGGAATTTTAGATGGTTCAGTCTGCTGCCCGTAGACCTACGTCCATCCCCCACTCAAACCAAAGTGAGGCTTCCCGCTGATACACAACTTAAACTGTTGGGTATTACAGCTTGCCTACAACCGCTGAGCAACACAGCTTGCTTCCGTTGAGCAATCACAGCTTGCTGTCCAGAGGAACCGATCCTCTGCAACGATGAGCAACACAGCTTGCTTTCAAAACAAAGGTTTAAAAAGAAAAACAAAAGATGGAAAATCACAACACCGGAAAGCTGGAAACGATCTTAACACAAATGTGGCTCTCGCAGGAGTTAACTGGCTTGGATCTGATCAGTAGAACCAGATTTTCAGCAAAGGCTTCAACCTCCTCTCCTCGAGCTCTCTCTCTCTCTCTCTCTCTCTCTCCTTTTTCCTTCCTCTTCCTCGAACTCTCAGTCTCTTCCTCTTTCCTTCTTCTCACTGCTCTCGTGCTCTTCCTTCAGACTATCTCTGATCTCTCTCTCTCTCTCTCTCTTTTTCTTTTGGCTCTACTCTCCCTTTTCTCTGCGTCCCTCCTCAGATCTCTTATATTCATCATCTTCTCCTTTGATCGCAGAAGAAGGGTTTTATATAACTTCAAGCCTGGGACCCACGAGCTAACAGGTTGGGCACGTGGAGGGAGCACTCCCTCCAAGAGAATTAAGGAATCCCTTAGCCACGTGTCAGAATCTTGGCGCTTTAGCTATCCACGTGGCAGCTTCTTCCAAGGATGATCCACCTTGGATCACGTGCCAATTATTGGTTCTGCTATCCTCATGAACTCATGCTCTAGTTGTGACTTAGACTCCTATCAATAGGTTACAAAGCAGTTTCTCAAGCATGTTATAGCCATGAGATTCATCCTTCATATGCTCAGACCTTATAAAAACATGCACGGTCCTACTATATGCAAAGATGAGATGTGCACTGACCCCATTATGCACAAGGTGCAGCCAGCATGGACTATGTATACAGGAGAATGAAATGTGCATGGACCTTATAACAACTAGCGTGAAAGCGTGCACAGACCGTATGCATAGACGTAGGGTATACACAAGATGATATATGCACTGAGTTAGCATCATACAAGAATGAAGTGTGCACAGACTTGATGAAATATATGAACTAATGTGCACAGACCTTGGGGAACTTATTATGAGACATGCACATACACTGCATGACATGCACAGACTTCATAGGTAATGATATAGACACATGCACAGTCATTGATGAAAAGTAGGAAGAAGGTATGTGCAAGATGCAAAGAATGCACCGAGATGCATAGCTATACTATAGTGATCTGCACGGACTCTGTTAAGCACAAGTCGAAACATGCACAGATTCTAATATGAAAGATGCACTGACTCAGATATACAACAGCGAGTGTTGCACCGATCTATTCTTCATGCAGTAACACAGGTTTCACCGACCTTATGCTCGGGCATACAAGATGTGCACCAACTCTATTACGCGTTCAACAGACCATGCACCGACTAGGCCTGCGTGTAGCGGCAAGAGTTGCACCGACCTTGTGAATGCATACAATGCAAATTGCACCAAGTACAGTGTTGCACACGCCAGATATGCATCGACTGTAATCTTCGCAGTGCGATCTTGCACCGACTTGGCTACCGTGTTGCACAAGAGTTGCACCGACATGATGCCAGCGGGATACACAGATTGCACCGACTTACATTTACCAAGGCAGTGCACGGACTAGAATGCACAGACCTAAATGCTCATGTACAGTGACATGCACTGATTTTGCTGTGCAGTCTAACTAAGATGTGCACAAACTTTGGCCTGAAACAAATGACCCTGCACAGACTTAAACACCGAAGTGCACTGACTTAGCCTGCTGAACCATGAGTATGCATCGACATAATGTGCTGAACGCAAGTGAATGCATTTACCTTGAAATGCATAGTCCTATATGCACACGAACAGTGACATGCACTGACTTTAAGCAATGAAATGCATTGACTTCAACAATGTAATGCACCGACGTTAATAGGTAACAATGTAATGAATGTATGCACCGACCTCAGCGGAGGTTGCACCGACCTGCCTTACAAGTATGACTAATGCAGATGATCCATAGTGTGACATCATAAAAACCACAAAGTTATACTAATGCAACACTAGATTAGTCATAGTGTTGACATCATCAAAACCACATGGGTACAACACTAGCCGGACCCATCTTATGAGGAGCGACCGGTTAGGATTTCGGATCGTAAGGAGCAGGTTCTCAAATCGAAGATTATTCCATTGGTGAAGATTCTATGGAGGAATTTCTCTCAAGAGGAAGCATCATGGGAGCTTGAAGCGGAGATGAAGAAGATATATCCCCATCTATTTGGTATGTATCTTGCCTTAAACTTCGAGGACGAAGTTTATTTAAGGGGGAGAGGGTGTAGTGCCCGGGAATTTTATCATAATTCATAATATATTATATTTTTGGTTAATGCATGAAATATTTATTGCTTGTACTTGACTAATATTTTGTCAAATAATAATTAAAAAAATATGAAAATGAGTTAGGTAAATATCTCTTAATTATAATCTAATTTTGAGTAATTAATAATATTCAATTTAATTTGTTTTATCCATATTTTATAAATATAAATATATATTAATATTATGATGATTATCTGCCAACTAGAAATATTTAGTTAAGTTTTGTTTTGTCTTCATGTTCTAAGAAAAAGGGAAGCACAAGTATATATATATATATATATATGTAAACTCTAAAATAAGGGAGTGAGTCTCGTAGTCCATTAAAGGCATTACTGTTCATTTTGAATGTTACTATTTATTTTAAGAGTGATTTTCATTTCTTGAGTTTTTTTATTTATTTATATTTTTCCATGGTAAAGTAAATCGAGATGATTAATGGGTAATAATTAGATTTTTTAAATTATTTTTATATTATGAGATGTCAATTTTTAAAGTGGCTAATGAATAGTTGTTGTTGGGTTTTACCTCTTTTCCTAAGAAAACTCACGTAACATATGTGCATAATAGATAATATATGTACGAGTGGGTAGTGAGTTTTAAATGAAGTCCACATAAATGAATATATGTATAACAGGAAAATGGATGAGAGACAGTGGGTTTTAAATGAAACTCACGTAAATGCATATAGGTACAACTGGAGAAACGGTTGAGAAGTAGTGGGTTTTAAATGTCCCACTGTTTTTTTTTTGATGAGGTTACTATTCATTTTGGGGGCGATTTTTATTTCACGGGTTTTTATTTATTTTATATTTTTCTATGATAGAGTAAATCGAGGTGATTAATGGATAAAAATTAGATTTTTTAAATTATTTTTATATTGTGTGATATAAAATTTTAAAGTGGCCAACGAATAGTGAAAACGTTACTGTGCGTTACTATTCGTGAAATTCGTTTTCATGGTAGTCTTGCGTGCAGAGATTTCCGCGGTGCGTTTGACCGTTTCAGAGTTTCCCCTTGCCATTTGATTTAGATTAATTGGATTAAGGGTTGAGATTTAAAACCCCTGATAACAACCATATGACTCTTTAAAGGGTGGGATTGGAAGGGAGTTGACACTCCTTTTCCTTCATTTTCTCTGCAAGTCGTAGGAGACATTGGTATTTTTATTTTTATTCTATTCTGAGAGTGAAGGGTGTGAGCGCTCTTGTTCCCTGCTGGGAGTAAGAGAGTTTAGAAGGAAAGGTAATATGGGAGTCTTTTGAAGGACTTCTGGGCTGTGAAGGTGCGGTAGAAGGCGGGATTCGGTGTGGAGATTTCATCGAGAAGTGTTTCTTTCGATCTGTCATTTTCTTCATTGAGGCAAGTTTCTAAACCTCAAAGTTGTCCCTTTGGCATGTTCTAATTTACTCAGGATGTTGTATTATTACGATCCCAAATGTCTGTTTTCATTTTTGTTAAGATTCTATTTCTGCTCGGCCAAAAAAAAAATCTCGATCAGTATGTTAATGTAATCATGCAAGTCCCAAAACTGAATGGTTTTTATATATTTATTTGGTTTTTTATTTCCCTTAGGTATTTTGGGTCAAAATTTTTTGAAAAGCATAAGAAATATGGTTTTCATGAAAATCCTAGGTTTTCCATCTATTTATGTATTTTGCATGATGATCAGCAGGGTTTTAACACAGATGGTTTTTAATGCTAAGACTAAGGTCGATGAACATTGTGTATTGCTCAGACTAAGGTCGATGCAGATTCTGTAATGCTCAGACTAAGGTCAATGCACATTGTGTATTGCTCAGACTAAGGTCGATGCACATTCTGTAATGCTCAGACTAAGGTCGATGCACATCCTGTACATAGGTCGATGCATCCTGTGTTTTGTCCCGGTTTCCAGCAACTCAGAAAAAGGGCATTTTGAGAGGCCAATTTAATTCAAAAAATCTGAAAAATTAGAAATGATAGAAAATCATGTTAATAACTAGAAATGATAGAAAATCATGTTAATAACTCACTGTAATATTTTTGTACTCACAGAAAATCTGCACTCATCGTTATGAATTATTTTCTATTCATGTGTGGCCAAAATATAAACCTGTTTTCTAAAATTCTAGAAACCTGCAAATAAAGTGTTTTGAAAGGCCAGTTCGATTCATAAAAATTTGAAAAATTAGGAAATGATAAATGAGTAAGTTGGTAACTTGCTGCAAAAATTTCGTGTTCATTAAAATTCTGTGCTTATGATTCTACGCATGTATAGCTCGTAAATAAGCTTGTTTCTGTTTTCAAAAATCTAAAACCTATTGTATTCCTGAAATCTGTGGGAAAAAATTAAGCTATTATATTGGCTATATTGACACTGTTGCCATAGAAGGGTCTGGAGCCAAACTATAGAAATGCCCCTGTGGGGAGGCTCAATCTGTTCTGACCTCGAGAGCACGAGGTGAAATCTTGGAGGTGGATAAATTCCACTGGTTAAGGTAGGAAGGACTTTCCCCAGTTCTGCACAGTAACCAAGACTCGTCTCCATTGCCTAGGTGACTGAGTATCTGACTGTTCTGACCTTCTAATGGTGGTTTGGGCACTGTGTCTAGGCCATGTGTATCTAAAATTCTGTCTCTATATCTGAAATCTGTAAAGGTATATGATTTCTGAAATAATGTGATCAGAAATTTCTGTTCTGAAATCTGCTTCAATCATCTACCTTATGCGAAAGTTTGTTTCCGTTATTTGAAAATCTGAACAGGAAGGTGTTTCTTTACAAGAGATACTTATGAAGATACTTGTTTTGTGGTTACAGTTTTAAATTCCCAGCACCTTGTTTCATGTTCTAAGCATTATAGTATTTTGTAAGTTTAAGTATCCTCGTAGTAAGTTGGCCATGGAAAAAGGAACATATTTGAATTTGGTGACTTGTTGGGTCTATTCGTAGACTCACGCTTGAAAACATTTTCAGGTGACTCCGCTGGTGAAAACGAGGCACTAGTGCATAGTGACTCCGATCGCAAAGATTTAGTGTGATTGTTAGTTTCTCCTTCTCCTTTCCAGTTGAGGTGATTGTGTTAGCATCTTTATCGCATTGTAATAACCGACTATTGTAAGGAACTTTTATGTTCTGTTAGTTGGACAATTGTGATTTTGAGAAGTGGAATTAACTGATGGGCTTGATATTTTTCTTCCACTGGCTATCGTTCTATTTATTTATGTAATTCATCAACCAATTTCTATTCTGTTGGGTTTTTTCCACTGTGGCATCTCTCCTAAATCCGATGAGAGTTGGAAACTGAACCGGATTCTAAGGTGGGGTGTTATACTCCCTTTCCTCTCTTCCCCATTCTATATAACCTTATATTCTTTTTATTTTAATCTAGGTGGATTTTAATAGATCTATAGCTATGATATTCACAGAGGAAGACATGCTTCTGCCCTCCGTCAACAACAGTAGACCGCTCCACATTATGGGGCAACTGAATGGCTAGCCAATAGGCAGAATTCTAGTTGACCCAAGGGCGGCGGTAAACATACTCCCCTATCGGGTATATCAGAAGCACTACTTTGATGTGCACCTGATCGAGGTCAGGGATATGAGAATTGCTGGCTTCAACCAGAAATTTGAAGTCCCCATGGACACGACGGAGTTTGAACTCTCACTCGTCGACTTCACTACCAAAGTGCAGTTCCACGTGATAAATTCTGATACGTCATACAAGGCGCATTGGGTCGGCCAAGGCTGCATCAAAATCAGGTGGTGGCCTCCACCCTCCACCAATGCATAAAATACCCTCAGAACGGGAAATAAGAAAGAGTGTTCACCGACTTACACCCTTTAGGTGTTTGAATGTCACTTATTAGATGCTTCCCTGTATCTAGAGAAGTTGAAGAAGCCTACCCCTCCAGCCCAAGACAAGGGGAAGAAGAAGATAGAACCCGGTGACTGGTTCCCTCTACCGTCGCCTGACTACGTGGCTTCCCCAGAGGTGCCACTGATATATGAGGAAGAAGGAGATCTCAGAGCATTTCAACTCAGCATTTACCCTAAACCGGGGGCACTAATACTCGAAGAGATACTTAGGGATGTCGAGGTCCCACCAGGGATCATCAAGCCCATAGCTGATGCAGACTGTCAGACAATTGAAGTATTGAAGACCCTGGAGGTCCCTAATCTTGATGGTCAACCGACCATGTTCTATGTGCTCAAGGAGCAGCCTGCAAAAGGGGATGATGATTGTAGATTCCCAGAAGAGATGCATGATCCACCCGTCCCAATCATGGGGCTCCCGTACATAACTGGCCGTGCAATGAAGTTGGCCAGAAAGCAGCAGATCTCCTTTTGTCAACTTTCCAGTTAAAAGAAGATGTTCAAAGAACTATGGTATCCACCAAACGTGGACAGAAGACTGCTACAGATTGCTCGGCACCCAGGGCTGGGTTTCTCTATTGAAGACTACTAAGAAATTGACATGATTTCCATCTGCACTGTAACAAGTGAAGACTCCCTAGAGGCAATTTATTATGAATACATAGGGGACTATGAACCAACCAAGCCATCAGCTGAATTGAAAGACTCGGGCCCGCCTCAACCACGATCGCATAATGAGCATGGAGCTGCTATTTCGTGCAAATGTTGGGAGTCCATCTTTATGGAAGAAATTATAATTCCTAACAACGACTCATAAGAGTCAAAAGCTGAAAAAAGTCATCCCGCCCTTGAGGGCGCTCCACCCATAAGCCGGCATCCAAGCTGCACAGAACCTACACTACCAACACCAAGGCTACTCATCCAGCCCTATCAGCAGCCAACTGGCTCAGAACAAGGAAAAGCTGAAGTCCCGCCGTTAGGCGAAACAAGACAAGAATACATCTACGAGGCCCTCGAAGTTGAAGAAGATGATGAAGGCTTTGTAGACCTACAGTCGGCTCCTCCAGAAATAGAAGATGGCGGCCAAGCCACTGTTGATGAATTATTCGAAATAAACCTCGGCACGAAGGATGATCCCAGGATGACCTTCCTCAATTCCCTCCTGCTACCCGAAGAAATGGGGGAATATATAAAGCTGCTTCAAGGATTCCGAGACTATTTTGCTTCGAATTACAAAGAGATGTCAGGGCTTAGCCCTGCAATTGCCCATCATATCCTGACCATTGACCCTAAAGCTAAGCCGGTGAAGCAATCACCCCGGCAAATGAGGCCCTAATTGATAAGTCAAGTTTGCAAGGAGGTCGACAAACTAATAGATGTTGATTTCGTAGCTGAAAATCAATACACTACATGGCTGGCCAACATTGTGCCTGTCAAGAAGAAAAATGGCCATATCCGGATTTGCATGGATTTCCAGGACCTGAATAAAGCCTATCCAAAGAACGATTTTTTGATGCCAATCACCGAAGTAATGATCGACGCCACTATCGGCCATGAGGCCTTGTCGTTCATGGATAGATCATCCGGCTACAATCAAATCTGGGTAGCTGAGCATGACAAAATCCACATAGCTTTTGGTGACCTAAAGGGATTTTCCATTACAAACGGATGCCCTTCGGCCTCAAGAATGCTGGCGCCACCTACCAAAGGGCGATGACAAAAATATTCGACGAGTTGCTCTACAGCAAAGTCGAATGCTATATCGACGACTTGGTCGTCAAAACAAAGAAGAGGGAGGACCACCTGGCCAACCTCAAAATTATACTTGAAAGGTTGTGGCTGCATGAACTAAAAATGAATCCAATGAAGTGTGCTTTTGGCATCTCCAGCGAAAAATTCCAGGGCTTCGTCATCAGATACCGGGGGATTGAGATAGACCCCGCAAAAATTAAAGCTATTCAGGAGCTACCTCCTCCTAGGATCTTGATAGAATTACGGTCATTGCAAGGCCGGCTAGCCTACTTCCGTAGGTTCATCTCCAACTTGTCTGGGCGGTGCCAGCCGCTCCATAAATTGATGACGAAGGATACCCCATTCCACTGGAGTGAAGAATGTCAAAAAGCCTTCAATCAAATGAAGAATATCTGAACACCCCACCAGTTCTGGGGGCACCTGTCAAAGGGTGGTCACTGATCCTGTACATAGCGGCCACCGAATACTCGCTGGGGGTAATGCTCGCCCAAAGCAATGAAGAAGGAAAAGAACAAGCCCCCTACTACCTCAGCCGAAGACTGGTCGGGGTCGAAGCAAAATATACACCTATTGAAAAGGTCTACCTCGCCCTTATCTTCACAGCCAAGAAGATGAGGCATTACATGCTATCGCATGAAGTCAAGCTGATATCCAGGGCCGATCCGGACAAATATATACTCTCTTAGCCGATTATGAAAGGGCGACTGGGCAAATGGGCCGTCGTTCTCATGGAGTTATGACATCTCTTATGTTCCACAAAAGGCCATCAAAGGCCAGGCCATTGCAGACTTCTTTGCAGCACATCCAGTGCCTGAAGATTCCCCTTTGATCATAGAGCTCCCCAAAGATGAGACCTTAGAAGTGGGCCAAGTCCAACAAGCCGCCTGGTAGCTACACTTTGACGGTGCTTCAAGAACAAAAACATCCCCGCAGGGACGAATAAGAATAAGAGTAGGGGCGGGCGTCATCCTCAAATCCTCCAAAGGAGAGGTGTTGCACACCTCTGGATCAATCAACAAAGCCTGCACAAACAATGAAGCAAAATATGAAGCTCTAATTATCGGTCTCCAGGTGGCTCTCCAATTGGATATCCATATGCTGCAGGTGTTTGGGGATTCAATGCTGATCGTCAAACAAATCTAGGGACAATTTGAAGTCCTAAAAGTTGAATTACTCCCCTACCACGCTAAAGCGAAGCAACTCGTGGAGAAGTTTCACTTTATTGAAATAAACCACGTCAGTCGAGGTCAAAATGCACATGCCGATGCATTAGCAAAGCTAGCAAGCTCACTAGCAATCCCGCTTGATGAATCACTCAACATACGGGTGATCAACCAATAATAGGTCCCCAGCATGATAGAAGAAGAGCCAGGTGGAGAAGAGCCTGAAGTAGCAACTGCGGAAGTGGTCGGCTCGCCCGACTGGCGAGAACCCCTCATGCAATGGTTTAAACACCAGTAGCTGCCCAAGCAAAGGGAAGAAAAGATCAGGCTGATCTTAATAAAAGACTCCTATGAAATCAAAAATGAAATTCTATTCCGAATCATGGCGGATGTCAAGAAGAAAATACTCCTTTGGTGACTCTCTACTGAAGAAGCCTGGAGAGTCATGAAAGAAATTCATGCCCGGTCGGCTGGGGCACACCAGGCAGGGCCGAAGATGAAGATTGAAATTAAAAAGTTGGGCTACTACTGGCTGACAATGTTCAACGATTGTTGCAAGTATGCCAAGTCATGTCAAAAGTGCTAAGAGCATGCAACAATCCCCAGGCGACCTCAATGTAGCTACATCCAACAGTACCCAGCTGGCCATTTGCCCAATGGGAAACAGATGTCGTGGGCCCATTGCCCCCATCCTCTTCTAGATGTAAGTACATTCTGGCAATAACAGACTATTTCTCCGACTGGGTGGAGGCTATAGCCCTGAAAGAAGTGACAGGAGAAATCGTGGTCCGGTTTATCCGGCGAAATGTAATATTCCGATTCGGCGTCCCCAGCCGGATCGTCTCAGACAACGGAAGCCTTTTCTAGAATCAAAAGGTCTACAGATTGGCCGAAAAGTACAAGATTGACTAGAGGACATCCAGTCCATACAACCCACAGGCAAATGGGTTGGCTGAAACATTCAATAAAACACTCTGCACCCTCCTGGCGAAGACTATCAGTTCCAACAAAAAGGACTGGGAAGACAAGATGTATGAGGCACTCTGGGCGTACCATACCTTCTATAAAACCCTAACGGGCCGTTCACCCTTCTCTTTGGTGTACAGCTCAGAGGCAGTTGTCCCCATTGAACTAGAGGTACCCTCACTCTGGGTCGTAATCCAACATGAATTTGTCAAAGATGATCGAATAAACGCAGAATGAGGATTGGAAGAGCTCTCCGACATAGAAGGTAAGCGACTCAAGGCCCAGCAGAACATACAGGTCTACCAGGCCTGCATTGCCTGCGCCTTCGACAAGCTCATCAAGGGGTGAGAATTCAAGAAAGGCGACCTCGTGATGGTCAAAAGAAGAGAGGTCATGGCTGCCAACCCTAAAGGCAAGTTGAATGAAAATTGGCTCGGGCCCTATGTAGTCAAGAAAGTCTATGAAGGAGGTGCGTATATGGTTGTCAACCATAGGGGGGAGACTCAATTCCCACCCCTTAATGGAAAGCACTTGAAACTGTACCACACATTGCTTCCTCAGTTCGATGAACAATTGAACCTTGCGCCTCACGCAGAACTAGAATGTCTCTTAGATCTCCCGTGAGACCATGCAATATCCATTCAAAAAAAAAAATCAAGTCAAAAAAAAAGAAAAGAAAGAAAAGGGAAAAAAAGAGAGAATAAAATTTTCATCAAACTCACCGGGGGATGTCGATTCGTCAAGTCCCACTGGAATCCAAAATTCTCTCCTCCAGCTCAGACCATCTTGTCTCGACCGAATAACCAAATAGCTCATATGTAGCTCAACACTATTTTATCCTATCCCATCGATGCATAAAACCTCCGACTTGGACCTTCCATCCAGGCCAGTAAACAAAGACCCTTGCTTTCACTCGGATCTTCCGTCCCGATCAATGAATAAAAAGACCTCCTTCCTTCGGCCTAGGATCTCTATCTAGAGTCAGTGAACAAAAAGACCCCTCTCTTACTTTGACGCTAACCTCGTGTCAACGAATAAACCACCTCAACATTACAATCCATTATCTCACCGACGAATAAACTTGCAGCCCAGACCTTTCGTCCAAATCCATGAACAAAAGACCCTTTCACTCTAGATCGGACCTTCCGTCCGGCTAGAGAACGAAAAGACCTCTTCTACTCTTTCTAAGAGTGATCGGCTCCAGAATGGAGGACTTCCCGGGCAGGTCACCCATCCCAGTACTACTCCCCATTAAGCACGCTTAACTTCAGAGTTCTTTTCAAGAACTGAGCTGATACTTTAAAAGGTCCCACGGTGATATAGAGTACAACATAGCTATATTTGAGGGTGTTACAGTGAATGTCTAGATTGGGATCTATGATCCAACCCTTCAATGCCAACGCATCATAAGGGCCTGGTCTGGTCCTGGGAGGAGAGCCCAAAAGTACTTGTGCCCCGAGAAGTTTGTAATGACAAGGTGTGGCATTGCACCGAAGTGCATGACTAGCGTGATTGGTCTATGACATTCTACTTCACTCAATTACTTGCAAATTCTTGCGTGACATGACATGCGTGCTTGTTATGGCCAGTTCAACTATATCTTACTTGAACCCTCGTGAAAGATTCTTGTTATACATGCAATCATTCCTACATGAGATCTGTCTTTCTATTCTCCCATCTGTTATTTATCGCTTATCATTTACTTATTATTGTTCTTTTGTCATATTGTTATACATGCAATCATTCCTACATGAGATCTGTCTTTCTATTCTCCCATCTGTTATTTATCGCTTATCATTTACTTATTATTGTTCTTTTGTCATATTGTTATACATGCTAAACTGATTAATCACTTAAATTGTGTCTGGTGATAGAGATATAAAATCCTACTAAGCTCGTTGCTCACCCCTGCTTTCCAATCTTTTCAGGTAGTACGGATGAGGACGTGCACACTGATGGGGACTGGAACGAGTGATCTTGGAGCGAGCCCTTTTAGTTTATGTTTGAGTCGATGCCTTAGTTGATGTCGGATCCTATTAAGTTCAAAAGTCGTTGTGATCTCTTTCTTTTGTTTGATGTAGAGTTAGAAAGTCCACAAGTTGTCGGTTGTAATAAAAATACATTTCTTCATTATTATCAATAAGTTGGTTATTTGGAATTATTAGCCCTGTTGTGTGATTTCTTGTGGCAATGAATGCTCTAATTGATAGGAATGATATAACTGTTGTGTTTCGATTTTCCGCGTTTGGGCGTGACAGTTTTTGTGGTATCAGAGCTTAGGTTTTCTTTAGACCCTAGGTTTCTAGTGGTGTCATAGAACCCGTCACATTGGTAAAGTCAGGAATCTAACCCAGTGAGTTGGGTAGAGACTTGGGTTAAGCTAATTAACTAGCTCTAAGAATATATAGTCAATAAAATATCATCAATTAATTCTGGATATATTGTAGGAATTTTCTCACGATGGCAGCAGAACGTGCGCAGTGGCGAGATATGTAACGCACTGTGCAGGGCCTCACCCAGACCTTACAGCAGGTAGCTCAAGGCGGTGCACAACACGGAGCGGGCAATCTACATCGGAACTTTCAAGGCTTGAATCCCTCACGTTTTAGTGGATCTTCAGACCCAGACGAGGCCGAGAATTGGCTGAAGGAGATAGAGCGTATCTTTAAGGTTATGCAATGTTGAGATCAGGATCGCGTCCTCTTGCCAACTTTTCAGCTGGAGCGCGATGCACGGGCTTGGTAGGAACCAGTGGAAGCCACGCTTGACAATCGACGTGCAACATGGGATGAGTTTAAGGAGCTATTTAACAACAAGTATTTCTCGAATCGGGTGCTGGAGAAGAAGGCAGCGGTGTTCGCTGCATTGAAGCAAAGAAATCTATCTGTTGCAAAGTATGATGCACAGTTTGCTAAATTGTCTAAATATGCACCACATTTAGTATCCACGGAGAAGATGAAGGCCAAATGATTTCTAAATGGATTGAAGCTCTAGTACATTAATCAACTGGCACCTTTGGAGATCCATGTTTATGCAGAGGTTGTAAGAAAGTCCCAGGTTCTCGAAGACACTACGGAAATGATTGACCGGATAAGAGGTCGGGACAAGAAGAGGGAGCAGACTGCCAGCTCCGAGAATTTTAAACTCGTTAATGGCCAGAAGAGGCCCAATGGTAGGCCAAGTTTTTCGAAGAATAAGAAACCGAAGGAAGCGGGAAGAAGGCCGGACCGAATGGTCCACCTAAAGCAGTTTGCAAGTATTGTGACCGTCCAGGTCACAAGATGGAGGAGTGTTGACGCAAGCTGGGTGCTTGTCTGAGATGTGGTAGCAGGGACCACCGAATCCCTAAGTGCCCCCTTATTAATGAACATGCATCAACTGACGCACTACAAGGAAGCCAAAGGCGGCAGGGCAAGCTTCAAGCCCTCCAAGAGGCGGAGACTGAGACCGAGGCTACAGTGGAAGGAGGTATTGTCGAAGGTACCCTTACTAATCTTTCCGAGCCAACATTTGTACTTTTTGACATCAGAGCCACTCATTCTTTTATATCTCTAAAATTTGCTAAGACTTTACCTGTGAAACCAGTATTATTAGATTCTCATCTTGTGATTGTTGACATGTTTTCCTTCTTTCCCCTTTTTGATTATCCTTCCAATCCCTTCTTCACTATGCTAATGTAAAGAACTAAACAATATGTAAATAGCAGGGGGAAGGATGTGGAGTGTGTGTGATCGCCACCAAGGTGTCGAATGTAAACAAGTATACCGTACCTTGGAAAGAAAGGGGGAGACACTCGCCTAGAACAGCACTGCAGTAATGCGCGGCTCTGAAAGAATCGCTCAGTAGAAGCGCGGTCGCTCGACAGATCGCTCAATAGCACTGGGACAAATGCGGGACGAAGAGCAGCTGGATGACGGAATGGCTCGGGATCAACCGCTGAAAAGAATTGGGCGGTCGATGTTAAGCCACCCTATTCCTCAAACGGACTGATGAAGACCGCTCTACACCGCCAACTTTCAAAGAGTGGGCCTCGTGTTAGGATGTTGCTGACCTACGAAATAAAGCGCAAAACATAGAAAGGAACCCAAGATTAATACTGTAAAGTGTAGCAACTATAAAAGAGTGCGGGAAATGAACTAACTAACATGAAATGGGGGATACCTGGGACTTTTTAAACCCCTAGGGGCGTCAAAACAATGGGAGGGTGTGTATAATGATATGCAGATGAAGAAAAACATGGAGAGAGAAAAAGATGATGATTGCATGTAACGAAGAATGTGACGGAGAATAATTAAACTATGACCCGAAATGCAAATACTCCCTGAACCAAAGGCTTATGTGGACGTGGAAAACCTTCCTCCCTGACTGTAGGTCGCTTGAGAATTCGACAGAGCTTCACCGTGACCTTAAAATCTCCCCCCCTTTTCAAAGCATGGCCTTATGGTCCTATTTTTAGAGCCCATTAAGCTAGCCCCGAAATTAGGGTTTACCGTAGATATTACTACAAATTATCAAAAGACAAATCGTAGCCAATGCAATTATCTTCCATCCAGAGAAAATGACACTCCATTTGGTGGAGTATCCGCGGAGAAACAAGTGGATGAAGTTAAGGAATTATCCACGGGTGGAGAAAGAAAAACCCTTTAAATCCTCAGTTATCGCACCATTGAGCGGTGGTGCGATAGACCTCCCAATTCATTGAATGGTCTGTCCTGGACAGCTCAAAGCTGTCGGTGGAAATTAATTAAAATAAGAAACATAACCCACTTATCCAGCGAACTGACCGAGCATTTCGCCGTTAGACTCTCATGTATTGGACGGTATCAAATGTTGAAGTTAGATGGAAGGCTCTATCACCACAGGATGTGGATCTAGAGGGGGGGTGAATAGATCAACTGGCTATTTAAAAATTAGGCCTAGAATCAAATGCGGAATTAAAAGAACACTAAACGAACATAGCCAATGCACCGAATGAAACACACAAGATCTGCTGAACAAGCAATCAAACACACGAGAGACACAAAGACTTTTAGGTGGTTCGGTCAATCCGACCTACGTCCACCCCACATTCAACTCGAATGTGGATTACTGCTGATACACAGCTTCAATCTGCTGGGCTCTACAGCTTGCCAATAATGGCTGGGGCTTACAGCTTATCCCGACCAGAGGAACACCCTCTGCAACAGCTGAGCTTCACAGCTTGCTCTGCTGGACACTACAGCTTAGCCGACCAGAGGTAACACCTCTGCAACCCGCTGCCTCACAGCTTGAAACCGCTGACTAACAACTTGATCGAACAAGAGTTTTCAAAGGAAAATAACAAAGACTGAAAAGCAAGAAAAACACAATCGAATGGAAGAAAACCAAAACGACTGTAGCTCAAAGTTGAGCAATATCAGCTCTGGTAACTGGACCAAGAGACTGATTCATAAACTCTCATATAACTCTCTCAACTCATCTCTTCTCACTTTCTTCTTCTCTCCTTTTCTTCCTCTCACAGTGGATCTCGGTGGCTGCTGCTTCAGGCTGGATGTGTAGACTTCGCCAACTTCGATCAGCCTTTACAGAAGATGAAGACTGCTATATATAACAGCAGCAGGTGGATAAGGGCGCGTGGCTTCCACGTTTTCCCGCCCAAGGAATTCTCCAGATTCGAGGTGCTTCCATCCACGTGGCAGCATCTGGTCACCTCGTCCTCCTGGGATCACGAGCCATGTCAGCAATCTCAGTAGAGAGTCCCTGTCAGACAGAGTATCAGATGATCAGATTAAATAACAACTCTATATAGACTTATCAGAAGAACTGCGTTGTATAGACTTCATATAAGTGAAAGCGATGTACAGACTTGCTGTATGAAGCAACCGTTGTACAGACTTAGGTGATATGAAGACTGTCAATGTATAGACTAAGTGAAGATCAATGCAATGTACAGACTTCGTAAATGAAGATGCAATGTGTAGACTTCACAAATGAAGATGCAATGTGTAGACTTCATGAATGAAGATGCAATGTGTAGACTTCAGTGAGACTCAAATGAAGACAGACGATGTATAGACTTCAGAACTGATGCACGATGTACATACTTCATGAGACTCGAATGAAGACAAGCGATGTATAGACTTCACAGCTGATGAATGCAATGTACAGACTTTGCAAGATGTGAAGGAGTTGAGTGTATAGACTTCACGATGTGAAGACTTATCAACAAAGGACTGTACAGACTTGAGGTGAAGACCGATGCATAGACTTTCTAAAAGAACGTCTGTATAGACTTGAAGCAATGGAAAAACATCGACTGTATAGACTTTGAAGTCTGAGACCAATGTACAGACTTTGTAAACCAGAAGCCTGTATAGACTTGGAAGATCAAGACGCTAAGGAAGACAATCCACTGTACAGACTTAGATGCCATTGACAAATGCATGCTACAGTCCAATGTATGGACTTACATGAGACGCTCATTGAGACGCTCAATGTACAGACTTCGCCTGACACCGTCCAATGTACAGACTTTGCCTTAGACTCTAAATGAGAGGGACAGTGTATAGACTTAGCCAATGCAATGAGTTGACGCTTCAGTGTATGTCAATGCAATGAGTTGACGCAGTCCAATGTACAGACTTTCAAGCCTGAAGGCCAATGAGTGGACTTGCATAGACAGATGAGTCGACTCATGAGTACAGGGGGTCGACCCATAACAATGTATAAACTTTGACGCATGCATGCTATGCAATGTACACACTTGGTGACTTCGCATGTTGTGCAATGTGCAACCAGTGTATGGACTTATCGTGCCTACACAGGGCGTTGTACACACTTGCTGCCTGATGCTAATGTGCAGACTTTGATGCCCAACAGCGATGTATAGACTTTGAGTGTGTGTTCAGTGTGAAAACAAGATGAGATGCATAGAACACACAGACAATCTGATAAAAGGAATTTCATCAAAACATAAACAGTGTTGCCAATCAATCAAAACAATGTGTTGCCATATGAAGTAAAGTTACATGTCAACACCATCAACACAGAGGAGTCACAACAATCTCCCCTTTTTTGATGATGGCAACCCTCTATCATATAGAGTAGCAACATCCTGTCATACAGATGCATTTTTTGATGAACAACATGATTTGTTATTCAGATTGTTATGCAGATGCATGTAGATGCTATGAATGACATGCTGCATGCTACAATTTCCCCCCTTTGCCATACCATGATGCAGATGCATACACTCCCCTTGAATCAGAATTCTCAATTCAAAATTCTCCCCCTGAACTGAAGGAATGAATTCAGACAATATTCTCCCCCTTTGCCATCAACAAATAGGAGGGAAAGTGAGTGCAAGGGAAGGAAAAAGAAAGTTCAGCTGACAGGCATTCTTAGCAAGTAGTTCAGAAATTAAGCAACTAAAGCACAGAACCTTCAGTCATATGAACTGAGAAACGGCTTAGAAATTGAAATTCTGGTTTAAAGGTTATAAAAATGAGATTTCATGCACTACATTCATTGGATAAGGTAGATGTGCATGATAAAATAATAAACCAGAGTCATATTTGCATGAGAGATTCAGTTTCAGAATATCTTACTTTCATAGACTCAGTAAAATGTGTTAAGAGAAACCAGGTCATGTATTGAAATTAAACAATTGACATCCATGAAATTTCTTTGAAGGAATAGCATTTTCAATATTATTTCATTTAGGGTATTCAGGTACCAAAAGTCTTTTTGCGTAAGGGTATACGTTTATCAGACGCCAATACCCCTAGATACTCAACATGATGGACCATCTTGCCTATGATCAAACTCAATAGAATTGATTGACACCTTTTTGTGTGAGGGTACACGTTTATTAGACGCCAGTTACCCCCAGGTACTCAGTGAAAACAACCTACTATTTTGATCATTTTATACAGAGATAGCTGATACACCTCATGACATGAGTGGTGTCCACTTCTTTGATGGATCACTCAGTTTCTCAGTGATTTACCAGTCATTGCTCTGTCAATGCTATTTTTCAAATAATTTTCAATGTTGTTCAATATCTTTCTTAGCTGCCCTTCATTTGTTTCAGAATGACTTGTTTAAGGACAATACACATACTTAGCTTCTTTAACATGATTTCAGATGAGTTTTCCGATTTCAGATATAATTGGCTTTGTCTGACATGTGATAAGATAAGGGTTGAGAGCTTTATCAATTTTCAGCATCCTTATTTATTGATTGTAGTCTTTCAACTCTAAAGATTATAAACTTTAAACCATTAAGTCAGTCTTTAAGCAATTAAAGTTCTTATGAAAGAAGAAATCTGTTTTCTATTGCTTAATATTAGAACTGACTAAAAGATTGCCATACTGTCAGACTCAACTCTGAAACATATGCAATACTCCCTCTGTCTATGTGCATGTGGTTTTGCGAATAGTGGCTGAACAAATGATTTTGAAATTCATGCTTATTCAGACCTATTATGCTATATTATGCAGAGAAATGCAGTGCAATACAATCATGCAGAAATATAGACATATCATGCATCTAGACATATATATGCAATGATGATCATGAGTGCAATAAAAATATGAGAGTCATGCATTATCATAAGTCTGTTGCACAATGTTTATTCAATCTATCAACAGCAAGTTCAAATCAGAAGTTTATTCAAAGCAGCTCAAAAGTTTTATTCAAGTCAACAAAGAGTTCATTCATTACGCTGAAATTTACACAAGCCAAGTTCTCTTCTAAAAAATTTAAAATTTTCATTTCCAAGTGGCTTAGTAAAGATATCAGCAACTTGTTTGTCTGTTTCAATGAAGTCCAGTTTAATTTCTTTTTTGTTCACAGCATCTCTTAGAAAGTGATGTTTTATTTCTATGTGCTTAGTCCTAGAATGATGAACAGGATTTTTAGCAAGGCATATGGCACTAGTATTATCACATAGAATTGGAATACATTCCAGTTTTATCTGATAATCATCTAGTTGATGCTTAATCCAAAGTACTTGGGCAGCACAATTACCTGCTGCAACATATTCAGCCTCAGCTGTAGATAAGGCTACAGTGTGTTGCTTCTTAGATGCCCAAGATACTAGACAACCACCAAGGAATTGACAATAGCCACTAGTGTTTTTTCTATCTACTCGACACTCAGCATAATCAGCATCAGTGTAAGCTAGAAGCTCTAACTCACACCTAGCAGGATACTATAATCCTAGCTCTTGGGTGCCTAGCAGATATCTAAAAATCATTTTCACTGCTTTAAAATGATTTTCTTTAGGACTGGCCTGAAACCTAGCACATAATTCTACAGCGAATTGAATATCAGGCCTAGATGCTGTTAAGTAGAGAAGGGATCCGATCATACCTCTGTATAACTTCTGGTTAAATGGGTTACCTTTAGTGTCTTCATCCAAGCTTGTGGAGGTACCCATTGGGGAAGCTATCTCTTTAAGGTTATCCATCTTGTATTTCTTGAGTAGATCCATTGTGTACTTGGACTGAGTGATAAACATTCCATCCTTTGTTTGTGTAACCTGCAGTCCAAGAAACAATTTAAGCTGACCCATTGAGCTCATTTCAAACTCATTAGTCATTGTTTTAGAAAATTCATCACACAATTTGGGGTTAGTTTACCCAAAAATGATATCATCCACATAAATCTGTACAATAAGAATTTCAGAATGACTCACCTTTGTAAACAAGGTCTGATCAACTACTCCTCTAGTGAAATTTTGATCAGTGAGGAACTTGCTCAACCTGTCGTACCAAGCTCTGGGAACTTGCTTAAGACCATAGAGAGCTTTATTTAATTTGTAAACATGATTAGGGAAATCTAGACATTCAAACCCAGGGGGCTGTCTAACATAGACATCCTCATTAATTTCCCCATTCAAGAATGCAGATTTTACATCCATCTGCTGGAGGATTATACCTAGGGAACATGCATAAGCTAATAAAATTCTAACAGCTTCTAGTCTGGCTACAGGGGCAAATGACTCTTCAAAGTCAATACCAAACTCCTGGTTGTACCCCTGAGCAACAAGTCTGGCTTTATTTTTAACAATATTCCCTAATTCATCAGATTTATTCCTGAAAACCCACCTAGTCCCTATGACTGTTCCATGATCAGGAGGTGGGACCAAGTGCCACACCTTGTTCCTGTCGAACTGATTAAGCTCCTCATGCGTGGCATTAATCCAATGCATATCCTTGAGGGCACAGTCAATGGACTTGGGTTCAATTTGAGAGACAAGAGCATATGCATTTAATTCATCCTGTATTCTAAAGTGACCTCTAGTTCTAGGGGGATCATTCAGATTGCCAATGACATTATTCACAGGGTGATCTTTAAGATATCTAATATTAACAATCTGAGTTTCAGGAATTTCACTTACCTCCCCCTGAACTTCAGGTTCTTCTTCATTTTGCTCTTCTTTATCTTCCTCACCATCAGACTGGTCTGCAGAGTTTTCATCTTTCAAAATGTTCCCATCTTCGTTCCTGCAATAACCATGGTTAGTTTCCATCAAGGTTTCATCAAAGATAATGTGTGGAGATTCTTCAACAATTTTTGAGTTTAAATTGAACACTCTATAAGTCCGGGTGTTTTCAGAATAACCGAGGAAGATTCCGGGTTCACCTTTTGGCTCAAATTTATCAAGGTCCCTCTTGTCATTTATATGTATAAAACATTTACAACCAAAGACCTTGAAGTGGGCGATTGAAGGTTTCTTACCTCTCAAAATCTCATAAGGGGTTTTCTGGGTGGAAGGTCTTACCATTGCCCTGTTAATTACATAACATGCTGTGTTGACTGCTTCAGCCCAGAATTTTCTTGGCAGTTGACCTTCAACTAAGAGAGTTCGGCCCATTTCCACTAGAGTTCTGTTCCTCCTCTCGACAACCCCATTCTGCTCAGGTGTCCTGGGTGAGGAGAACTTATGATGAATCCCACTTGACCTGCAAAATTCTTCAAAGTGTGAGTTTTCAAACTCACCTCCATGATCAGTCAAAATATTTTCAATTTTCTGATTTATTCTTATACAGAACTCCTGAAATTCTGAGAATGCATCATTCTTATGTGACAAAAAAAATACCCAAGTATACCTAGAAAAATCATCTACTAAGACAAACCCATACCTCTTCCCTGATAAACTGACAGACCTGGTTGGCCCAAATAGGTCCATGTGTATCAGTTCATAAGGTTTAGTGGATAGGCTTTCTGTCCTAGATTTGAATGATTTTCTAGTCAACTTGGACTGAATGCATGCATTACAAATTTTATTTTCCCTTTTAAAAGAGACTTCAGGGAGTCCTCTAACCATGCTATGCTTGTTTAGTTTATGCAGAATAGTATAACTCGCATGGCCTAACCTACGATGCCATAAAAATGCTAAATCTTCTCTACTGGCAGTAAGACATAGGTTAGAATGCTGAATATCATCTAGATCTATCATGTATGTGTTATTTATTCTTTTTCCAGAAAATTTGACAATTTCAGAATCAGGTTCAAAAACCTTGCAGCATTGAGAATCAAATAAGACTTTATGTCCTTTATCACACAACTGGCTGATACTAAGTAAATTATAAGCTAACCCTTCAACCAGCATAACATCATCAATGCAGCAGGTAGAACACTTACCTACCTTACCTGATCCAATGATCCTACCCTTTGTGTTGCTTCCAAAGGTGACAAGGCCTCCTAGCTTTTCAGTTAGCATGCAAAACTTGGCCTTATCTCCTGTCATATGCCTGGAGCAGCCACTGTCCAAGTACCACAAGTTGCTCTTGGCTGCCAGGCATACTTGCACACATAATTAGGGCAAAGAGTTTGGAACCCAAGTCTGATTGGGCTCCAATGAAGATGAAAAGCAGTTAAAACAAGAAAGCAGATTTTTAGGAATCCACATTTGTTTGAAGCAGTTCTGTTCAGTGGATTTTCCAGATTTCTTTTTATTTTGCCTTTTCTTGTTTTTCTTGATTTTCTTTTTATTTGCACCAACAGAGTTATTCACAGAATTGTTGTTATTGTGCCAATGCTTCGGCCAGGTTGCATTCATAAAGTTTTGGCCATAGTAGTTCCTGGGCTAGCTGTGGAAATGTTGGTAATTCCTAGGCATCCGACTACCATACCCATTTTCCCAATTTCTGACATAGGGTCTGTAAAAGTGTGTAGGTTGATGAACACACCCTGTATGCATCCCTTGAGTTCTAGTCCATCCACACCCATTAGGATAGATTGGCTGTGTGGGGTAGTAGGACTGAACTCTTGGTGGATTGAATTTGTTGGGCTGACTTCTGAAAATATTTTGTCTTCCCTGCACCCTTGACCCTGCTGACCTATTCATAGGTTTTGGTTGGGTCCTTTTCTGTGATGATGGTGGTGAAGACTTTTTGGCATTGACATGGGGTTTGTTTACCTGAGCAGGCTGACCCCTAACCTTGGGTTGAGCACTAGAGCTAGGTTTGGAAGTCCCAATTCTACTAGGCTCACCTACTTTCTGTTTGCCCTTCTCCTCTGCATTGGGCTTTTTCAGATTCACATTTATTTTCACAGCATTATTAGAATTCATCTTAATCAGAGGTCCTCTCTCCCTTTGTGCAACGAAGGAAATAGTTTTCATTCCAAAGCTCTTAGTTGCACTAGAGTTAAATCCTAGGCCCTCTCTCCTGAAATTAACCTTTGACCCTAATAGTGCATCTAAATTGTCAGATCCTTGGGTCATTTTCTCAATAGTTTTTAGCTTATCCTCATTATCTTTCTGAACTTCATCAATAGATTTTTTCAACTCATTATTCACATTGAGGACAGCTTCATATTTTTCAGAAATAATTTTTATCTTATTTTCATGATTCTGAATTTTCAGTTTCCATGCATCAATTTCATTGTCTAATCTCACATTTTCTTCCTTAGAAATTTTCAGTTCTTTATTGATTTCTTCAAATTCAGAACATGTGAGTTTCAGCTTACTGTTCTCAATTTCTAAGCAGGCAATTTTATCAGACAATGAAGTATCATTTTGCATGATTTTAATTTTTCTTCGTAGATGCCTGTTTTCTTTTCTGACCTCATCTACTCTATCAGTAAGTTCATCATAAGCAACCATCCAATCAGTAATAGTAAAATTTTCATAGCGAGAGGATACCTCATCAGATTCTTCCTCTCTATCTTCTGAGCTGGTTGCCATGAGACAGATTGGCTTCTCAGCTTCAACTTCACTGTCCGAAGTGACACTCAAAGATCCCTCGTCCTCATCACTCCAGGTACTCACCATAGCTTTCCCTTTTGTGTTCTTTTTCTTGGACTTGTCCTTGAGATTCTGATTTGTCGGACATTCAGCTTTAAAGTGACCAGCCTTCCTGCATTGATAGCAAACATTAGTCTCAGCTTTCTTTACAGGGTTTGATTTATACCTTGTGTCTCGGCGGCCATTGTTGGGATTTCTTCGGCTGAATCTTCTTCCTTCCTTCTTGAGAAATCTCCGGAATTCCCTAGTAATCATGGCAATATCAGCATTTGCCACTTCTTCTTCAGACAAGCTCTCTTCAGTTGATGATCCGTTGGGGCTGGATCGACTGGATCTGCTAGCACCAGCCTTCAGAGCTATAGGCTTCCTCTTTCTGTCAGCCTTCTCTATCTTCGGCAGATTCATCTCATAAGCCATTAGAGATCCGATCAGCTCATCTGCCTTAGTATTGTGCAGATCTCTTGACTCTTCCATAACTGTGGCCTTGGTGTGTCAAATTGGAGTCAAGGATCGCAAGATCTTCCTGGCTACATCATACTCAGAATATTTTTTCCCGAAGCCTCTGAGACCATTTGTGATAATAGTCAACCGAGCATACATTTCCTTGATCGTCTCATTAGGCTTCATCTTGAAAGCTTCGTATTCTGAAACCAGTAGATTAGTCTTAGTCTCTCTGACTTGTGAAGTCCCCTCATAGATGACTTCAAGTGCATCCCACATTTCCTTCGCTGAGGAGTAGGCAGATATTCGTGAGAACTCGGTGGGATGCAGAGAGCACTGGATTGCATTGATTGCACTCCAGTTGAGCGTGGACCTTCTAATTTCCTCCTTGGTCCATACATCTTCATTTGGGGACAGCTCGAAAGGTCCCTTGCTAACCACCTTCCAAATTTCATAATCTTTAGCCCTCAAGAATACCTGCATACGGTGCTTCCAGTATGCGTAGTTGGTTCCATCGAAGTACGGGGGCTTGGATGTGGAGTGTCCTTCAGCTATCATCCCTCTTCCGTCCATCTGTGCTTATCCTCTTCGGGCGGTAAGTCCCTGTAGAAGAGTCTAGCTCTGATACCAAGTGTTGAAGTTAGATGGAAGGCTCTATCACCACAGGATGTGGATCTAGAGGGGGGGTGAATAGATCAACTGGCTATTTAAAAATTAGGCCTAGAATCAAATGCGAAATTAGAAGAACACTAAACGAACACAGCCAATGCACCGAATGAAACACACAAGATCTGCTGAACAAGCAATCAAACACACGAGAGACACAAAGACTTTTAGGTGGTTCGGTCAATCTGACCTACGTTCACCCCACATTCAACTCGAATGTGGATTACTGCTGATACACAGCTTCAATCTGCTGGGCTCTACAGCCTGCCAACAACGGCTGGGGCTTACAGCTTATCCCGACCAGAGGAACACCCTCTGCAACAGCTGAGCTTCACAGCTTGCTCTGCTGGGCACTACAGCTTAGCCGACCAGAGGTAACACCTCTGCAACCCGCTGCCTCACAGCTTGAAACCGCTGACTAACAGCTTGATCGAACAAGAGTTTTCAAAGGAAAATAACAAAGACTGAAAAGCAAGAAAAACACAATCAAATGGAAGAAAACCAAAACGACTGTAGCTCAAAGTTGAGCAATATCAGCTCTGGCAACTGGACCAAGAGACTGATTCACAAACTCTCATATAACTCTCTCAACTCATCTCTTCTCACTTTCTTCTTCTCTCCTTTTCTTCCTCTCACAGTGGATCTCGGTGGCTGCTACTTCAGGCTGGATGTGTAGACTTCGCCAACTTCGATCAGCCTTTACAGAAGATGAAGACTGCTATATATAACAGCAGCAGGTGGATAAGGGCACGTGGCTTCCACATTTTCCCGCCCAAGGAATTCTCCAGATTCGATGTGCTTCCATCCACGTGGCAGCATCTGGTCACCTCGTCCTCTTGGGATCACGAGCCATGTCAGTAATCTCAGTAGAGAGTCCCTGTCAGACAGAGTATCAGATGATCAGATTAAATAACAACTCTGTATAGACTTATCAGAAGAACTGTGTTGTATAGACTTCATATAAGTGAAAGCGATGTACAGACTTGCTGTATGAAGCAACCGTTGTACAGACTTAGGTGATATGAAGACTGTCAATGTATAGACTAAGTGAAGATCAATGCAATGTACAGACTTCGCAAATGAAGATGCAATGTGTAGACTTCATGAATGAAGATGCAATGTGTAGACTTCATGAATGAAGATGCAATGTGTAGACTTCAGTGAGACTCAAATGAAGACAGACGATGTATAGACTTTAGAACTGATGCACGATGTACATACTTCATGAGACTCGAATGAAGACAAGCGATGTATAGACTTCACAGCTGATGAATGCAATGTACAGACTTTGCAAGATGTGAAGGAGTTGAGTGTATAGACTTCACGATGTGAAGACTTGTCAACAAAGGACTGTACAGACTTGAGGTGAAGACCGATGTATAGACTTTCTAAAAGAACGTCTGTATAGACTTGAAGCAATGGAAAAACATCGACTGTATAGACTTTGAAGTCTTAGACCAATGTACAGACTTTGTAAACCAGAAGCCTATATAGACTTGGAAGATCAAGACGCTAAGGAAGACAGTCCACTGTACAGACTTAGATGCCATTGACAAATGCATGCTACAGTCCAATGTATGGACTTACATGAGATGCTCAATGTACAGACTTCGCCTGACACCGTCCAATGTACAGACTTTACCTTAGACTCTAAATGAGAGGGACAGTGTATAGACTTAGCTAATGCAATGAGTTGACGCTTCAGTGTATGTCAATGCAATGAGTTGACGCAGTCCAATGTACAGACTTTCAAGCCTGAAGGCCAATGAGTGGACTTGCACAGACAGATGAGTCGACTCATGAGTACAGGGGGTCGACCCATAACAATGTATAAACTTTGACGCCTGCATGCCATGCAATGTACACACTTGGTGACTTCGCATGTTGTGCAATGTGCAACCAGTGTATGGACTTGTCGTGCCTACACAGGGCGTTGTACACACTTGCTGCCTGATGCTAATGTGCAGACTTTGATGCCCAATAGCGATGTATAGACTTTGAGACTTTGAGTGTGTGTTCAGTGTGAAAACAAGATGAGATGCATAGAACACACAGACAATCTGATAAAAGGAATTTCATCAAAACATAAACAGTGTTGCCAATCAATCAAAACAATGTGTTTCCATATGAAGTAAAGTTACATGTCAACACCATCAACACAGAGGAGTCACAACATCAAATGAACCATTCAACGGATGGGACGGCCCAGAAACAACCGTTCAAAACCTGTCGGTGATAAATCTAATAAACCAGGATAAATAGATGATTATCTAAAAACCAACGCCCTTAGGACTCTGAAGAATAGGACGGTCCTACTCCCACCGTTCCATGGATCTGGATGGTCAGGAATAGACCGCTCTATGGTTTATCGGTGGAAATTCATAAAATCAGTTAAAAACCTAGAAAATAGGTAAACGGCCCATGATCAACCGCTCCATGACTGGACGGCCAGGATATAGACCGCGCAATGGGTGGGCTTTTGAAAATCGACCAAAATATGGAAATCAAAGTAAATCGAGACCCGTTAAGCCCTGAATTGAAGCTGACCGACTCAGGGAGGAAGGTACCCATAAAATGGGCCCAAGGTTATGCCCGAAAATGACCCAACAAGTAATAGACAACTCGAGGCATCAACAAATGAAAGTAAAAGGAATGACTCAACTTATCGGCAAAAACGGGTGTCAACAGATGCCCCTCCTTAACGTCCTCTTTGCAGGGGAGCGAGCGGAGGTGAAGCGAAAGGAAATAGAACATGAAGATGAAGCGGAGATGAAGCGGAGCGGACTGAAAAGTGGGCGTTAAGGTAAAATAACATCCGTTTTGCCAACAAGCGATAGGAATCCTCCGAAAAATCTTGAATCATGCACAAGGAATAGTCAGACCAAAAGCGACACCAGCCCGGAGGAACTAACTAAAATAAAAAGAAACACACGATCAACCTCATGGGGGACACAATCCCTCGAACCAATGAGGAGACCAGAATAAGCAAAAGTAAAGAAACGGACTAAAATTCCAGACGGGGACCTCTTAATCAACCAAACCAAGTGAACAAACCAGGGAAAACCTTCCAACTCAGAGTGGAATTGTTCCTCTTACTCAAACACTGAATGCATAGCCATCCATCACTGATGGGACATTTTGCAGGCAAACCATGGGACATGAATGCTCAAAAGATGCGTATGATGCATGCTGGGGCTAAAATAAAAGAAATCATTAAAACAAATGCAAAGGAAGGATAAAATATAAATACTCGAGAATAATATTGCTAAGCTGGGAGAATCGGAGTCAAGACACTATCCTCAACCACAACGTGCAGGATAGAACCATCCTCCCCAGACCTTCCCAACCTAACGGCCTATCCGGAGGTTAAACGCGCGAACCTGGATCATCATCATTTTTGTTAAAGGGGAACATCAGATCTCGGAATACGTGAGTAACCAACTGGTTCTCAAAATAATATAGCATAGTACCATATAGTAATGCAATAAGAGACATAGGGATGGAAAGCCATACCTGACTTACCTGTGCAGGCGATACGGCAAATGAAGGTGATGCTGCAAAAAGAATCATGAGCAGAGTTGGCAATATATATCATCAAACCAAATTTATAGAATGTAGCACCAAGAAGGAGTCAAACCACATCATTTAAGCAAATGAACGGTCAAGAACAGACCGCTCAGACCATAAGACGACCCATTCAGGACCATTCAATCATAGATGATTTAAACTCATATGTGAATCCACACGGCCCTCATTTAGACCGTGCCAAATATTGAACGGCCAGCTTTTAGCCGCTTAATGCAAAGTGCCGTTGGTCTTTAAACGGTCATTTGTTGACCGCGTGATGTTGGGGCGGTTTGACGATAGACCGCTCAATACTGGCGATGTTTAAACTAAAAACCTCTCATCTCCCTCCCTCCCCACCGTAACCGACGGCGGGAGGGAAGGGACACCACCTTTCTCCATCTCCTCTCCACTCTTCCCATTCCCAACCTCACATTCTCCCCACCTTCCCCCCCCCCCCCCGTATGCGTTCGAAGCACCAAGATAGGCGGCCCCCGATGACTAACGTGGACGTGCCACCGCCGCCTCGGCGGAGGTACCACCTGTAGAAGAGATGCTGGCACCGCCGTCGGCCGAGGGAGAGGCTCCCCCACCGTCGTCCGAGGCCAGGCAAGAAGCCGGAGCTATTGCACCTGGGGACGGAGACGCCGATGAGGAAGTACCGGTGGAGAGGCCGGCCAAAGGACCCCGTCCGACCGAGGTAGGTGCACTAAACCCCCCCCCCATTTCAACTTTTTATTTCATGCATGTTAGTTTTAGGGGGTGATAGGGGAACACTACCCCTTAGAAACACCATGGAAGGCCATTTGGGCCATGAACGGAGGTGGGGAGAGGGTTCTCCCGTCGTCGGAGACGACGGTAGCAGCGCGGTTCAGCAGTAACCACCTAACGAAATGACACAGTTCCCATAGAATCGTTCAAAGAACACACGGCTCGTGGGTGGTCGTTCAAAGAACGGGAACCAACATCACAGGGCGGTTCCCTATAAACAGTCTGAGCATAGGGCGGCCCATTTTGGTCAGCTTAGAATGTGGAACGTTGAAAATAGAACGGTCTCCATCAGACCGTCGAACCTAGGACGGACTTACCTAGTCCACTCAGAACTTTGAACACTTAAAGATAGAACGGCTGGATTCAAACTGTGAAATACAGAACGACCGGTCGATAGACCGTGCAACCCCAAATGACCAACCACTTGAAAGGGAAGGGACACGGTCAGGTGAGGACCGTGTGATTACTAAACAGCCAAATGTGGTTCGTTTCAAGGCAAACATCAGATAGAAAGACGGCCTAAGGTGAGCCGTGGGGCTTATTTAAACGGTTAGAGCTCAACCGTCAAATGGGAAAACGGCTCATAAGGGATCGCTTATTGAGTTGAGAGTGAATTATTAAATTAAATGCCAAAATTCTAAACTAAGATGCAGTTAATCTAAATGTGTGCAGGGAAAGCGTAGGACCCGGATCTCATGGCTGCAGGTTCGGGCAATGTACCTCGCGCTGCCTGACTTCCAGCATGAGAGGCTGAGAGTCATGGGATTCTCAGAGTTCCTGACCGTGGAGGTCAGCTGGTTTGACACACCGCTACTCTACGCTCTGCACGATCGCTGGGATCCATTGAGTCGCACGTTTCTTCTCCCGTGGAGGCACATGGTCCCCACGCTTGAGGACGTGGCCCGACCTACTGGCCTACCTGTGCATGGGTCACCGGTTAGCGGGAGGACATACCCCGACTACCGAAAGATTGCCCAGGAGCTCCTGGGACTGGACCTGCTGCATCCCGAGCGGCAGTCCACTACCCTGACTCGGGCGGCGCTTCAGGATAGCCTGGGGCTTCGACGAGCGGGGATTGTGACCGGGGAGCTACCCGAGCAGCACCTTGAGAGACTCGTGGACCGAGCGAGGCCACGAGTTGAGGCGGAGACGGGACCAGAGGCGGACATAGTACTTCGGAGGTTTCTGATGCAGCTCTTCGGTCGACTACTATTGGCGACGCGCAGGGACGTCGTCAGTTGCCGCTTCCTTCCCCTTCTTGAGGACCTCGACCACGTGGGCTACTACGCGTGGGGTGCAGCCATCCTCACATTTCTCTTTGACACCCTGAGCTCCACGTCACGGCGGACGATGCTCGGGGGCTTCTCTCCACTCCTCCAGGTATGTCTCTAGCTCTGCACTTTAGCTATAGGACTCCAACGATTGCTAGATACTGACTCTTAAAGAAATGCAATGCAGGTTTGGGCCTACGTGCACCTACGTGGGCTCGACGGGGCGAGGAGACCCACCTGGATCGGGTACCGATCGCCAGGAGGTGGACCCCACCTCGGGAGAGTGGAGGACTCTGAAGATAGGTCCGGGAGCTCCACGACGACACTGACACTCTACCGTACACCTCGGTATGCTTCTAAACTTAGACCTTTAAATTAAATGCAATGCTATATGATTATGATGCTGATGTGACTTTCTACGTTGACAGGTAAGGTGGACTTCCTACACAGAGGAGGGACACGAGGGATAGCCCTGGGTAGCGGAGGCCCTTGCCTTCTCGGGACGAGACGTGTGGCTTCATTGCATGAATGTGGTGGAGCCACTACACTACAGACTGGTGATGAGGATGACCAGCGTCCCACAGCCAGCGGTGGAGTTCACAGTGCCAGGGGAGCGCGTCAGCCGGCACCCGCGGGGAGCAGCGACAGTGGTGGACTGGAGGGAGCGAGCTGCTGAGTAGATCGCAGACTGGATAGCATGCGGGCGAGTGGTGACCGCCTGGGCAGAGAGCGATGCGGCGTACTACACAGCGTACGCCCGGCACTACCGGGACCAGGTGTTCTGCGGTGCCCGCCGACCGGTACGACTTCTAACCCTCAATGCCTTTCTATTATGCCTTCTATATGCCTATGCACGGATGCTTGAACTTTCTAAATGCAGATCGACCCTGAGGGACGGATCGCGGAGCTGCAGGGGCTCCTTCATGCGACGATCCATGAGCGTGACGGGGCCTGCCAGGCGCTAGCCCTACTGGTGAGTTCCTAAACCCTAGACTCTTTAAATTATGCAAATGTTCATGATTATATGCATGTGTGTGACTGACCTGGAGTTGTGGATGCAACGAGCTGAGGGGACACAGCAGCAGGGGGCAGACGCTCCTTCTTCCTCCTCACAGACCCCGGCGGATCGAGCTGAGCGGGACGCCGATTTTACATGGATGATAGCGCGGGCCACGGCGGCCGAGGTGGCGCTCACCGAGAGGGTATGCAACTACTACACTTTCCCTGTTGTTTATGCTTATGATTATGAAATGCAATTAACTGACTATGAACCGTGTATGCAGACGACCGAGCTGACCGCGTCACTGTGCGAGATCGCTCGATTTACGAGAAGACGCAGAGCCGTCCCGTGCGGAGGCCGCAGCTTTACGTGCAGATGTAGTAGAGGCTTCACGCCTCTATGCCGAGATGGAGGGCACCCGTGCCGGGACAGTGGAGACGGAGCTTCTTAGAGCGTAGGTGACAGATGCATACCTCTACTGAGCTGAGGTTTCTCGTCTCTAGGAGGAGATGGCACGGAGCCGACTGACAGATACAGTCGAGACGGTGCTCCTTCACGCAGAGTTAGAGCGTCTCCGAGCCAGAGCCGTGGAGGCGGAGCGTTACCGGGTGGAGGCGTCAGAGCTGAGGGGAGAGCTGCGGGCATATAAGGAGATGAGCCGGCGATCAGTGCGCAGCGGGACTCCGAGCGACAGCCACGGTACTCATGGATCCGTGAGGAGTTACTTCATGGGTTCCTCGGGTCACTGGAGGAACGAGGAGGATGAGCAGCGCCGGCGACGTCAGCGTGACGAGGCGACTTCAGCGATGCCTCCGCCGAAGAGGCATGAGAGCGGTGGAGACAGCGACGGGAGCAAGGGAGAGGGGTAGGCCTGACTTTTTGTACTCGGGGCCCGACTTTTGTACATGTGGGCATGATATGATAGTGATATGACATGCTTTTTGTTTTGATTTTGTGGATATATGAATGAATGCAAATGACTAACTTGCTGACTACGACTACAACACGGGTGAGACGGACACGTGCGAGAGAGACACGGTGTGAGTGAGCGCGTGAGGAGGTGAGAGACACGACAGAGTGAGAGAGAGACATCGACTATGAGTGAGATGAGAGATGCTGACTGAGTGAGAGAGAGACGCCAGGCTGAGAGAGAGAGAGAGAGACGCCAAACTGAGAGTGAGAGAGAGAGACGCCAAAATGAGTGAGAGAGAGACGCCAGGCTGAGGGTGAGAGAGAGAGAGAGGGACTAGGCCAAACTGAGAGAGAGACGCCAAAATGAGTGAGAGAGAGAGGGACTAGGCCAAACTGAGAGAGAGACGCCAAATTGAGAGTGAGAGAGAGACGCCAAAATGAGAGTGAGAGAGAGAGAGGGACTAGGCCAAACTGAGAGAGAGACGCCAAAATGAGTGAGAAAGAGACACCAAACTGAGTGAGAAAGGGACGAGTCCACGGCTTGAGTGACACAAGTGAGAACAGGTTAAAATATGGCTTCAGACAACCAGACGGTCGACATGGGACCACTCAACAGGCTACACGGTCTTTTCTTAGACCGTTCATAGCCACTAGACCGAGATTCATAGATGTGAGAAAATGGTTTAATGTCAGTCGCTCTAAGAATAGGACGGTTCCTGAGTGACCGTGTTATTGACAGAACGGTCTATTCTAGGCCGCTCTACCTCCAGGATTTGAATCATGTAGAAGCTTCGAAACGGTCTCAAGGAGACCGTCCAAGTATTGGGGTGGTATGTCGATAGACCACTCAATGGCACGACCTGAGAGTACGACCGAGATTCTCTTGGAGAGTCCCAACCCGAAGATAGACATCCTAAACCGAGCTAATCTTTATCCCAACTCGATCTAGGCCTATCCTACATCACTTCTAGTGGGTTTAGGTGTCTACCCAAGGCCTATAAGTAGGAGGGGGGTTCCGAATTCACAACTCACACCACACCCTTCTTTCTAGGCCTCAAACCTTTATTATTTCCCATCAAATCATCATGAAAAGGTCCATCGAGGGGAGTTCCATGGAGGGGGTAGCTTATGAAGGGCCAAAGCCGGCCAGGAAGGAGCGTGAAGTGCTCCAACGGCTGACTACGATCCCTCGCCATCTGAGCTTGAGCCCTTTGAGAGAGGTACGTTTGCATGATTTCATTCAAATACGTTATTCACTTACTTACACATTCTTCCTCTCTTTCTCTTTTTCCCTTTTCCATCTCAACTTATCCGTGGCTCCAGATGCTATTCCACTTTGAAGTGGATGGCCCCCATGGTCCGCGCACTGCCCCTAGGAGTGACATCCATCCTGAAGTCCTGGCACCTACACCCACTCTTGGTATTGGGCCAAAATTACCCAAAGCTTTCCCTGGACTAGCACAACATCTCAGCCTTGGTAGAAATTTGGCACCCTCAGACCCATACCTTCATTTTTCCATCATTCGAGGCCACTATCCTACTAGAGGAGGTAGAGACCTACCTCTCTTTCTAAGTCTAAGGTGGGAGAGGAGGACCTAGTGTGTCACACTGTTGCCCCTGTGGACCCTAGGCTCATCTTGGGAGGGTTTATACCAGATAGCAGGGACATCCATACCTTCATAGGCCCACATCAGATCCATCTCCTTCCTCTTAGCCAGTGGGTAGTTGAACATTGTAGGAACATGTGTGGGTAGGATGAGGCCATAGCCAAGGCCGTGTCTATTTGCTTGTGCGGGGCTATATTGTTCCCCTCTATTGACCATGTTCTAGACATTCCTATTCTTAGTACCATTTGCGGCCTGTGGCAGGGTCTTTCTATCTCCCAGGCCGTCCTTGCTTACATGTACGAGGGTCTTACCTCAGCAGCCCTAGGAGGTCCTCTCTTTGGTTCTATGATGCTCTTAGAGTGCTGGATAGGTGTCAGGATGAAATTCATTCACAAGGAGGATGTCACTTTAGCCAGCATGATCTTCGGGAGCCACCCCCTCTTCTTCATAGGCGGCACATTTGGGTTCTCTCCACAGGTAGAGTGCAAGACAACAGAGAAGAAGACCAGGGACGAGTGGCATTTGCACATCAATCGGCTGCCCCTAGATTGGTTCGTGATGCGACTTGATTTCCTCCACGACACCACCGTCAGGGTACCTAGGAGGCCAGGCTTGGATCTGAGGCTCGTGACCGACACCGCACTGGCGATGTACAGCCCGCACCGGTGCTACCTACAGGTTGGACTACCCAGGACCGTTCTACCAGCACTACCCCACCTTCCCACACTACAGGCGAGGAGGATTGGTACAGAGCAGGACGAGCAGTCGTTCAGGAGTGCCCTGATCATGTGGGAGGTGAGCAGGGTGCTTACCCTTCCAACGGAGGTTACAGAGATTCCAGCAATACGCCAGGCTTACGTTAGAGAGTTGAGAGAGATACGCCCCGTGGGGATGCCCAGCAGAGGACTGAGTGATTTTTCTCTTGCTTTCATGATGTTTGATGTAGAGACTTATGCTTGGAGATTTTGATATATGAATGAATAAAGTTGATGATTTGATTGGCTTGAGTTTGGGCTTTACTTTGTGTGATTGAGTGAATTAGGATATGACTTTGAAACGCACACGGTCACGGACTGACTGAACCTTCAGCTTCAACCTGCCCCTGTACACACATAATCAAAGAAAATAAATTAAATCTGTTTTAGGCTTAACCCATTGCTTGTAGCAAGTTAGGAAATGACTGGCTCTTGATTTTTGGTCAAGGGGGTAAGCCTTATTAAAAAGGTAAGTAACAAAATGGAAATGAATGCAATGCATGCTATGGAATGCAAATCATGATGATGAAAAACCTTTTTTGTGATTTTGAAATATTTGATTTTTTCGATTTTGAAATATCTGATTTTTTGGGTTTTTTTGGAATATTTGATTTTTTTGGATTTTGAAATATTTGATTTTTTTGGATTTTGTAATGTTTGATTTTTTGGATTTTAAAATATTTAATTTTTTTAGATTTTGAAATATTTGATTTTTTTTATTTTGAAATATTTGATTTTTTTGGATTTTGAAATATTTGATTTTATTGGATTTTGAAACCAGCTCAAACCTTACGACGGGGAACCTCATATCTCACTAGGGGTCTCCTGGGTTCAACGTGCGTTATAAAGGACCGCATGTGGCCGGGGCCGATTTCACTTAACGGTGCCTCTACCGCGGCCATACCCGGGGTGGGATCCATTCCTTGGAAAATAAAAGAGTGTTTGATAGAAAAGCTGGCAATAGGTATAGAGGTTTTTAGGGCTTGAGTTCTTTTCACGACACCCTTTTTTTCAAAGAATTTGGTCTGTTGTGCCGGGGCTTTGTGTCCGTCATCGAACCTACATCCGCTCTAGACACGCATACGACTGAGTTCATAACGTCCCGGGGAAACGGTACTGCCACTCTTGCCATGCCTAGTTTCATTATTTTGGAGACTTTCAGACTTTCGAGCTTCGAACTTTGGATGAGCTTTTAGCTTTGTCTTTGATTTTGCCCCTTTTCTCCATTTCTCTTCTTTTTCTTTTTTCTTGCTCTTTTAACTTGCGGAATAAGGTCATAACGGATTGCCACTATTTGAGACCTCTTTTATCGGGGGGTCTAGATCAGTTCTCGCCCCCTTATTCACCACTTGCCCCTATTTTCGGCCGAGAGAGAAGAAAAATAAGGATTTTCACTTTCCCCAAAGCATGGCCAAGAGAGAAACGGTGTTGCGCAAAGAACGGAAAATCGAACCACAAAGGGGTCATGTAGTGTGTGAAATGTTGAACCGGGGATCCCCCTTGGCGATCAAGTGAAGGCATACCCTGCCGCCGGGCCATTGCTGGCTTGACTCTATGGATAAAAATGTTTTAAATATAGCCCATTCCACTGATTCGGAAATTCCTCACCCTCCACGTTAATTAAACAATATGCGTTACCAGGATAGACTTCCTTAATTACAAACGGCCCTTCCCAATTCGGTTGCAGCTTAGACCTGGGACCTGCTGATCTGATAAATTTGCGTTTCAAAACCATATCACCCACTTGGAATTTTCTTTCAATAACCTTCTTTTGAAAATATCACGAGTTGAGTTTTTGGTAAACCGAAACATGATTGGCCGCGTTAAGCCTCTTCTCATCTAAGAGTTCCAGTTGGACTAGCAACGCCTCTCGACGCTCGTCGATATTAAGTTCTTTGTCTAGCTGCACTCTTAGGGAAGGGATCAAGATCTTTTACGGGAGTACCGCCTCCATCCCATAGGTAAGAGCAAAAGGAGTTTGCCCCGTGGGAGTACGGACGGAGGTGCGATAAGTCCACAGAGCTTCTATCAGTTTGTCGGCCCAATCCGCAAATTTGTGTGACTCGCATGTTTTCTTAATGATTTTAAGAAGGGTTTTATTCGTGACCTCAGCTTGGCCATTACCTTGAGGGTAGTACGGTGATGAGTGATGCAATGAGATGTTAAATTTCTTACAGATGTCCCGAAGTTCTTGAGAAATGAATTGAGGCCCATTGTCGGTGATGATATCACTTGGCACTCCAAACCGTGAGATGATATTCTTGAGGATGAAGCGGCATACTGTGGTGGCTTTGATTTCTACATAAGCTTCAGCTTCCGCCCACTTGGTGAAGTACTCTGTAGCCGTCATAATGAAGGACTTCTAGTTAACCTGAGCATTAGGGTCACCAAGTGGTCCAATGATATCAAAGGCCCACATCGAGAATGGCCAAGGAGCAGAAAGTGGATGGAGAGAAGAAGCCGGAGCGTGGATTTTATCGGCATAAAGCTGGCATTGAAGACACCTACGAACATAGGTGGAACAGTCTTCTTCTAGGGTTGGCCAGTAATAGCCCTGCCTAAGAATCTTCTTCGCCAACGCATGCCCATTTACGTGCCCTCCACACTCACTAGAGTGAGCAGATTCTACTACCTTCCAAGCCTCGTCGTCATCCAAACACCTCATGATGGGGGCATCACCTCCCATGCCCACGTTCACAGCTCGTCTCCGCGTCCCGGTTGCATCCGGCATGGTCTAGTCATTTAATTTTGAGTCCTATGTAATTTTTATTTGAGTCATTTGATGTATTTTCCCTTTTATTTGAGTCATGTTCCTAGGTCTTGTGTTCATTTCCCTAAGTTTGAGTGTCATTAGGTTGTCTAGTTAGCTATTGGGCCCAACTCATTGGGCTTGGCCCAAGGGCTCTCCCCTACCCCCTCGGTTATTTGTCATTAAGTCAATTGTCAGGGACTTTTGTAGAAATGTGGGTTTCCTATATATAGGACCCCATTCCCCCCATTTCAACTTAATGAATCAATGAATGAAAAACTTGCCATTGTGAGAGTTTATACTTCTTATCTAGTGGAGAGATTCCATTTTTGTGGTGAGAAGCCCTAGGGGAGAGATTCCCCACCCTTCCCTCTCTTAATCTCTCTTTTTCACTCCACTTTCTCTCTCCTCAACACCCAAATTTGAATTTTCTTCTCTCTCCTCCCTTCCCAACCACCTCCACTCCCCACCTACCCCATTTAAGCCTCTTCCCATTCCCCACAACCCTCATCAATACTCCACCCCTTCCCAAGACCCCCTCCACCAATCCTCTCCTCACCATCCAACCCCCAACTACCCCTCCCACTTTCTCAAGCACCCTTCCCACTACCCCAAGCACCCCTTCCCTTCCCCAACACAACTCCCCCATTCCCAAGACAAAAAATTAACCCCACCCTTAAACCTATTTTCGAATATCCTTTCCCTCTCTCCATTCCAACCAAATTCGCAGCCCCCACTACCACCATCTATTGGACCCTCTTCCAGACCTTATTCTCCACCTCCCACACCTTAGAACACCCCCTCCAAGACCCCCTTACAACCAGGGGTCACTCCCACACTCATCTACCCCCTTCCCCTTCTTCTTTCTTGGTCATTGGAAGCTACTTCGAAGTTGCAGTTTGCTGTCCAAAGGTTACAGATGAACCAGCAACTTACAGCGGCCACCACGACTTCCTCCGGACGAGTTTGAAGACCCAAGAGCCATCGTGGGAAGCGTCTACCAGTCTCCTTCGCAAAAGAAGTGGTTTCATCTTCTTCCGATCTCTGAGCCGTCCAGGAGGTCCATTCTCCCACAACTGCGCAGTTCTGCCTCGGCTGAGGACCTGAGCCAGATTAGAAGCTCTGCCACGACGAACCCCGAAGGAATCAGTCCACGAGTTCTTCTTCAAAGTTCTTCATCGCCCAGTCTACTTCAAGAATCAAGAAACATAACTTCATTCGGCGTTCGTGATCCAGAGTTCTCATTTTTCTCCCTCAGCTACGCAGATCTGCTACTCATAGTCTGCACCGACCAGTCACCATTGTTCTGCATCCCTTAGTCTTCTCCGACATCAGTTGGCTTCCCCGTCAGTTTTTCTGAGAAGAGGATACGTCCATGATTCCAACGACTCCGACGGTGCTTGATTCCGAGTTTGGGAGCTGCCGGTACATCTTCTGCAACCTGCTGTTACTGCGCCGATCTGCCCCCTGCAGAGGTTCTGAGCCGGAGAAAAAACTTCACCACGACGAACCCAGGAGGAACCAGGCCATGAGCTCTTCTACAAAGTTCTTCTCCTTTCTGTCAACTTTCGGAATCAAGAAGCAGAATCCCGTTCGGCATCCGTTAGCAGAAGTTATCAATTTTATTCCTTGGCAGTGCGACTCTACTTCCCCACAGTCTGCACCGACCTCCCCTCACTCTTCTGGATCCACTGTTCTTATCCGGCATCGTTTAGCATCCCCGTTTGTTCTGCTGCAAAGAGGACCCGTCCACAGTTCCAACGGTTCTAGCGGCACCTGATTTGGAGTTCGGGAGCGGCCGAGGCAACCTCTTCTTCCTACTATTAGTAACCAGTTGCTGTCAGTCCAGGAATCAACGACCCTATTCGAGCTCCTGCCCAGGCCAGCAGCGACCCTAGAAGAATTCGAAAAAATTCAGAGACACTCCAGTTCCAATAACAAAGATTTCCTCACTGGTCTCGCCCTCGGAAAAATTCCTGATCAAGTTCTGCAGCCACAGTACCGACTGTCTATCCATAATTGCCGAGAGAAGGCAGATTCGGCATCTTCACTTCATCATCGTTTTAGCCCTAGTTTTCCCCACCCCGCTTGGCCGGCTGAAGGCCCCTCCTGCGTGGAGGTAGTTTGATTGTAATCCATTAACCCCCACCCCAAGATCCCCCTCCTGCGAGAGGTGTAGTGTTGTAATTTGGTTTGATCAGGTCAAGCTACCCCGGCGCGGCGTGTGGGGAACCCACGCTTCCCCGCTCACCCTCGTCTCCGAGCGGGACCAGTTTCTTCAAACCGATCGAGTAAGTGCTCTATAACCTTGCTCTAATTCATGCTTGTTCTTTCAATATTAGTTCATAGTTCCGCTGGCCGTGAGAGTGAGAGCTCGATCCTCAAGCCCCGTTGCTTTGAGTGATCACCGTGGGAAGAGAGAGTAACCCGGTGCCTTTGGCACTTGGTCGGCCCCATTGTCTTGGGCTTCCACATCCATTGGGAATCAAGTCTTGGCCTTGCTGGCCCTCTACCAGTAAGGGCCCAACCCCTCAACCTCACCTTGGCATTGCCAAGTTACCCCGGGCTTGGGTGAGCGACGAGAGAGCGGCGGCCCAAATTGGCCCATTTAGATTGCGAATGTGCTTGCTTGCTTAAGTCCAAGGTTGTGTCACATCACCTCATTAGAACTCCATTGAGAGCCCGCCTATACAACTCTCCAGCAATAATCGTGTATCTAGAGGCGACTCTTCTAATGGCCTTGCGCTGCTCGGCGTTCGCCGTCTCGGGAAAGGAACCATCCCTGTAATACTGCTTTATCTCGTGGTACCACGGTAACTCCTCTTCTTCTATAATCTCCTCGAGCTCAGTTAATGAAACTTCCTTCAAATCTTCCTTCTCAACTTTCTTCTCCACAGCCTTCCTAAGGATATCGAACCAAGGATCCTGAAGGGAAGGTGCATCCATCCGCTGGACCACAATGGTCTCAGTGGCGCGACTAAGGGGGAATGAAAGAGAGGAAGCGAGCGATGCAAGTGCATCGGCCAAGATATTCTGAGAACGAGGAGTATGAATGTAGATGAGCTTCCGGAATTGCCTAGCCAAGAGCGTGACCAAATCTTGATAGGGCTTGAGTTTGGGGTCACGGGTGTGGTAAGTTGACAGAACTTGACGCAGCACCAATTGAGAGTCTCCTATGATGTTTAGGTATCGCGCGCCCATGAGGTAGGCGTGGGCAAGGAGAGTCTCATACTCGGCTATGTTATTAGTGGCAGGAAAAGAGAGTTGATAGGCGATAGGGATGGTCACTCCTTCCGGAGTGAGGAGAACGGCGCCGATTCCACGGCCCTAAGAGTTGAGAGCACCGTCGAAGTGAAGAGACCAAAAGGGAAGATGAGTGATTACAGCCAAGTGTTCATCAGGAAACTCGTCCTGAATCGAATCAGTGCGGGGGATAGGAGAATGAGCGAGATGTTCAACAATCGCGTATCCCTTGATTGCTTTCTGAACAACAAAGGTGATATCAAATTGGGAAAGGAAGCTCTGCCAGCGAGCTAATCGGCTAGAAAGGACAGGTTTTTCTAACAGGTAACGAATGGGGTCCATTCTGGAGATCAACTTAACCTCATGGGCAAGGAAGTAGTGTTTGAGTTTATGAGCTACCCATACTAGCGCTGCGCAGGTCTTCTCCATGGTAGTATACCTGGATTCAGTGGGATTAAATAACCTCGAAAGGTAGTATGCTGCCCTTTCCCTTCCTTCATCATCTACTTGAGCCAAAACAGCTCCTAGGGAGTCCTCAATGACAGGAATGTATAATATTAGGGGTTTCCCAGGGACGGGTGGTTGCAGAACCGGGGGATTAGAAAGATATACCTTAAGATCCTCATAGGCCTTCTGACATTGTTCGTTCCATTCGAATTTAGCTCCCGCCTTTAACAATTCATAGAATGGGTGACACCTTTATGAATGTTGAGATATAAATCTCCTAATGAATTACAATCGCCCAATCAAACCTCTGAGCTCGGTGATGTTCTTAGGCGGTGGCATTTCCATAACGGCCTTAGCTTTATTCGGATCAATCTGGATCCCCCGTTTGCTAACTATAAACCCAATCAAATTTCCTGATGCAACTCCGAATACACATTTCTTTGGATTCATTTTCAATTTGTACTCCCTAGCCCTTTGCAACACTTTAGCTAAAATAGTGGGGTGCTCTTCTTTGGACCTTGACTTTACCAGGATATCATCCACGTAAGCTTCTAAGTACACATGCATCATGTCGTGGAAGATAGACATCATTGCCCGTTGATATGTGGCACCTGCATTCTTTAATCCGAATGGCATAACGACATAGCAGTACGTACCCTAGGACGTGGTAAAAGAGGTCTTCTCTTGGTCCTCAGGAGCAAGGCGGATTTAATTGTAATCAGAATACCCATCCATAAATGAGAGGGCCACATACCTAGCCGTGTTGTCCACCAGTACATCAATGTGAGGAAGTGGGAAATCATCCTTCGGACATGCCTTATTCAAGTCCCTGAAATCGATACAAATCCAAAATTTTCCATCTTTCTTACCGGACTATGTTCGCCACCCATTGCGGATATAAAACCATTTTGATAAACCTGGCCTTGTGTAATTTATTGACTTCTTCTTTTATCCTTAAGGCCATTTGCGGGTGGAACCTTCTCGCCTTTTGCTTAACGGGTGTTGCCCCTGGTTTAAGAATGAGTCGGTGTTCAACCAACGTGGGTCAAGACCCGGCATGTCCTCATAGGACCAGGCAAATGAATCTCTGTACTCCCTCAAAACCTTGATCAACTCCTCTTCAACCTGAGGAGGGAGATTAGCATAAATAATTATGGGCCTGGGGTCCTCTTTAGTTCCAAGATTAATCTCTTTGGTGGGTTCATCCACTGTCGACGACGGTTCATCAAACCTTGCGCGTACAGATCAACAGTGTCATCCACATCGCTGTCCTCATCATCGACTGGGTCCTTCTCATCTACGATCTCATATACACATAATCCGTCATTGCTCCACACCCTTTCTACTTCCTCATCATCTTCTAAAACAATCGCGGTCTCCACAAATTCAGGGCACTTAAGAAGGGCATGACATCTCTGAGCTAGATCTTGGAGGAACCTATCTGGAACGGATTTAGGATGATGCATCACAGGGTGCACCACAGACATGGATGGGCTGACTAAACTAGAACTAGGTTCTACCCCAACCGACTCTACCAACCTAGGAGACTCTGCAGAATGTACATCTACCCTAGGAGACAGGAAGTCTACCGGGAAAGGAGCAGGGGTCTCATGCCCCTAGGAAGATGAGCAGAACATAGCGTAATCCTCCATTGAGACATCCGTTTTAAAATTGGCATTTTTTTTAGAAGTCGGAGGGGATCACGCAACAGGAGGAAGAAGATGGGGGAGGAGGGAGTTGCATGGGAAACAGATCGGGGAAGATGCAATCGAAGAATGGGTCGGAAGATGAAAATCACATTTCGTGGAGTTGGGCATTGGGGGAAGGAGGAGTAAATAGGGTTGATAAATCAATGGGTGGGCAACGCCCACATACACACGGCATAAACAAGATTTCAGGCGATCTTTCTGTGAAGTACGAGTCGACCATGATCGGAGGGGAACGAGGAACAAACCCCAATTGTTGAAACAAGGAGGCAAGACGGGACGGGGACAAAGAAAAGGTAGTGATGGAGCTCCCCGCTTCCCGCGGCCTCCAGTGAGCTAACTCAGTCGGAGACTTCTTTACCAGCTGCATCTCCCTCTTCTTCGGGCAAACTTCTTCTTCTTGGACCAGCTTCTCAAAACAGCTGCAAAAATCTTCCATATCACCCACTGGCCCCTTCAGCGGCGGCGGTGGGTCAGCAACAGCATGGGTGGCATCAATCTTCTCATCAGGACATGGCGGCGGCTTTTTCAAGGTATCGGGATGCAATGGGCCTTTCACAAAGTGTTGACAGTAATCCCATGTCAGTGGCCCGGAGTCTCCCAGGATAGATAGTGCTGACTCCCGGTAGCCAAGGCCTCTCCGGCCCATATTTCTGCCTTTAGGAACGGGCTTAGTTCACCCTTACAGTTGTGCGCCCAGGCCCAAGCCCGGCTGATAGCCTAACTTTAAAATCATACGCCATCCTTTTGAATCTCTGATCTTGGAATTAATTTTCACATTTACTGGCGCAGTGGTGGGCTTGCGTGACACATATGCCCATGGGTAATCTAAGTCCATTACAGAAAGAACTGGCCTGTTACTCGGCCACAGAGTGGGAAGAATTTTATCAATAATCGCATCAACTAACTGAACTATGGAGATACTCTTCACCTTAACTACCCGGCCTTGGAATGGGAATTTAAGACATTGATGGGCGATTGAAGGCACAGCATTCAAACTGTCTATCCATGGACGACCTAGAATTGCCTCGAACATTAGGTCTATGTCCAATACATAAAACTCCACATCCATCACCAAAGGCCCATGCTCGGCCTGAACTGTCACGACCCCATGGCACGCTCGTCTGGAGTTGTCATACGCTGCAATTGTAGTCGGTGTTGGTCTGAGCGTATCTTCCAAAATGTTGCAGGCACGTAGTGTACTGAGTGGACACACATTGATGGAAGCACTTGTGTCCACTAGAGTTGACTCTACCGCCACTTTGTTCAAAGAAATGGTAATGCAGAGTGGCATCTGTCGTGCCTCTGGGGGCGCCAATTCTGACTCAGAGAATGAAATGGAAGGCCCCCTGGTAATCGTTGCCAACACTGGCGGCAATCTGTCCACCGCCACGTCATCATTGACCATAACCTTCTGCAGAAAAGGCCTGAGGGCGTCCTGATGCAGCGTGGACCTTTTGATCAACGCCAAAACTGATATCTTGGTCGGCATCTGGTCTAAGTATTGTAGCAAGTCATATTTCGTGCCTGACACGGAATCTACTTCTTCTGCTTCGGCTGTTGAGGAAGGAACTTGAGGGTTGGGTGCAGATGCACCAGGGAAAGGGTAAGTGCACTGGAATGGACGCCCGCTCCGTAGGGCGCATTATCATGCCGGCACGGCATCAGATGGACCCCCAATTGGCCCAGTAGGGGTGAGCGGAAGGGGTACAAATAGGGGTGAGAATGGTGGAGGTTGGCTTGACGGGCCCTGGCGAGATGATGATTGGTGAAGGGTTAAATGGAGGGGTGATGATGGAGGGCATGGCAGGTAATGGTGGAAGGGTTGGTGGAACGGTGGGGAACGTGGGGGGTGCAATAGGTGATTGGGAGAGGGCAGGGGGTGGAGCGGTGGCCAAGGTAGTGGGCCGGAGAATGGAAGGAACAGAAGGTGCGGAGAAGTTGGTGTGGTGGAAGGCCAAAAGGTGAGCGGGGTCTCATCATCAAAAGACCACCCAGCATTAGGGGTTGGGCGGTGGACTGCATTCACTTGAGCCGGTGTCGGCGGTTGTTGTTGTTGTTGAGGAGCAGGCGGATGTACTGGCATGTGATCCTGATGAATCCTGAGGTCTTGCTGTTGCTGCTGCTACTGTGGGGGTTGTTGTTGTTGTAGCAGTGGCTAGAACTGCTACTGCTGGGGTGCCACCTGCTGCTGCCTGGCTTGTCTTCTTCTTTCCTTGATATCTTCAATCAACTTGTGCATTTGGGCCCAATCAATCCTCTAGCCCTTATGCAAGTCATACACTAGATCTCTAAACTGGTAGCATCTCTCTATGGTGTGCCCAGCTACCGATGGTATATGTAATACCTTGGATGATCGACTGTCGGATTCCAATTCTGATGCTCCGGAGGCACTTGAATGTCACCAGTGTACATTAGAGCTGAAAAGATATCGGGGAGGGTTTTTGGAAGTGGTGGATAGTTGACCCTCTTGGGTCCCGGTCGAGCAGGCCCATAACCAGCAGGAGGAGGGACGTTATGATACTGGGGTGGTGGTTGTGGCTGTTGAGGTGGTGCTGGTTATTGTGGGTGCTGAGGAGCTTGGAAAGTGGGTCGGGGGGCTTGTAGAGCGGAGAACTGGGGGTTGCGAGGAGGTTGCTGGAAACGGGGTGAAGCGAGTTGGTTAGGGAATTGAACAGCCTAGACCTGCTCGTTGACTTGGACTCCCTCAGTAACTGGGCCCTGGGATTTACCGGTAGTTTTGGATTTCTGGGTCTCAAACAGTGAATGGATGGGAGAGTCTTTAAATTGGGTCTGGATGAACCAGGCCCGGCTGTACAACTGGTGCATGTTAGATATATCGTTCATTGCCAACATATTCCGGAATGTCAGGGTAGCATTAGAAATCAGCAACTTTACTTTTTCTTCCTCCGGGATCTGCTCGGGCACACGCGAGGCCATCTGCCTCCATTTATCGACATATGCTGCAAAGTCTTCATCCGATTTCCTCTTTTCTGCTACCAAGTATGTAAAAGAATACTCGGGCCAAACCCGATCCTGAAATCCATGGATAAACTTCTCCTTCACGGTCTTGAAACTTTCTACCTCCTATAGAGGCAATGTGTAGAACCATTCAAGGGTGACCTATTTGGAACGATCTTTTTATTTTTTTTATAATTTTATTTTATTTGGATATTTATTTATTTATGTTTTAAGCGTGCCAGTCACTGTCGTGACAATTTATTGTGCGCTCATCTGAATGATCAGACAATTATGGGTGATCGTGTCGGGACCCAAAACCCGTCGTACCATAAAGGCTACAATGTTAATTACGCCCCTCCCGAAGAGAGACAACCCTTGATTAATCGCCAAAATAAAGACTATGGGGCCCATATAATTAAAGATGCAATTGCATGCAAGCACACAATTATGGTGGTACTTATTTATCAAATCGACTCCCGGTACGAGGCGGAGAACCTAGGTCCGAGGACCATCATCACGCATAGTGATAGCTTCCGGTCGGGCATAACCCGACTTTCTACAAATCGCCATTTAATATACCAGAGAATCGGATCATGCAAGCATGCAAGATAACAGTATTCAATATTATCATTTATTATTTATTTGATCATTTATTTATAACTGCGAGAGAGATTTCGGCAATGCCATCCTGCTCCGAGGGGTATCAAGACCTTCTTATTTTGAAGCTGTGCATAGCATTACAGTGCACACACATAGACCCATGAGGTGAGTCGAGTGTGACCGTATTCGGACAAGCACATGTTAGTGGGGCAATGTATGCCGGGATACGGCAAATTTGATGTTCGAGAACCGAGGGAACGCGGTTGAAACCCGATCGGAACAAATCAAATTAAGTGAGTTATTGGCTCGTGACAAGGTCATGCTTTGGCTAAAATGGGGTGAGTCCCGAGATCCAAGCATGACTTGTCAGAGCGGCATTGATATTCCATACCCGGGATCTAAGGAAGGTGAGGGTTCTGGAGCGGATGCAGCCATGCTCATTATTCTTTATTTACTATTGTTATTATTTTAGATACATGACTGCCTTTGTTCTCATTTTTTTATGTCATCCCTTTTTCATTACTCATTTATTATTCATTTATTTTATATTTCCTTTATATGGGATGCACGTACTTTTTAACTTCTTTTATTAATATTTGTTTGACAATTATTCATATATTTATCATTTTTTTATTATTTATTTACCACTTTTATTCCTTGTTTTTGTTGTCATTTCCTTCGCCATTATTTGTTTATTGTATGTTTTCATCTCTCATTTTCTTTATCATTTTCTTTATTTCTTCTCTTTTTTTTAATGCATGCACACAAATGAGTTTATTTAAGCTGATGCATCCATCTCTGTTTATTACTTCACATGGTGGAAGGTGCTGGCAACATTACATGTATTAACACAAATTTATCCACATGCACGAGTCAGATGGGTTGGTAGGTGAGTGGGTCACATGCAGCCATGCATACACGTTCAAGTGGTGGGGCCATGCATATGCAATACGTCATTTATATGTATGGCTGAATAAATTGGTTGGATGCTTGGGAGATCATGCAGCCATCGAGTATGCACACCCCAGGTATGTTTACCTGAATATATACACGCAAAGTGGATGGGCCGAGATATTTCTATGCATGGTGAAGTGGACGTGGGTTTGAGGTTGGGACGAAACATGGGAGATTCGGTGGTTTAATCATGCATGCCCACACATAATAGCGGGAGATAACCAGATGACGAACATCCAACAGCAAAACAGAAAAAGGCACGGCGGCCAAGATATCGCTCGGCGGCTAACATGCAGATGGGGGGGTCTCGGCGCGCTTTCATCTCGGCGCGGAGGAGAGTCGGCATGCTTTTGGTGCCGAGGAGTAATGGTGCCGAGGGGAGCCCCCCCCCCCCCCGGCCGATTCTAAGTTTATATTTTGTTTAGTATTTTTATTTACTTGTTATTATTATTGTATGTTTATTTATTTATTTATGTCATTTTATTTGTTTATTTATTTGTTTATTTATTTGTTTATTTTTTTTATTTTTTTATTGTTTGTTTTGTTTATTTATGTTTATTTATTATTATTATTATCATTGTTTATTTTATTTTATTAACGGATCAATAGTTAGTCTGCATGTCTGTCAAAAATCCGGCAGCATCTCCCCTGTACCCGGAATATGCCAGGGGTGTATAGGACTTCTTTTCTTTATTCTGGTGTGAAGGCATTTCTTGACATTCAGCAAGCCCATTGAGAGGAGAATGGTGTACCCATTTCTGCCTTTTTGCCCCGACGCTAATAGCGTGTACAGCTTTCAGCATCGGCCTCTTATTAATTTGCTTAGCCTGATGGTTTGAGTTGATAGAAACTAATGGATATCTTGCACAGAAGTCTTCAATCTCTGTTGCAATATTAATCAATCGGTCAAAAGACCAGACTTCCGCTCCAATTAATTTTTCCAGGACTTCTTTCTTCAGATTTTGTTTACACATCTGTACTGCATCTTCTAGATGTGGAGAGTGTCGGCATCTCATACTAAGATCCCTCCATCTTTTGATATATTCTGCAGCAGCTTCATTATCTTCTTACTTGGTTGCCAACAGCTCAGCCACGGTCACCCTTGCCTCTGTGACATGGAATCTTTCTATGAATTTCCGCTGCATATCCGGCCAATTGTTGACAGATCCAGCCGGCAAGCTATCATACCATTCAAAGGCATGTCCCGTTAGAGAACACCCAAAGAACTTCAACAGGCATGACTCATCTGTCGCCAAGTCACCCAGGACTATTACATAGTGTGCAATGTGTTCCTTCGGGGAGCCCTGCCCATTGAATTTGTCAAACTTAAGAATTTTATTGATGCTAGGCGGCAATCTCTTAGTAACATGGTAGGCCGGATATGGCACTTTATACATGTCAAAGGGGGCGTAATTAGCACTACCCCTTTTGGCTAGCCTCTCCTCAACCATCTTTTCCACCATTGATTTATTCACCACGACTGGCACTGCTGATCCAGGGCAGAGGTGGGTGGGCTGCATTTCTTGTGTGGCTGGAGTTGCAACATGAGATGGCAGAGGTTTCGACAAGGGAACCTGCCGCTGCATTTGAAGAAGCTTCAGTTGTGCTGGCTGGAGCGACTGGAAATGATCCTGGGGAACAACCCAACTCTGACCGTCAGTTTGCAGAACAGTCTGTGAAAGAGCAGTCGAGGGGTTAAACCCTCCCAGTGATAGGTCAGTTCGTGCCCCCGGTTGCTTGGGTACCACATCATGTTCAGTTTTCTCTTTTAGTTGCTTCTTCAGTAGTTCTACCTCCCGCTGATATCTTTGCATGGCTATTAGGATGGCAGGGTCCATAGCTATTTTGCTGGTAATGGTCTCAAGTGTTTCACCAAAGCCGCATCCGGACAGGGGCACCCTTTCTTCTTCAGATGCCATTATTTTGGTGCTGAGAGTAGTGTTGTTTTCGTCGGTAGCCTGCTTGCCCTTAGCGGTCTGCAGTAACCCAGCTTCATTTTTGCTTTGTCCTGTCACAGGGTCTTCTCTTTCGGTAACCTTGGCTAGTTCTTCTTGCCCATTTAACAGGGCGTCATGCCTGCTCATCACTCCTGTCATATTACATGCGAGGACTTGCATTCTTCTTTCATGCTTTTTAACTCTCCTTCGGGACTAGCGAGGGAAAGTTGGCTCTTCATTTGTCAGAACTCTTTTCATTTCTTCCCTCTGTGAAAGACTTTCAAAACTTCTGAACTCAGCTTGTTTTTTCTCTTTATCTATCCCAAGAGGTGATATCTTATTTTTCCCTTCTCCTTCAGCCTTGACAGCATGGAGTGACCTTTGTCGGCCTATGACAGGACTTCCAAGGCCATGGAAGTATTCCCATACCCTCTTAACCATCCCCTCTTGACTGTACTCTAAAGAGATAGCAGGAGGCAACGTCCAGTCTTGGGCGAGTGGCATGTATGCTAATCGTGTCAGCTTGGCAACTTGGTTGAGATTCTTTGAGTTCTTGGAGATATTAGCCTGTCTTGCACAGACCCTGGCAGCGAGTGGAGGAGTTGTGGCTGTGACTTCTTCCTCATTCATGACTTTATTATCCCTTCTCTTGGGGGCATCAACAAAACTGTTATAATTTTGTAGGGTTGACATGACACTCCGGGTCTTCTTGGGAACTCACATTTGCTTGCGTCTTGGCAATTTTGAGGTTGGCTTCCCTTGCTTGCTATCATCACTGTTCGCCCTCCGGCTAGCCAGCACTTGGAAAGCATTGCGGGTAGGAATGGTCGGGATGACCCGATCTGGCAGAGCTCTGGCATTGCGGCCGTTGAAGAAGATCCGAACGCCCCCAATCATCATGGACTTCCCAGATGCAGAAAGTCGACATTGGGAAGTGGCAGAGGCTCTTCCTCTTCTGAAGTTCTTTTTGTTGCCCCCAGTGGTCCCCTTCTCATGTGCTTCAATCGGGCTGGTAGCATGGTGAACATAACAGCTCACGGTCACTGGATTCTTGAGTAGGGATTTCTTGATCTTATCCTCACTCTGACAAGAAGTAGCTTTATCATCCTTCAGCTCTACAGGCTTCGGACTTTCTTTACTCAGAAGATCCATGAACACAACTCCCAGGAAGTTGGGGCAGCCAATGACCGAAGGAAAGTCACCGAAAGTGGTTGGCATGGCAAAATAGCCGTGTGCGACATGGCTAGCTATGATCTGGGTGCCGAAGACAAGCCCGGACAATCCGTTCGTCATTGCTTTAACCTTTAAAAGGGAAAGACAAGATGAACGAATAGTTAGTATTTGGAATAATTAATCGGGGACCCCATGGTCTGTTTATTTTGGCGAAAAGATGAAGGGAGGTTGTATCCCACCGGGCGTGCCAGACTTGTTTGGAACGATCTTTTTATTTTTTTATAATTTTATTTTATTTGGATATTTATTTATTTATGTTTTAGGCGTGCCAGTCACTGTCGTGACAATTTATTGTGTGCTCATCTGAATGATCAGACAATTATGGGTGATCGTGTCGGGACCCAAAACCCGTCGTACCATAAAGGCTACGACGTTAATTACGCCCCTCCGGAAGAGAGACAACCCTTGATTAATCGCCAAAATAAAGACTATGGGGCCCATATAATTAAAGATGCAATTGCATGCGAGCACACAATTATGGTGGTACTTATTTATCAAATCGACTGCCGGTACGAGGCGGAGAACATAGGTCCGAGGACCATCATCACGCATAGTGATAGCTTCCGGTCGGGCATAACCCGACTTTCTACAAATCGCCATTTAATATACCAGAGAATCGGATCATGCAAGTATGCAAGATAACAGTATTCAATATTATCATTTATTATTTATTTGATCATTTATTTATAACTGCGAGAGAGATTTCGGCAACACCATCCTGCTCCGAGGGGCATCAAGGCCTTCTTATTTTGAAGCTGTGCATAGCATTACAGTGCACACACATAGACCCATGAGGTGAGTCGAGTGTGACCGTATTCGGACAAGCGCATGTTATTGGGGCAATGTATGTCGGGATACGGCAAATTTGATGTTCGAGAACTAAGGGAACGCGGTTGAAACCCGATCGGAACAAATCAAATTCAGTGAGTTATTGGCTCGTGACAAGGTCATGCTTTGGCTAAAATGGGGTGAGTCCCGAGATCCAAGCATGACTTGTCGGAGCGACATTGATATTCCATACCCGGGATCTAAGGAAGGTGAGGGTTCTGGAGCGGATGCAGCCATGCTCATTATTCTTTATTTACTATTGTTATTATTTTAGATACATGACTGTCTTTGTTCTCATTTTTTTATGTCATCCCTTTTTCATTACTCATTTATTATTCATTTATTTTATATTTCCTTTATATGGGATGCACGTACTTTTTAACTTCTTTTATTAATATTTGTTTGACAATTATTCATATATTTATCATTTTTATTATTATTTATTTACCACTTTTATTCCTTGTTTTTGTTGTCATTTCCTTCGCCATTATTTGTTTATTGTATGTTTTCATCTCTCATTTTCTTTATCATTTTCTTTATTTCTTCTCTTTTTTTTAATGCATGCACACAAATGAGTTTATTTAAGCTGATGCATCCATCTCTATTTATTACTTCACATGGTGGAAGGTGCTGGCAACATTACATGTATTAACACAAATTTATCCACATGCACGAGTCAGATGGGTTGGTAGGTGAGTGGGTCACATGCAGCCATGCATACACGTTCAAGTGGTGGGGCCATGCATATGCAATACGTCATTTATATGTATGGCTGAATAAATTGGTTGGATGCTTGGGAGATCATGCAGCCATTGAGTATGCACACCCCAGGTATGTTTACCTGAATATATACACGCAAAGTGGATGGGCCGAGATATTTCTATGCATGGTGAAGTGGACGTGGGTTTGAGGTTGGGACGAAACATGGGAGATTCGGTGGTTTAATCATGCATGCCCACACATAATAGCGGGAGATAACCAGATGACGAACATCCCAACAGCAAAACAGAAAAAGGCACGGCGGCCAAGATATCGCTCGGTGGCTAACATGCAGATGGGGGGGTCTCGGCGCGCTTTCATCTCGGCGCGGAGGAGAGTCGGCATGCTTTTGGTGCCGAGGAGTAATGGTGCCGAGGGGAGCCCCCCCCCCCCCGGCTGATTCTAAGTTTATATTTTGTTTAGTATTTTTATTTACTTGTTATTATTATTGTATGTTTATTTATTTATTTATGTCATTTTATTTGTTTATTTATTTGTTTATTTTTTTTATTTTTTTATTGTTTGTTTTGTTTATTTATGTTTATTTATTATTATTATTATCATTGTTTATTTTGTTTTATTAACGGTTCAATAGTTAGTCTGCATGTCTGTCAAAAATCCGACAGCATCTCCCCTGTACCCGGAATATGCCAGGGGTGTATAGGAAACCGTCCACGGAGTGTCGAGACGGAGTCCGTAATGAACGGGCATATCGGAGCCCGAGAGCTGGAAGTACTAGAGCCGACGGGACAATGTTCGCCATACGGCGATTTGCTAATACCCCCTGTGAGGAGCCGTGAAAGAGTATGCAGCGACAGGACCCCTGGGTTCTCGGCACGAGATAGTTCTCGGCACGGGACAGGTTCTCAGCACGGGGTTCTCGGATGGGCAATCTTCACACCGAGAGCTATTCATTGAAAATACTATTCGTCGAGCTGGGAAGGGGGTTCTCGGCTTGGAAATCCCACACCGAGAGCTATTCATTGAAAACACTATTCGTCGAGCTGGGAAGGGGGTTCTCGGCTTGGAAATCCCACACCGAGAGCTATTCATTGAAAACACTATTCGCCGAGCCGGGAAGGGGTTCTCAGCTTGGAAATCTTCGTGCTGAGAACTATTCATTGAAAACACTATTCGCCGAGCCGGGAATGGGGTTCTCGGCTTGGAAATCTTCGTGCCGAGAAGGTTCTTCAAGCCTATTTGTTCTATGCGCCGGGAAGGGTGGTGAAGCTTAATGGCTAGGGGGAAGCTGGCAGGCATGTTCTCGGCGTAGAAGGGTGGTGAAAGGGGTTAACGGCGTGAAGGCAAAGAGGCCAAGGGGGTTCCCGGCGCGCAGGCAAAATGAGCAAAAGGGGATCTCGGTGCGCTAATAGCAAGGTTCTCGACGCAAGAAGTTAGGCGCCGAGAACTATTCATGGGTTTTACTGTGCGCGGCGCCGGGAACTAAAGTGGCGCCGAGAAGGTTTACAAAGGGTTTCCGGCACCCTATTTTGGGTTCTTTTTGGTGATTCAGGGCAAAGGGAGCGAGTTCTTTAGGGCCAAATTGGATTGGTTCATCAGGCTTCGACTGGATTAAGCTTAGGTTTCAAGGGAATGCCAGGATCGGGGAGAAATTGAGGGAAATCAGGGTATGAAGGGATTCGAGTCATCACTGATATGCGAAGTCCCGGGGACGACTTAATGTCATCTTTCATCACCCTGGGAGCCAAGAGATGACTGTCTCTGGCCCCAGGGATGATTTCGACGGTGTCGGTATATAAAATCACAGCATCTAAAACCACGGAATCTCACGGGCAGCGGCCCTGATCCATCCTTCCTTGTTCCAGGTACCAAGGGATAGTCTGTCCCTGGTTCTGGAACAGGCATGAAAACCCATTCGGGAAAGGACTGGAATGGCACACTAGTCATCGAGCTGGGGAGAGGAATCGTACGCTGCTGAATCCATAAGAAAACATCGGGGGATAGGGACGAAGCTTCGAAGAGGCAATAGCAGGCATAACTACGGCATGTACCATTCATTCATTCAAATACTGATATTACAGACGACCCATACATAAGAGGGGATACATGGAAAGGAATGCAAAAGCAATGCATCATTCTATCGGCACAGGGCCGGTTACGATGTTATAGAACACATCAGAGGAAGAAAGAGGGGGAAACAATGGAAATAACGATGAATGAACTAAAAAAGGGGGGGGGGAGGGTGGAGCATTGACTCCTCTCCCTCCCCGTTGCCCACCTTCGATCGACCTTGAGCTCTTCTCTCGGCTTTCTCACTTTTCCTTCCTAGCTCTCTTCCCTCCTTTCTGGCTGTGGTTCTCGATCTCCTCTCTGCTCTTTCTCTCTCTTTTTTTTTGGACGAGGTTGTGGGTTTCTTCGATTCTCACTTCTTCCTCTCTGGGCGCCCCCCTATTCTATTCTCTCTCTCTCTCTTTTTGACGGAGGGAATGGCTTTTATAAGCCCATTCCATTGGCTTCTCGGCGTGGCCACTGTCGGTGCGCCTTTTGGTGGCAGTGGGCCTCTTCAGCAGCTTCTCGGTGCCACAGGTATTGGCCCATTTAGGGCTTTTGGGCTTCTTGTGTTCATTTCTTCAGTTGTGAGGGCTGACTCGTCGGCTGACATATCTTGTCGGCCGGGCTTCTTTCTTGTTCGTTCGGGGATGGTCCTGAGTATCTTCCGAGGTCTTGTGTCTCGTTTCAGTTGTTCTCTATTAGAGCCGGCCGTCTCTTCTTTTCTTCTTTTCTTCTTTTATTCCTGAAAACAAGATAACAGAAATAAGGCATTTTATCAGAAATAAAGATATTTTAGGGTTATTATTATTATTTCATCACTGCTATTATTATTATCTTTATTTTAGGCGTCAACAAATGCCCCCCACCCGTAGGTGGCGCGAATGAGGGACAAGTGAGCGGGACCTGCGGGTGCAACCCCCATCTGAGAACACGTCTTTTTATTCTTCATTCATGCGAACATGCAGGCACTTATTGATCGCACGCACATCTAGATCTATATAGGATAGCTCCCTATATTAGGGATAGGATAAGGATGGCATCCATGATTCACGGACGGAGTGCAGCTCACGGAGCACAACTAAGGGAGATGTGCATACGTAAAGGGGACGCCGCGTAGAACGTATGCATAGCATAAATCACAATCCACACCCATGACTATTCCTCCCTAGTGTGAAAGTGCAATTATATAGGTAGTGAACCCTAGTCATAGGGACGTGCAGACGCTCTAAGTAACACTAGAGGATTGCTTTATCGCCTACGCACACATTCAGGGATCTCGATTTTTGGTGGTTTTGCACACCCCCCTTGTTTATTCTTAATTTGAGATTTCACTGTTCGGCGCGAGTTTCCTCATGTGTCTCAATGGGGATTCCCGGCTACTAAGATTCACCCCTTTATTGGCAGTGTTTTTTGTAGACTTCACCATTCGGCACAAGTCTCCTCATGTGTTTCAATGGGGATTCCCGGCTACTAGGATTAGTCCTTTTGTTCATAGTGGCATAATGGATTTCACCGTTCGGCACGAGTCTCCTCATATGTCTCAATGGGGATTCCCGGCTACCAGGATTAGTCCTTTTGTTCATAGTGGCATAATGGATTTCACTGTTCGGCGCGAGTCTCCTCATATGTCTCAATGGGGATTCCCGACTACTAGGATTAGTCCTTTTGTTCATAGTGGCATAATGGATTTCACCGTTCGGCGCAAGTCTCCTCATATGTCTCAATGGGGATTCCCGGCTACTTGGATTCATCCTAGTATTATTCAGAGTATTATCATGGACTTCGCCGTTCGACGCGAGTCTCCTCATGTGTCTCAATGGGGATTCCCAGCTATTAGGATTTGCCCTTTTGTTCATATATTTTTCTTTTTTTTTTCTTGGGTAGGTGGCTTTTTCCTCACGATCACCCTTTATGCGAGTATAGAGATTTAAGCCTCCAAGAAGTGTTAAGAAGAATTTAAGATGTCCCTATGACTAAGGACCATATCCCATATCGTGTGTGAAGTGTGGGAGTTTCGTCTAGGGTGTATTCTATGAATTGCGCACGCAACGTAGCCAAGACTCTTTTCCCTGGCCGCATGCACTAACCGGGAATTGGCTTTTCAACTCTTAGTATGTGGCGTGGCGCACACAATCGTAGAATCTGGATGGCATTATTTTAGCAAGGGAACGCGGTCATAAAAATTTGAAGGAAGGTGTATTAATACTATACTTCAAGCAGACATGCACGTAAAACATGCAAGCAAGCAAACCATGTTATTATTTTTTTTCTCTTTTTTTTCTTTTTCTTTTATTTATTTTTGTTTATTTTTGTGTTTTGTTTTCCTTTCTTTTTTTGTTTCTTCTTCTTCTTTCCTTCTTTCCTTTTTTTCTCTCTCTTTCTTTCTCTCTTTTTTTTCTTTCTTCTTTTCTCTTCTTCTTCTTCTTCTTCTTCTTCTTCTTCTTCTTCTTTTCTCTTTTCTCATCTCCCCCTTTTTTTATCATCTTCTTCTTTTTCTTCTTTTTTTCTTTTCTCATCTCTTTTTTTTCTTCTTTTCTCATCTTCTTTTTTTTTTTTAGAACTCAGTGGATATATCCTTAGGTCGACTCTCTTATAAGTGGACGACCGATGCCATGGTGACAGGGAGAAGTTGTCACATGTTGTGACGAATCCCTGGAGGGACCAAGGGCTGGCGTGGAACCAAGGGGTCTTTTTGTTCATTAGTTAGGATAACAATTCCAAGCCAATGGTAGGATATTTGTTGTCTTAGACTGAAGGTCATGATGTTGGGTGACTTGGCTTAGAAATATGGTCGTGACATCAAGGCAAAATTTTTAAACGGCTTAGGCAAATTGCCATGACGCCGTACAGCTTGGCTTAGGCGGAAGGTCATGACGCCAAGGTAGGATATTTAACGGCTTAGACGTATGGTCATGACGCCAAGGTAGGATATTTAACGGCTTAGACGTATGGTCATGACGCCGTATAGCTTGGCTTAGGCCATGACGCCAAGGTAGGATATTTAGCGGCTTAGACGTATGGTCATGACGCCGTACAGCTTGACTTAGGCGGCAGGCCATGACGCCAAGGTAGGATATTTAACGGCTTAGACGTATGGTCATGACGCCGTACAGCTTGGCTTAGGCGGCAGGCCATGACCCCAAGGTAGGATATTTAACGGCTTAGACGTATGGTCATGACGCCGTATAGCTTGGCTTAGACGAAAGGCCATGACGCCAAGGCAGAATAGTAGGTTTCATCATCGCTACTGGGTTTATACTGATGTAAAGAAGTCCATAAGTTTCATCAGAATAGACGTAAGGTCTAATCTGGGTAAGTTTCATCATTTTTATCACAGGTGGGACATGAGGATATATACAGGTTTCATCGTCAATGGGACTTAAGGAAACATATGAGTTTCATCAGAAAAGATGTAAGGTTTATCCTTGACAGGTTTCATAGTTGAACAGGCAATGCGCCGGTCAATCAACGGGAGGGTTTCATCGTCGGTGGGACATATAGAAATATGCGGGTTTTGTCAGGATAGACGTAAGGTCTATTCCAGATAGGTTTCATCGTTAGTCCAGACGGATGGTTTGGGTCAAAGGTGAAAGTTTCTTATTGACTGACTGGACGAAAGGTCCGAGCCAGAGGCAGAAGGGTTTCTCTTTTTTTTTTTTGACCGACTGGACGAAAGGTCCGAGCCAGAGGTAGAAGGGTCTCTTCATTCATCGACTGGACGGAAGGCCCGTGCTCAAGATGAAATATTTTTATCTGGCTGGGTGAATGGTCCAAGCTATAGGTAGAAGATGGGTCTTTTATTGACTGACTGGATGAAAGGTCCAAGTCAGAGGTAGAAGGCTCTTTTCATTTATTGACTGAACAGGAGGCCCATGTCGAAGATAAAATATTAATGTCGACCCGACGGGACATCAGAGTCAACAAACCTTGCTTGGACAGTATGTCCAGAACAAGGGCAGACGTAAAACATCATTGTCGTATTGATGCCATGTCAAAACGGCTAACCTGGAAGAGACAAAGGGTCTGGGCCAGGGCAGAGGTGGCTGTTGACTTGACAGACTTGTCAAAGTCAACCAACTTAGCAAGGGCGTGAGGCCATAAGCCAAGGGAGGAATATAGGATAGGTGTTGACTCGACGTCCTGTCGAAACCAATGAACTTGGCAGAGGCGTGAGGCCTAAGCCAAGGGCAGAATATAGGATAGGTGTTGACTCGACGCCTTATCGAAGTCAACGAATTCGGCAGAGGCATGAGGCCTAAGCCAAGGGTAGAATATAGAATAGGTGTTGACTCGACGTCTTGTCGAAGTCAACCAACTTGGCAAGGGCGTGAGGCCATAAGCCAAGGGAGGAATATAGGATAGGTGTTGACTCGACGTCTTGTCGAAGTCAACCAACTTGGCAAGGGCGTGAGGTCATAAGCCAAGGAAGGAATATAGGATAGGTGTTGACTCGACGTCTTATCGAAACCAACGAACTTGGCAGAGGCGTGAGGCCTAAGCCAAGGGCAGAATATAGGATAGGTGTTGACTCGACGCCTTGTCGAAGCAAACGAACTTGACAGAGGCATGAGGCCTAAGCCAATGGTAGAATATAGAATAGGTGTTAACTCGACGTCTTGTCGAAGTCAACAAACTTGGCAGAGGCGTGAGGCCTAAGCCAAGGGCAGACTATAGGATAGGTGTTGACTCGCTGTCCTGTCAAGGTCAACGAGCCCTTACCCTGATAGAAGGTTTAAGGCAAGGGCAAATCAGATGATAAACGCACGAGAGGCCCAGACCCAGGGCTAAGTATTGATGTTGATCTGACGAAAAGTCAGATTTAATGAACCTTGCTCAGACGGAAGGTCTACAACAGGGGTAGAATGTGCAGATAAGGATGTCAGCCCGACGTCATGTCGAAGTTGACCAACCTAGCATAGACGTGAGGTCCAAGCTGGAATAGAATATGGATTTTGACCCATGGAGGTATCGGGGTCGACAAACCTTGCTCAGACAGAAGGCCTAATGCCAGGTGAGGGAATCTTTTATTGGTTTATTTATTTGAGTTTATCAAGTTTATTGAGTTTGTTGAGATGTTTGTTTATTCATCATTTTCATTGGGCCTCTTGGGTTTGTTGAGTTCATTGAGGTTTATTTCGTTGAGTTCACTGAGGTTTGTTAGAGATTTTTTTTGTTGAGTTCATTAGGTTTATTTATTTATTTTTATTGAGTTTATTAGGTTTGTTTGGTTTATTGAGCTCATTAGTTGACTGAATTTATCAGGATTTATTTGGTTTGATGATGTCTGTTGAGCTCACTGGATTGATTATTATTATTTTTTTTTTTTTTTTTTTTTATTTTTTATTTTTTATTTTTTTTATTTTTATTTCTTTATTATTATTTTTTAACTTGGCCCAGTGGGATAAAAGGGTTTTATAGACCCAGACCGGTGGGATAAACTAGCTTGGCTAGGACGGAGCGTCTCAAGCCAATGAAAAGGGCTTTATGGGGATAGTCCGGTGAGACTGGTGGGATAGAGAAAAAAATTTTAAGATTGGCTAGGGCGGAGTGCCTCAGGCCAATGAGAAAAGGTTTTATGGATGCAGCCTGGCGAGACAGAAGGAATTATTTTCAGAGCTCGACAAGGGCGGAGTGCCTCGTGCCAAGGGACAGGTTTGTATGAGCCCACGTTGGGCAGGGGGACTGAGACAACAGTAGTGGAAAGCACCGTTGGGCCAATGCAGCAGGTGTTGAGATATTTGGTGTAATTGTTGGCTGAATGCCGGAAGCTAATGAAGATGTGTTGGCCGGGGCCCAGGACCCGTATCAAGGGTAGATGGTCAATCCCGGTGGGACAAATGGGAGATATCCCTATAGGATGGGAAGATGGCGATGCGCCATGCATCCCAGTGGGCCATTTTATGTTAATAATAATAAAATCATCCCAGTCTCCATAAACGGGACGGACATTTTGTTCTCCCTTGTTACCTCAGGGCTCGTCCCCCTTCTTTTTTTTTTTTTATTGACCAAGGCGGGGATGTAGGAGAGCGCTCACCTCCTCAAGGAGGGGATGAGTAGTTCGCTCCACCACATAAGCCCCACAATGGTAGTTGTATCTAGTACAAATTAAGATATAGAGGGAGTGTCGGTTCCCTCAATAGATATGGCCATCATGATCTTTTCATTTCTCTTTTTTTTTTTTAGTGCCTGCCCCCAGAACAGGCTCTCTCTTTTTTTTCTTCTTCTCTTTTTTTCTTTTTTTTCTCTCTCTATTTTTTTTCTTCTCTTTTTTTTTTTACAACCCTTCGAGCTGTGAGATAATGCTCAAATGCTGGCTTTTAGCCGAGTTTGCGGGGGATAGCAAGGCCAGTGACGCCACGCGAGACTGCTTGCCTGAAGACGGGTATTTGGTGAGGGCGTGGCGGATCCACCTTATATTCGCCCATTTGCAGTTCACCTTTCTTGATCGTGCCTTCGATGATGTCCTTGAACACGTAGCAATCCTCGATAGGATGTCCCGCTACTTGGTGATACGGACAAAAGCACGAGTTATCTTTTCTTGCGGAGTTGCTTGATCTCTTTGGCTCTGGAAGCACCACTTTACCGCATTCTAGGGCCCACTCAAAGAGAGCTGAGGTCATATCTTTTGTAAATGAATATGGCTTCATCATTTTACCCCTTAACGAGGACCCTTGTGTGTCCGGCTTGGTAGAAGTGATACAAGCAGTCTCTGCTTTTTCCTTCTTCTGTCGCTCGAAGGCTTCAAAGCTTGGAATGCAAACTTCTTGTGCTGGCTGCTTATCGGCTGGTTTGTAGTTTTGACCCATGCTCGTGGAGGATGGGTAAATCCTTGCAATGACTGCTTCAGCTTCAGTTGCGAAGTCGTTTAGACTTTCAAAGGTCGTGACTTCGAAGTCAATGACCCATCGTAGAATCTCTAATTTCAGATTCTCTTTACAGATCTGGACAGATTCACTATAACTTGGTGGGTGCCTACACCTTTCACGCAGGCTCCTCCATCTGTTTATGTAGTCCCTGACGAACTCATTATCATTTTGTTTGGTCATTTGCAGCTCGGCCTCAGTGACTTCTTCTTCGGCCGTCTTTGTATTCATTGTTTGCTCTACTTTGGTCGTATCCCTTGTGGCTGGACCCACTGATCTTGAATGTAGGGTAGTTGGCTGCATATGAGGCCTCGTCGATGTCTTTGTCGGATACACTTTAGTTGCCCCCTGACTTGCCCAAGGGAGCGTGTGTTGGGATGATTGAGGGAGGATGCCCCCTGAATGATCATGTGTCGTTTGGGGCATTGCTGACCGCGCTGAAGCTTCAGATGAGCTAGAACTGTCTTGTGATGCCTCGCATTGATGCCTCGGCAGTCGTGGCGTATGTGGATTTATGTTCATTTCATTCAGTTGCCCTCGTAGCATTTCAATATTCTACTGCTTCTGGTGGAGTAGTGCCATTATTGTAGGGTCTTGTAGGAAGGGACTGGGAGTGCTACTGCCCCCTGCCTCTGATTTGTGCAGAATGGATTTCCTCTCGCCATCATTGCTGGCCATAGGTAGCTTCTTTGGGACAGACCCCCTCTGTTCTATGCCTCTGGGCAGAGGAGGAATATGGCACTGAGCCTCCTTATTAGCTGGTGAATGTTGCTTTGGCATCCTCCCAGACCTGATAGACTGAAGAGAAGCGGAAGCATTGGCTGGAACTACTTCCTTCGGCACAAAGCAAATTTCTTCATCTTCTTCATCAACGGTTTGTGCCTCACTAGAGGATGCTGACAATGTGTTGCAGGAGAAAATAAGATTCCTCCTTTCAGTATTTGTATTCTTCTTTCTCTTTCCGTTCATGGTTGGCCCTTGCCCCCACAGTGGGTTATTTGATGCATTCAGCTTTTCTGCTTTTTCTTCAGCTCTTTCTGTTAATTGGTGAGACTCGCTGCCTATTTGAGGGGCAGGCTTCTTGAGCAGCATAGGCTGATTCTTTGGCTGCTCATGGTTACCAGGCTCATTTGTAATGGCTTGTAGCTGTGGGTTAACTTCTTCATGTGCCCACAATGGGGTTTGTCTCTTCTTACTGTCCATTGGCCTTTTAATGATTATTGGTAGAGTGGGATGGGCCATAACTCCGTAAACCTAGGCTTCTGGAGGTAAGCGAGGTACCAGTCTTATTTTCCTTCCCGTTGACACGGCTTGCCAGTTTCTTTGTTCTTTTTCATGCTTAGGTATTGTCTTCATAGGTGTGCCGGCTACAAGCCTCTGGCATTTCTTCAAGCAATTGTTGACATATAGATATCATATTGACTGACGCCCTTGGCACAGACATTTCATGCGGGTGTGGGGGATCAACTTTGTATTCCCCTATTTGTAGCTTACCCCTTTTTATTAAGCCTTGGACGATGTCCTTGAATATTTCACAGTCTTCAATAGGATGTCCGAGGATCTAGTGGTAAGGGCAGAAATTCGGATCATCTCTCCTCCTGGCATCATCAGGCCTCTTTGGCTTTGGCAGGATGACCTTGTCATGTTTGACAGCCCACTCGAACAATGTTTGAGTCTTGTCTCTTGGGAAGGCATAGAACTTCTTTTCTTTATTCCGGTGTGAAGGCATTTCTTGACATTCAGCAGGCCCATTGAGAGGAGAATGGTGTACCCATTTCTGCCTTTTTGCCCCGACGCTAATAGCGTGTACAGCTTTCAGCATCGGCCTCTTATTAATTTGCTTAGCCTGATGGTTTGAGTTGATAGAAACTAATGGATATCTTGCACAGAAGTCTTCAATCTCTGTTGCAATATTAATCAATCGGTCAAAAGACCAGACTTCCGCTCCAATTAATTTTTCCAGGACTTCTTTCTTCAGATTTTGTTTACACATCTGTACTGCATCTTCTAGATGTGGAGAGTGTCGGCATCTCATACTAAGATCCCTCCATCTTTTGATATATTCTGCAGCAGCTTCATTATCTTCTTACTTGGTTGCCAACAGCTCAGCCACGGTCACCCTTGCCTCTGTGACATGGAATCTTTCTATGAATTTCCGCTGCATATCCGGCCAATTGTTGACAGATCCAGCCGGCAAGCTATCATACCATTCAAAGGCATGTCCCGTTAGAGAACACCCAAAGAACTTCAACAGGTATGACTCATCTGTCGCCAAGTCACCCAGGACTGTTACATAGTGTGCAATGTGTTCCTTCGGGGAGCCCTGCCCATTGAATTTGTCAAACTTAGGAATTTTATTGATGCTAGGCGGCAATCTCTTAGTAACATGGTAGGCCGGATATGGCACTTTATACATGTCAAAGGGGGCGTAATTAGCACTACCCCTTTTGGCTAGCCTCTCCTCAACCATCTTTTCCACCATTGATTTATTCACCACGACTGGCACTGCTGATCCAGGGCAGAGGTGGGTGGGCTGCATTTCTTGTGTGGCTGGAGTTGCAACATGAGATGGCAGAGGTTTCGACAAGGGAACCTGCCGCTGCATTTGAAGAAGCTTCAGTTGTGCTGGCTGGAGCGACTGGAAATGATCCTGGGGAACAACCCAACTCTGACCGTCAGTTTGCAGAACAGTCTGTGAAAGAGCAGTCGAGGGGTTAAACCCTCCCAGTGATAGGTCAGTTCGTGCCCCCGGTTGCTTGGGTACCACATCATGTTCAGTTTTCTCTTTTAGTTGCTTCTTCAGTAGTTCTACCTCCCGCTGATATCTTTGCATGGCTATTAGGATGGCAGGGTCCATAGCTATTTTGCTGGTAATGGTCTCAAGTGTTTCACCAAAGCCGCATCCGGACAGGGGCACCCTTTCTTCTTCAGATGCCATTATTTTGGTGCTGAGAGTAGTGTTGTTTTCGTCGGTAGCCTGCTTGCCCTTAGCGGTCTGCAGTAACCCAGCTTCATTTTTGCTTTGTCCTGTCACAGGGTCTTCTCTTTCGGTAACCTTGGCTAGTTCTTCTTGCCCATTTAACAGGGCGTCATGCCTGCTCATCACTCCTGTCATATTACACGCGAGGACTTGCATTCTTCTTTCATGCTTTTTAACTCTCCTTCGGGACTGGCGAGGGAAAGTTGGCTCTTCATTTGTCAGAACTCTTTTCATTTCTTCCCTCTGTGAAAGACTTTCAAAACTTCTGAACTCAGCTTGCTTTTTCTCTTTATCTATCCCAAGAGGTGATATCTTATTTTTCCCTTCTCCTTCAGCCTTGACAGCATGGAGTGACCTTTGTCGGCCTATGACAGGACTTCCAAGGCCATGGAAGTATTCCCAGACCCTCTTAACCATCCCCTCTTGACTGTACTCTGAAGAGATAGCAGGAGGCAACGTCCAGTCTTGGGCGGGTGGCATGTATGCTAATCGTGTCAGCTTGGCAACTTGGTTGAGATTCTTTGAGTTCTTGGAGATATTAGCCTGTCTTGCACAGACCCTGGCAGCGAGTGGAGGAGTTGTGGCTGTGACTTCTTCCTCATTCATGACTTTATTATCCCTTCTCTTGGGGGCATCAACAAAACTGTTATAATTTTGTAGGGTTGACATGACACTCTGGGTCTTCTTGGGAACTCACATTTGCTTGCGTCTTGGCAATTTTGAGGTTGGCTTCCCTTGCTTGCTATCATCACTGTTCGCCCTCCGGCTAGCCAGCACTTGGAAAGCATTGCGGGTAGGAATGGTCGGGATGACCCGATCTGGCAGAGCTCTGGCATTGCGGCCGTTGAAGAAGATCCGAACGCCCCCAATCATCATGGACTTCCCAGATGCAGAAAGTCGACATTGGGAAGTGGCAGAGGCTCTTCCTCTTCTGAAGTTCTTTTTGTTGCCCCCAGTGGTCCCCTTCTCATGTGCTTCAATCGGGCTGGTAGCATGGTGAACATAACAGCTCACGGTCACTGGATTCTTGAGTAGGGATTTCTTGATCTTATCTTCACTCTGACAAGAAGCAGCTTTATCATCCTTCAGCTCTACAGGCTTCGGACTTTCTTTACTCAGAAGATCCATGAACACAACTCCCAGGAAGTTGGGGCAGCCAATGACCGAAGGAAAGTCACCGAAAGTGGTTGGCACGGCAAAATAGCCGTGTGCGACATGGCCAGCTATGATCTGGGTGTCGAAGACAAGCCCGGACAATCCGTTCGTCATTGCTTTAACCTTTAAAAGGGAAAGACAAGATGAACGAATAGTTAGTATTTGGAATAATTAATCGGGGACCCCATGGTCTGTTTATTTTGGCGAAAAGATGAAGGGAGGTTGTGTCCCACCGGGCGTGCCAGACTTGTTTGGAACGATCTTTTTATTTTTTTTATAATTTTATTTTATTTGGATATTTATTTATTTATGTTTTAGGCGTGCCAGTCACTGTCGTGATAATTTATTGTGCGCTCATCTGAATGATCAGACAATTATGGGTGATCGTGTCGGGACCCAAAACCCGTCGTACCATAAAGGCTACGACGTTAATTACGCCCCTCCGGAAGAGGGACAACCCTTGATTAATCGCCAAAATAAAGACTATGGGGCCCATATAATTAAAGATGCAATTGCATGCAAGCACACAATTATGGTGGTACTTATTTATCAAATCGACTCCGGTACGAGGCGGAGAACCTAGGTCCGAGGACCATCATCACGCATAGTGATAGCTTCCGGTCGGGCATAACCCGACTTTCTACAAATCGCCATTTAATATACCAGAGAATCGGATCATGCAAGTATGCAAGATAACAGTATTCAATATTATCATTTATTATTTATTTGATCATTTATTTATAACTGCGAGAGAGATTTCGGCAACACCATCCTGCTCCGAGGGGCATCAAGGCCTTCTTATTTTGAAGTTGTGCATAGCATTACAGTGCACACACATAGACCCATGAGGTGAGTCGAGTGTGACCGTATTCGGACAAGCGCATGTTATTGGGGCAATGTATGCCGGGATACGGCAAATTTGATGTTCGAGAACCGAGGGAACGCGGTTGAAACCCGATCGGAACAAATCAAATTAAGTGAGTTATTGGCTCGTGACAAGGTCATACTTTGGCTAAAATGGGGTGAGTCCCGAGATCCAAGCATGACTTGTCGGAGCGGCATTGATATTCCATACCCGGGATCTAAGGAAGGTGAGGGTTCTGGAGCGGATGCAGCCATGCTCATTATTCTTTATTTACTATTGTTATTATTTTAGATACATGACTGCCTTTGTTCTCATTTTTTTATGTCATCCCTTTTTCATTACTCATTTATTATTCATTTATTTTATATTTCCTTTATATGGGATGCACGTACTTTTTAACTTCTTTTATTAATATTTGTTTGACAATTATTCATTTATTTATCATTTATTTATTATTTATTTACCACTTTTATTCCTTGTTTTTGTTGTCATTTCCTTCGCCATTATTTGTTTATTGTATGTTTTCATCTCTCATTTTCTTTATCATTTTCTTTATTTCTTCTCTTTTTTTTAATGCATGCACACAAATGAGTTTATTTAAGCTGATGCATCCATCTCTGTTTATTACTTCACATGGTGGAAGGTGCTGGCAACATTACAGGTATTAACACAAATTTATCCACATGCACGAGTCAGATGGGTTGGTAGGTGAGTGGGTCACATGCAGCCATGCATACACGTTCAAGTGGTGGGGCCATGCATATGCAATACGTCATTTATATGTATGGCTGAATAAATTGGTTGGATGCTTGGGAGATCATGCAGCCATCGAGTATGCACACCCCAGGTATGTTTACCTGAATATATACACGCAAAGTGGATGGGCCGAGATATTTCTATGCATGGTGAAGTGGACGTGGGTTTGAGGTTGGGACGAAACATGGGAGATTCGGTGGTTTAATCATGCATGCCCACACATAATAGCGGGAGATAACCAGATGACGAACATCCCAACAGCAAAACAGAAAAAGGCACGGCGGCCAAGATATCGCTCGGCGGCTAACATGTAGATGGGGTGGTCTCAGCGCGCTTTCATCTCGGCGCGGAGGAGAGTCGGCATGCTTTTGGTGCCGAGGAGTAATGGTGCCGAGGGGAGCCCCCCCCGGCCGATTCTAAGTTTATATTTTGTTTAGTATTTTTATTTACTTGTTATTATTATTGTATGTTTATTTATTTATTTATGTCATTTTATTTGTTTATTTATTTGTTTATTTATTTGGTTATTTGTTTATTTTTTATTGTTTGTTTTGTTTATTTATGTTTATTTATTATTATTATTATGATTGTTTATTTTGTTTTATTAACGGTTCAATAGTTAGTCTGCATGTCTGTCAAAAATCCGGTAGCATCTCCCCTGTACCCGGAATATGCCAGGGGTGTATAGGAAACCGTCCACGGAGTGTCGAGACGGAGTCCGTAATGAACGGGCATGTCGGAGCCCGAGAGCTTGAAGTACTAGAGCCGACGGGACAATGTTCTCCATACGGCGATTTGCTAATACCCCCTGTGAGGAGCCGTGAAAGAGTATGCAGCGACAGGACCCCTGGGTTCTCGGCACGAGATAGTTCTCGGCACGGGACAGGTTCTCGGCACGGGATTCTCGGATGGGCAATCTTCAGACCGAGAGCTATTCATTGAAAACACTATTCGCCGAGCCGGGAAGGGGGTTCTTGGCTTGGAAATCCCACACCGAGAGCTATTCATTGAAAACACTATTCGTCGAGCCGGGAAGGGGTTCTCGGCTTGGAAATCTTCGTGCCGAGAACTATTCATTGAAAACACTATTCGCCTAGCCGGGAAGGGGGTTCTCGGCTTGGAAATCTTCGTGCCGAGAAGGTTCTTCAAGCCTAATTGTTCTATGCACCGGGAAGGGTGGTGAAGCTTAATGGCTAGGGGGAAGCTGGCAGGCATGTTCTCGGCGTAGAAGGGTGGTGAAAGGGGTTAACGGCGCGAAGGCAAAGAGGCCAAGGGGGTTCCCGGCGCGCAGGCAAAATGAGCAAAAGGGGATCTCGGCGTGCTAATAGCAAGGTTCTCGGCGCAAGAAGTTAGGCGCCGAGAACTATTCATGGGTTTTACTGTGCGCGGCGCCAGGAACTAAAGTGGCGCCGAGAAGGTTTACAAAGGGTTTCCGGCGCCCTATTTTGGGTTCTTTTTGGTGATTCAGGGCGAAGGGAACGAGTTCTTTAGGGCCAAATTGGATTGGTTCATCAGGCTTCGACTGGATTAAGCTTAGGTTTCAAGGGAATGCCAGGATCGGGGAGAAATTGAGGGAAATCAGGGTCTGAAGGGATTCGAGTCATCACTGATATGCGGAGTCCCGGGGACGACTTAATGTCGTCTTTCATCACCCTGGGAGCCAAGAGATGACTGTCTCTGGCCCCAGGGATGATTTCAACGGTGCCGGTATATAAAATCACAGCATCTAAAACCACGGAATCTCACGGGTAGCGGCCCTGATCCATCCTTCCTTGTTCCAGGTACCAAGGGATAGTCTGTCCCTGGTTCTGGAACAGGCATGAAAACCCATTCGGGAAAGGACTGGAATGGCAGACTAGCCATCGAGCTGGGGAGAGGAATCGTACGCTGCTGAATCCAGAAGAAAACATAGGGGGATAGGGACGAAGCTTCGAAGAGGCAATAGCAGGCATAACTACGGCATGTACCATTCATTCATTCAAATACTGATATTACAAACGACCCATACATCAGAGGGGATACATGGAAAGGAATGCAAAAGCAATGCATCATTCTATCGGCACAGGGCCGATTACGATGTTATAGAACACATCAGAGGAAGAAAGAGGGGGAAACAATGGAAATAACGATGAATGAACTAAAAAAAAGGGGGGGAGGGTGGAGCATTGACTCCTCTCCCTCCCCATTGCCCACCTTCGATCGACCTTGAGCTCTTCTCTCGGCTTTCTCACTTTTCCTTCCTAGCTCTCTTCCCTCCTTTCTGGCTGTGGTTCTCGATCTCCTCTCTGCTCTTTCTCTCTCTTTTATTTTGGCCGAGGTTGTGGGTTTCTTCGATTCTCACTTCTTCCTCTCTGGGCGCCCCCCTGTTCTACTCTCTCTCTCTCTTTTTGACGGAGGGAATGGCTTTTATAAGCTCATTCCATTGGCTTCTCGGCGTGGCCACTGTCGGTGCGCCTTTTGGTGGCAGTGGGCCTCTTCAGCAGCTTCTCGGTGCGAAAGGTATTGGCCCATTTAGGGCTTTTGGGCTTCTTGTGTTCATTTCTTCAGTTGTGAGGGCTGACTCATCGGCTGACATATCTTGTCGGTCGGGCTTCTTTCTTGTTCGTTCGGGGATGGTCCCGAGTATCTTCCGAGGTCTTGTGTCTCGTTTCAGTGGTTCTCTATTAGAGCCGGCCGTCTCTTCTTTTCTTCTTTTATTCCTGACAACAAGATAACAGAAATAAGGCATTTTATCAGAAATAAAGGTATTTTAGGGTTATTATTATTATTTCATCGCTGCTATTATTATTATCTTTATTTTAGGCGTCAACATGACCCCGTCCAAGGATCGGTGAAACAGATACGCCATCAGGCGGTCGTCATGTTGGAATTACGTCGATTCATAGAGAAACTCCCTGACATGAATAAATGGGTTGCCACTCCCGTCATATTTTCGGTACATGGGGAGCTCCGACTGCGGTGGGAAACAAATGTCCCTGAAGTTAGGAATGGGGACATCAGCTAAAGACTGCGGGCCGACCCACTTGTAGAGGAGGTCAATCTACTGCTACATGGCAGCCCATTTGTCCAGAAGTTCCCGTTCCCGGGAAGGGGAAGATACGGTAGGAAGGATCGAACCGGAGTATGGAGCCGAAGGATAGACTGACTGAGGGGGCAGCCCATAAGATGGATAATGGGCCAGGGAAGGGTCCATATCTGAATGAGCCAACTGGGCGGCCCCTGCTTGCAGACGGATGGAATCAGCCGGGGCCACGAGGGCCTGCGATGTTGGAGGGAACGTGGTATAAGGATCAACATAAGAAATGGAGGGGATCTGGGTCTTCCCCTTATCAAGTGACTGATGGGCCGAGGTAGAAGCCTAGCCCGCTTTCATGGTGGAGAATCGAAGAGCCTGAGGACGGATGGGAGTAAGATCGATGGGGGCTGTAGAGGTGGCCCTTAATCCAACAATCGGGGGTGTGGAAGTGGCGGTAGCAGTCGCGCCAGAAGAAATTACTGAGGGCGGGGCATCTGCCCCTTGCAAGGCCTATTTCAGCAGGTGGAGTTGAGTAAGATCCAGTTGGGCCATCATATGGAGAATCTGACTGGCTAAGCCGCGAGTGGATGAATCTCAGAGGGAGGGTTGAGCACCCTCAACAACAACGGTCGGGAGAGGAGGGGCAGTCCCCTCTCCCCCTTGCACATGAGTGACCCTAGGTGGGTCCTCCAGAAGTCCCCGAGGGAGAGAGTCCTCAGGGGGATGGGAGAAGTTGTAGGACGACATTATCGGAGGTGAATCGAACAAGGGATTGAAATAAGAATGGGAAGGTGAACTACCCTTAGGAGATGATCCTGAGGGTGTGGGACAGCTCCACATACACTGAGCACCTGGGAAGAAGAAGCAAACAATCCTACCCAAAATCTAAACAGCACTGAAGTGATGCACACACAAGAGAGAGAAGTGATGAGAAGAGAGACAACCAAGTGAACACTCAAATTATGGATGATGCGCGACAGATCTTATGAATCTTTCCTTGTAGGACCTAAGTGGGTTAATTAAGATGTGAATTCACTCAACCATAAGGTACCTAACTAGGGTGAGAAATGGAGAACAGACTGACTCTAAAGGGACTCTCTCTCTCGCGGATGCAAACCCTGGACTGGGGGGTGGTACGGTACAACCTGCCCGGCGTCCGTGTGGGAATCCACGGCTCACGGGGACTTACGGAGGCCCCCAGCAAGGTCACCTAGTCGGCTCCAAGGAGTATGGAGACGAGAGAAACCCTACCTCGGTAGGAATGCAACTACTAATGAAGAGTATGTATGCCCCTATGCGCACCGGAGTGCATGCAGAATCTAGCCTAGATCTAGCAGACAATGATCAAGCAAATATGAGAAAATGACATGAACACGATCATGCAACAATATAACAGCAGCAGGGGGAGATCCAAACAGCACCAAATATATATATATGTAGTGATATAGATCAATGAGCAACATGTAGCCTCGGGTGTACTGTAGCAGTAAAGGACGGTCTGATGAAGACCGCTCAGGGTGCGTGAACGGTCTGGGATTGACCGTTCAGGGAGAGCAAACGGTCTGGAATGGACCGTGCAGGAGCAGGGAGTAATAACACTACCAAATAGAACCTAGAATGAACAGTAGGAACATGGAGAGAAGCGTACCTGACGGAGCAGTCTGAAGATAGACCACGCAGACAATGAAACGGCCCTGGAAAGACCGCTAAACATCAACACAAACAACCTGGGTGAGACTAGAAACGTACCTGTGCCAGTGGTTATGAACGGTCTATATGAGACCGTGAAATAAAGTGGACGGTTAGACAAGGACTGCTGGATGGCCGGTACGACAGCAGCTCTGTGAATCGCAGAACGGCCAATCTTCAGCCGCTCAACGAGATAGGCGGCTCACAGATGACTGCGTAAACTCCAGAGAACAGGAACGCAAGGTGGATCAACAAGCAACATGAAATACTCAAAGTAGGGAACTACCAAAACACACAAACAGGTCAGCAAAATGTTGTGCCCCTGTGGTTTTGATGTCAGCAAGCACTATGAGTATGAATGATTGATCACCATGTGAATTATTGATTGAGCATCTTATTTGTGGTTTTGATGTCAGCAAGCACTATCAGTATGCTTGTTTGATTGATTTGAGTGTGCACATTCATCTCATTGCATTATCTGTCTCTGCATTGGAGCAACTCTAGTTCCTGCATAACAAGTGTAGTTTACATCAATACAGTGTTAATAGACTGCACTGTTAGTTCTCCTGATACATTGCATCGGTTCAATATCTGCCATATGCATACAGTGCATCGTTGCATTCATCAGTTGAACTAAGTCGATGCGTGTTCATTATGCATACATAGTTGGTGCAGGGTTAACTGTCTAGGCTTGTGCATTTCATAACTTTGTTTCATGGTGGCCATAAGTCAGTGAATGCCTAGACTCATGCATGCTCAAGGGTTAATGTCTGTACAGAGCTTGCCTAGACTGCATCAACTCAAGTATATACACTCTCTAGTGGCTAGTCTGTACATCCTCCGGTGGTTCACTCGATCAAGTCAGCACAGCCAGTGCTCTTCATGCTTATGTATAGTCTATACATTGATGAGTTTTGCACATATACAAAGTCTGCACATTCCTTGCTATTATGTCCATACTGTAGTTCAACAAGTCTGTACATTGCGTGAACATTGCATCTGTCAAGTCGGAACATCCCTGCTTGATATCAAGTATGTACATCCCGTGCTCTTCATGCATGCACATAGTTAGTACATTCGGTTGTTTCATGCAGAGTCTGCACATTCTTTACTGTCTTGTTCATGCATCATTCTAGCAAGTCTGTACACACTTAAGTGGCAATATGTGCATCGTCTGTACATTGCATACTCTTTTCATATGCATCTGTACACTTTTCATGAACAAAGTTTGTACATTCGCCACCATGCATTCAAGTCCATATGTTCTGCATACATACGTAAGGCAGTGTCATGCACTCAAAGTCCACACATGCACACACACAGTTTGTGCATTATGCATTCATGCTTAAAGGCATAGCAAGTCTGCACATTGGTTGTCGCATGCACACAAAGTCTATACATTCCATTGCTGGTACGAGTGGTTAAGCTCATGCATCACATTGACCTTCAATGTGCATACTTCTTCATATACAAAATGCATTACATGCATTCAAAGTCTGTACACTCGTGGATGACATGTCCATGCATTCATTCCCATTGTACATACTCTCTTCTATGCACACTGCATCTTGAGCATCAAGTCTGTACAGGCTTAGTTAAAATATCAAACTTACTCGATGCATCCTTTCTTTCCTATCAGATTAATTCACACTGATAACAAGCCTGATCTGACAGGACTGCTGCTCGAAGTATTAAGAAAGGCACGTGATCTAAGAAGCCAGGATCGTGACACGTGTAGTGCAGCAGGCTGAAATACTGCCACGTGGTCAAGGCGCTTGGGCGGGAATCGTGGAGAGCACACGCCCTATCTGTTCACTGCTCTATAAATACGAAGCTTCTTCCAGAGGAGCAGGATGGCGATCATGGATATATTTTAGAGGAGCAGAAGAAAAGAGAGCCTGCCCGATCCTGAGAGAAGAGAAAAAGAAAGAGAGAGTAGCAGAGGAGAAAAGAAGAAGTGAAAGAAAGAGAGCTCGTGAGATCGAGAGAGGTCAAGAGAGAGAGAGAGTGAAGAAAGAGCTTGAGGATAAGAAGATAGAAGTTTTTCCTGAAGATTAGTCCCACTGGACCTTGGATCAAATCCAGGCCAGTCAGCTCTCTAAGAGCCACATTTGTGCTATCATCGTATACAGCTTTCTGTCGCTGTGATTTCCAGTTTCTTATTTTTCTTTTGAACTTTCTTTCAAGCTGTTAGTCAGCAGAGCTAAGCTGTATTGCTCAGCGGTGCAGAGGAGGATTCCTCTGGTCAGCAAGCTATGTTGCTCAGCGGGCGAGGTAGATACCTCGGACATCAAGCTGTGAGGCTCAGCGGTTGTTGGCACGCTGTGAGGCCCAGCGGTTTAAGCTGTGTATCAGCGAAATCCACACTCGGGTTTGAGTGTGAGCTGGACGTAGGTCTGGAGGACCAAACAACCTAAAAATCGTTCGTGCTGTGATTTGAATGCTAATTTTTTTGCTTCCGCTAGATGAATGCTTAGGCTCGATCTGTCTTTCTATGTCCAGAGAGCCAATTGATTGCACGCTTCTTGTTTGATTGAACACATCACTGCACTTCAGTTTTAGTAGAACTGAATCTGCTTCTAATTTCATATCTAAGTGTTCTAAGTTTTTATTCGGACAATATTTTTAAAGGGGAAATTCATTCACCCCCCTCTGAATCCATCGCACCGATCACAACACAAAACACTAACACGATGGGCACTAGGTGTCCCACCGTGATCGCCAAAAAAGAGGGTGTTGACATGTTTTCCTTCTTTCCCCTTTTTGATTATCCTTCAAATACCTTCTTCACTATGCTAATGTAAAGAACTAAACAATATGTAAATAGCAGGGGGAGGGATGTGGAGTGTGTATGATCGCCACCAAGGTGCCGAATGTAAACAAGTACACCGTACCTTGGAAAGAAAGGGGGAGACACTCGCCTAGAACAGCATTGTAGCAATGCGCGGCTCTGAAAGAATCGCTCAGTAGAAGCACGGTCGCTCGACAGACCACTCAACAGCGCTGGGATGAATGCGGGATGAAGAGCAGCTAGATGATGGAACGGCTCGGGATCAACTGCTGAAAAGAACTGGACGGTCGATGTTAAGCTGCCCTATTCCTCAAACGGACTGATGAAGACCGCTCTACACCGCCGACTTTCAAAACATGGGATCTCTACCTCCACCCTTTACGGCCAACTAGAAAGAGTGGGCCTCGCGTTAGGACGTTGCTGACCTGCGAAATAAAACGCAAAACACAGAAATGAACCCGAGATTAATATTGTGAAGTGTAGCAACTATAAAAGAGTGCAGGAAATGAACTAACTAACATGAAATAGGGGATACCTGGGAGTTTTTAAACCCATAGGGGCATCAAAACAATGGGAGGGTGTGTATAATGATATGCAGATGAAGAAAAACGTGGAGAGAGAAAAAGAGGATGATTGCATGTAACGAAGAACGCGACGGAGAATAATTAAACTATGACCCGAAATGCAAATACTCCCTGAACCGAAGGCTTATGTGGACGTGAAAAACCTTCCTCCCTTACTGTAGGTCGCTTGAGAATTCGGTAGAGCTTTGCCATGACCTTAAAATCCCCCCCCCCCTTTTCAAAGCTTGGCCTTATGGTCCTATTTATAGAGCCCATTAAGCTATCCCCAAAATTAGGGTTTACCGTGGATATTACTGTAAATTATCAAAAGACAAATCGTAGCCAATGCAATTATCTTCCATCCAGAGAAAACGGCACTCCATTTGGTGGAGTATCCGCGGAGAAATAGGTGGATGAATTTAAGGAATTATCCACGGGTGGAGAGAGAAAAACCCTTTAAATCCTCAGTTATCGCACCATTGAGCGGTCGTGCGATAGACCTCCCAATTCATTGAATGGTCTGTCCTGGACCCCTCAAAGTTGTCGGTGGAAATTAATTAAAATAAGAAACATAACCCACTTATCCAGCGAACTGACCGAGCATTTCGCCGTTAGACTCTCATGTATTGGACGGTCTCAAATGAACCATTCAATGGATGGGATGGCCCAGAAACGACCGTTCAAAATCTATCGGTGATAAATCTAATAAACCAAGATAAATAGATGATTATCTGAAAACCAACGCCCTTAGGACTCTGAAGAATATAACGGTTCTACTCCCACCGTTCCATGGATCTGGATGGTCAGGAATAGACCGCTCTATGGTTTGTCGGTGGAAATTCAGAAAATCGGTTAAAAACCCAAAAAATAGGTAAACGGCCCATGATCAACCGCTCCATGACTGGACGGCCAGGATATAGACCGTGCAATGGGTGGGCTTTTGAAAATCGACCAAAATATGGAAATCAAAGCAAATCGAGGCCCATTAAGCCCTGAATTGAAGCTGACCGAGTCAGGGAGGAAGGTACCCATAAAATGGGCCCAAGGTTATGCCCGAAAATGGCCCAACAAGTAATGGACAACTCGAGGCATCAACAAATGAAAGTAAAAGGAATGACTCAACTTATCGGCAAAAATGGGTGTCAACAGTGATATCAACCCCTATTGGTTCGGGGTCCGAGATTAAACATTATTACCCTTCTAGTGAAGTTTTGATTAATGATTGTAACTTATCTGCTGATTTGGTATGCATGACGATGCAAGATTATGATGTGATTCTAGGAGTAGATTGGTTAGCTAGACATGGTGCTAGTGTCCACTGTAAATCAGGAATGGTATCTTTCGCTGGACGTCCTGGACTTTTCTTTTCTGGCTCTAGACAATCTAAGTCTGTGCCACCTATTTCGGCACTCCGGGCAGATAAATTGTTAAGGAAGGGGTGCCTGACATTCTTGGCTTTGGTTTGTTTGACTAATAAGAAGGAAGTAGAGTTGAAGGATATCTCGATTGTTCGGGATTTTCTGGAAGTGTTTCATGAAGAATTACCAGGTCTTCCCCCTGAGAGGGAGGTGGTTTTCTCCGTTGATTTAATTCCGGGAGCTTCACCTGTTTCTAAGGCCCCCTATCGTATGTCCCCTGCTGAGTTAAGGGAATTGAAGAATCAGTTGTTGGACTTGCTAGAAAAAGGGTTTATTCGCCCGAGTACTTCCCCGTGGGGTGCTCCTGTACTCTTTGTAAGAAAGAAGGATGGTTCGTTGAGGTTATGCATTGATTATCGCCAGTTGAAACAGCTCACCGTGAAGAACAAGTATCCTTTACCCAAGATTGATGAGCTGTTTGATCAGATATCTGGAGCGTAGCATTTCTCGAAGATCGATCTTATATCGGGGTATCACCAGTTGAGGATAAAGGATGATGATATTTTTAAGACGGCATTCTGTAGTAGGTATGGGCATTTTGAATTTGTCGTAATTCCGTTTGGACTAACAAATGCTCTTGCAACTTTCATGCAGCTGATGAACAGTGTGTTCCGACCCTACTTAGATCAGTGGGTCGTAGTATTCATTAATGATATTTTGATATACTCCAAGAGAAAGAAGGAGCATGAAGAGCACTTAAGGATGGCGTTGCAAATCCTAAAGGATAATCAGTTATATGCCAAATTTAGTAAATGTGAATTCTGGTTGCAAGAGGTATCTTTTCTAGGGCATATTATCTCCAAAGATGGAATTTCAGTGGACCCTTCTAAAATAGAGGCAGTACGCACTACAAGAAAATTGGCCTATAATCACGAATTTTACCTACGCTTTCAAAAAACATAGGTATAGGCAACCTATTCTGACGTTTTTAAATTAACGTTGGTAAATTTCCCACGTTTTATTAGAGCGTAGTTATATGGTCATCTTATTCCGACGATTTTTTTAGAAATATAGAAAAATTGAGTTATTGCCACGTATATCAAGTGAACGTCAGAATATATACTATATGTTGTTTCACTTATAATAAAACGTAGGAACAAGGTACTTCATAAAAAAAATAAAAAAATAAATAAAAATGTAGGAATTTCACGCAACCTTGTTGGCGCCATTATAACTCATATTTGAGAGCCCGATAGTTTTCATTTTCCCCCCATTTTTTAGCTGCCCCACCCTCAAATCCCTCTTCCCCATCTCGACCATCTTCTTCCCCAAAAAAACCCCGTCGACGTGTGAGCTCCTCTTCTCCGTCTCCGGTGATAAAAAAATAAATAAAAATGTAGGAATTTCACGCAACCTTGTTGGCGCCATTATAACTCATATTTGAGAGCCCGATAGTTTTCATTTTCCCCCCATTTTTTAGCTGCCCCACCCTCAAATCCCTCTTCCCCATCTCGACCATCTTCTTCCCCAAAAAAACCCCGTCGACGTGTGAGCTCCTCTTCTCCGTCTCCGGTGATCTCCCGTTCCTATCTCTTGGACGAAGCCCCACAAAAACCCCATCCACCTTCTTCCTGATGCCCTTAGTTCTTCTTCATTTGCTACTGTTGGTGCTCCTGGACAAAACCCTTGAGCTCCGGGAGCACGAAGAAGCCGTTGGTACTCCACCAGCCTCGCCTCCTTCCCCTCCCTCCACAGCCCCTCCTCTGCCGGTCCAGTTGCAAATCGAAACCCCCGACCACCACCAGCGCCGGTGGGAAGCCCTCCCCCAGACCGGCCGGTCACCGCCCCCTCAATGCTCGTCGCCTCGTGGTCGTGCCTGGCGCCCTCCGGGAGGAAGGCCATCCACATCCGGTCTGTTAGGGCGAGCTACGTGTGAGGGGGAGCCTCCCCGGCGGTCCACCGACGAGCGACGTGGTGGGCGATGTTGCCGCCGGTGCTGTCACTGACAAGGAAGCAGCTGTAGAGGTCGGCGACCTCGAAGAACTCCCCTGCATCAACAACCTCGGGTGACTTCACATGTTGCTCCGAGTTCCCCTGCATCAGATACAGTGGCCCCAACTACTCCGGCACTGTCGCGGCAGATCTGGGGAAGCATCTTTTGTTTTTTTTATTCTCTTTTTTGGATTTGGGGCATGGATCTAGGGTTGTGTTGGGGATGGCAGACCAACCGACGTAATTGCCACCGAGGTTAAGCCCACTCCTGTGATTCCTAGGTTCTACCTCAAGGGTTATTGTGCCTTCTCAACGCCAGCCCTGTGATGAAGGTGAGGGGTGGACACATGATGAACTGTTAATGGGGGGGGAATGCCGTGAGAGGGTAAAAAAGGGGTCCCTCGGCAACTTACTCCCTCCCATTCTCCTCCAAGATGCCCGGTCATGGTTGCCTAATGCTCCTCCTCCCCCTCGAACTACCATCACCCGTGTCCGTTGCCCTGTCATAGCAGCAGAAGCAACACGATCTTCTCCCCGCCAATCCCCGGCCTCAGCTTCCTCCCTTGTCCTCTTGCTCCAGCCCGTTTCTGGGACTGCAGGACGCTCATGAAGCTGTGGGCCTACAGGTAGTAGCAACAGCAGCGGAAGATGTAGTTGCCTTGTCGTTGCCTTTATCGTTTTAACTCTGGTGATCTTACGTTCGAGGTTGCAGCTTCTCCGCGGAGAATAGCAGTGGGCCTGTGATCTCAGAGAAGCCTTTGGCGCAGTCGAACCCGATTGTCAGGCTCACTTATCTGGAGGTGGACACCTTCTTCTTATCTATTTATTTTTGACTGACGGTCAAATGGGTTCCCTTTCTGTTTATGGAAGCATTTTGGGTTCTCAGGGTAACAGTTGGTTGTGGGACGTGGGAGGTCTGAGCATCCTTGTGGATCCCATTTTGGTGGGTAACTTGGATTTCAGGGTGCTTTGGCTTTACGATGCTGTAAAAAAGATCTTAAAGAAATTGCAGGTAATTGTTAGAATAATGTGTCAAGAACGTCATTTTTTCATATTGATTTGTTTGGTATTATCAAAAAATTTCCCCCCTTCTTTGGGACTTCCACCCATTTCTAGAGTTTGGGGCGGCGGGCGGGGGAAGTGAAGATAAAACAGATCGATCCTGAATTGCTTACACTGAGAACAGCTGGTCTCAGGGAGATCTTCTTTTTCTCTTTTACCTTAACTTAGGCCAGCTTGAGGACCTTCCTGAAGTCGACTGCTTGCTGATAACACTAAGTCTTGATGATCACTGCCATGTGAACACTCTGAAGCCACTCTTTAAGATGCGCCCAGACTTGTGGGTGATTGCCACTCAGAATGCGGAGTCCATCTTGAATCCAATGTTTAGAAATGTAAGTCTCTGATTCTCACATTGTCACTGCTGCAGATGATGTAATTGTTGTCGTTTCTGATGATGTACTTATTATTTCTGTTGTGATCATCTTTATGTCTGTGGCTTTTGTTATTATCATTAACTACTGGTGTTTCTACATTCTAATTGAAGGTTCTATCTAGTTGAACTTACAATTCTGTCACTTTCAGGTTGTGCAGGGAAACACAACTTCATAAAACCTTCCCAATATATTCCTTTAGTCTACACATAAAATATGCCTCAACATTTTTTTTGTATTTTGTGGATCCATTCATCTTATATTTGGATTACAACTCAACTATGTATATGAAGAGTTAAACTGTTTTTCATTAATATGGTATTGTCATACTTCTATCATAGTTATTATATCTTCATAGGTAAATTATTGCTTCTATCACAACCCCCCATCTCTCTCTATCTATTTAACCACATATACACATACCTTTGGTTCATTTTTGAAGCTTATTTTTTGTCGGTTGGGAGATCTTACATAGTATCATATCGAAACTAGCATGGCAGTTTTTATGAAAATGATATGCTATCTGCCGAATCTAGACCTTCGATGCTTATTGTGGAGGATTTACCCGAACTCCAAAAATTTTGGATCTATTTTGCCCAAGAATCAGTTTTTTTTTGTAAGTCCACTGATGGATCGTTGCTCTCGAGTAAAATTTCATATGGAATCTTATAATGAGTGTTTATTTTTTGCTTCAATGGCTATTCCCTGTTGAGAGATCCTCACCACAACAAGGGGCTTGCCTTCACCGAGAAAGAACGAGATGCTCACTACCTGCGAGGCCTCTTGCCTCCAGTGTCCATCACCCAACAACTTCAGGTATGTGACGATCGGTACAGCTGTGCTTTTGGAAGCTGGATTTTGTTTTGCTTTGCTGCAAATCATGACCTTTCCTCCCCCTTTTCTCCACAGGTGAAGAATCTCATGCGCAACCTCCGTCAGTACCAAGTTCCTCTCCAGCATTACCTGGCAATGATGGATCTTCAGGCATGGGCCATATTGTTTACCTTTCACTTTCAAAACCAAAAAAAAGAACCATCTTTTCATCATTTTTAAGTTTCTTGATTCTCCGTGATTCTAGTATTTTATAACTAACAGTCTCAATTGCCCAAACATTTTGCTAGGAGAGGAATGAGAGGCTCTTTTATAAGCTTCTCATTGATACTGTTGAGGAATTGCTGCCCATCGTCTACACAGCGACAGTCGGTGAGGCCTGTCAGAAGTATGCTTCCATTTTTAGGCATCCACAAGGCCTCTACATCAGTTTGAAAGAAAATGTGTGGCTTCTTATCGTTCCTCCTAACCTTCTGTTGTACAGAAGAGGGAGTGTGCAACAGGCATACATTATCTTCTTCCTTTAGCCAGTATTACTCTTTCTTGTCCTTATTGGCTGACTTGTATCTGATTTTTGCAGGGGAAAGATACTTGAGGTGTTGAAGAACTGGCCCAAAAGAAGCATTCAAGTTATTGTTGTCACAGATGGTGAATGAATCTTGGGGCTTGGAGATCTCGGATGTCAGGTAGATGGCCTGGGATTAATATAAGCCTGAAATTTTAATGAAATCATGAGCATTCACATTTTTTCCCTGATAGCAACATGTTTAAATTGTTATAGGGGATGGGAATCCCTGTGGGGAAGCTTGCTTTATATACTTCCCTTGGTGAAGTACGGCCTTCTGCAGTAAGCATCTCTTTTGGATCATGGTCTGCCTAAATTTTCCTTTTACTTTTCCGTGAGAAATGAGAATCTAAATATCCACTTTTGTCAGTGCTTGCCTATAACAATTGATGTGGGAACTAACAACGAGGAATTACTAAATGATGAGTTTTACATTGGGCTTAGACAAAGGAGGGCCACTGGGTAGGTTGGCGTATGCTACCAAGGTGGCAATTTTCCTTTCACATGTCTTGCTTAGCTTCTTGAAAGTAAGCACTTTTGATGTTGACATGTTAATGCAGGAATATGATGAACTTCTCCAAGAATTCATGACTACAGTTAAGTAGAATTATGGAGAGAAGTTCCTTATCTAGGTTAGTCACCTTATTAGACTCACTTGGATTTTTCTAGTTCACTACATTGTTCTTGCCGCTGAAATAAACCGCACTTCAGTTTGAAGACTTCGCCAATCACAATGCATTCAAACTACTTGCAAACTATGGTACAAGCCACCATGTCTTCAATGATGATATTCGGGTAATATACTTAGAGGTTTACATATCTGGAAATGTTGCTCTGTTAGTAGCTTTAGTAAAATGGATGCATGGAGTGTTGCCCGGCAAGCTTTGTTTTTCCAGCATGTCTTAGCTTCTTAGCTCTCTGTCATTGCCGGGAACAACTTCTATACTCGCTGTAGGGCTAGTTGCAGCATTGAAGCTAGTTGGTGGAACATTGGCTGAGCACACTTTCTTATTCCTTGGTGCTGGAGCGGTCAGTTTCTTTCTTTATGTCTTTGTTGATATGATTAGTCCTTTTTTCCCCTATGGCCACTAGCCTATCCACTGAATCCCATTTGGTTACTGGTTGGAGCTTGTCTGATCAAGGATCTTAAAGCTGTCATGAATGCATGAGTACATGATTTATAACATGTCACAGTGTGATGTAACCAATTGTGAGCCATTCTTGGACCTTTGTGCTTCATTAGTAATCAATGTGCATGCCTTTGGTACGGGATTAATAGATTCCAGGATATTTCACAACAATTGTGGAGGTAATGGATCTAAAAGCATTATTATCTTGAATGGATTAGATCAGATCGCCAACAGAGGTGGAAATCAGAATCAGCTCAGTTGCTAAATAAGCTAAGCAACCTTGCTACTTCAGACTATCACATTGATCTAAGGAGCATTATAGCCTGTTCAGAGAACAGTGTGATTGCTTGGTGAGTTGGTGGCATCTTAGATTTCCAGCAGTGCTTCGTATATAACTTTGCAAAACAACTAGCAAATGCAACAGAAAAATTGGTATTGTTTCACTAATGGTTGGTCAGGTTACCTGTCAGAAACTGGGTACTTGGTTCCTCCAACCTCCAATCTAGAAACTCATCCACTACATTCTCTGGTAAAGATTTTCATTGATGTGAAATATAATTTATTTTTTTAATATGTTGATAATTATCAAGAATCATTCCACCTGTTCAAACATTCAAACAAATGTAGAGACAGACACCTACACCCACATCCATCCCCACCCCCCACCAACCAAGACAAAGCATCTGCATGGCACTTATTAGGACTGGTTTCCACATTCGAAGATGATCTACTTATTTCTCCTTGGTATGGAAAGATTGTTCTACATATTCTTGCATGTCAACAGGTATAACTATCTGTCAACTTTGTAAGGAAGCCTTAAATCATGCCTGAATTCAGGGAGTCTAGACTCCTCTATTTGTTGATAGACAAGAACATGATTAGATTTTGGACAATTTTTTGTGGGCCTATATTTAAATATTTATTTGTCTTTTTACAAACAACTGTGGATATAAATAATATTAGTACTTCTTATACATGTTGTTTCATCATTATAACGTAATATGCTATTTTTCAATCTAGTGAGGAAACCAAAAGTGTGAATGCACCTTCTGAAATTTGAAGAGCACTTGAATTTCTCATGTCTACTTACCTGCTATTTGAAATGTGTAAACTTAACGGATGTACACAAGTATAGCTACGGTGGATCAAGTATATAAATCATATGGTTTTACAGTTCTGAGGGGTAGTGAAAGAATGCAGCTGACAGAGATTGTCTCTTCCTAGTGGTTAGATATATAAATGCGATGTCCTTATGATTATAATTGTTAGAAAAGTTGAAAGAGCCATAAATCATCTCCATTTAATTTGAGAATATATAAGTTGGGTTGATTAGCATTTTTACAACATATGTAAATTAACAGGTTTGTAGCATAGGAAGGGGTTAAATCAGAGTGTGTGGGAACTAATTCTTAAAAATTGGGTTGCTCGCTTCAACAGCTCAGAAAGGGTTGGCCTCTGCAACTCTACTTGGCCGGTGTGTCTTTAAGAGACTTGTTAGGATATTAATTGCTCTTTCTTGTGAGACATGATTATGGTTTTGTTTGGTGACAGAGTTGAGGTAAAAGCAACACTTTAGTTGCAATAGTGTATGAGGGCAGGTTAAACCTTTGCCTTTCTTTACAATTAGACACAATGTGTTAAAACCCAGCCTAGACCGGCTAGTCCTACATCTGTGGATGTACTATTATTAATATCTTTGAGCCATTGATGGCTGTAATTGAACTCTGTAGCCTGGAATCGGTTTCCTGCTATTTTTATCCTTTCTAAGCTCTTTGCTTCCTCTTTCTACCTCCTCCATTGAAATCGGGATGTAATAGAATACTCATGATTACTGTCAATGTTTTCTTTGTCGATCAACTGCATTGGTTTACTATTTGGATGCAGGAGCTGAGGTGATAGCAAGATCAGAGCAACATGCCGTGGTTGTCCCTGCTGCTGTTTGCCTACTACAACAGTAAGTGTGCTTGCTTGGTGGTGTTCTTCCGTGTCATAGTGTATTCATCTAAACCCCTCCACTCCTCCCTTCATGCATGATTATTGTGATTAGCCTTAGGTGATTGAATATAACCCAGTTTAGTGGTGGTTATCAGGTTGTATTTCCTCAAGGAAGCAACCACGAGAATTTCTAAATGGTAAAGGGTTTCTTCTGGGTAGGCTTTTGTCACCTTACACTCTTTACTTGTTATTTTTACTGATCTGCTATTCAGTTTCTTTTGATAGATTTATTTCTAGACTATCATCAGATTTTGTTTTAACTGCAAGCTATTTCTGTAGTAGATCCTGAAAGTATGTAAAGATCAGCTCCAGTAATCGATTGCATCAGTCATTCAGAAATCATTTAAGGTTGTTGATTTTCATGCAAATTTTGTTGTTCCCATATGTAAATTTTTGTAACTATGTTATGCATTATTTGTTCTCATATAGGGTTTTTCTTCATATTTTTTGATAAAAATGTGACATATTTTTATGCATTTCTCTAGGTTTGCTCTGTTATGAGCCCCAAAAGAGATTATCTCTCTTTTAAAGCCGGTTTCTTTGTTCATGTTCCCAAAAAGAGATTATCTCATCAATGTGCAAATTTTAAAGCTGGTTTCTTTGTTATCTATGGGGCAAAAAAACAAAGGAAAAATCTCCCAAGATGGGAGGAAAATCATAGAAGGGTCCTGGTTGACATCAACCAATTTGTATATGGGACAGGAACCACAAAGTACAACAAATTTGTTTTAGTGGTTGTATACAAACCTCCTCAATTTAGGAGGCCCCGATAATCTAACGACTGGGTGCTCTCTCTTCCTACAATTTAACATGACCCGGACATCTTTTAGTTAAAGTTGATTTTGAGAAAGTTGCTCTCTCTGTCTCTGTCTATGTATATATATATGAGACAATTTAAGGACAGAATGTGAATGAACACCTAATAATTATGAATCTATGTATTACAAAGCACTCGAGAATCTGTGTTAATATATTTTTGGGTATTTAAATGAGTTTTTGATTTTAATCATGCATTCTTGCTTGGTAATTTTGATTCCAATCAAAATAGATCAACTTGGTGACATCTGGGTGCAGCGTAGAGTAAACAACTGTTGGGTTCGGTGCAGTATTCAGAGGGGGGGTGAATGAATATAGCCCTTTAAAAATTCTTCCGCCCAATTAAAATATGATGCTCACTAGAATTACTAGTTCGCAAACTAGACAAGCTTAAATGTTAATGGGCAGATGCGGAACTAAACAAACACACATTAAGATCACTAGAGTGCTAACAAGACAGATTTAGACAAAATATAGCTCAACTAGAATTTCGCTCTCTTGACAAATTAAAACACTCTAAGAAGACTAATTAACTCTTCTGCTCAACCAGAAGCCAAACACATGGAGCGCCCCTATGCATTCATCTAGCGGAAGCACAATAGAACAAAACAAACCACAATGCACAAGGGGTTTTTAGGTGGTTCGGTCCAGCAGACCTACATCCACCCCACACTCAACCCGAGTGTGGATTACTGCTGCGCAACACAGCTTGCGTCCGCTGGGCAATACAGCTTAGCCTACAACCGCTGGGCCTCACAGCTTGCCGTCCAGTGGAATCCACCACTGCAACCGCTGGGGATTACAGCTTACCCGTCCAGTGGAAACCTCCACTGCCCGCTGAGCAACACAGCTTGCTGTCCAGAGGAGTCCTCCTCTGCAAACCGCTGACTAACAGCTTGAAAGAAAGTGTAAAAAGGAAAACGAAAGACAAGATAACAGCAGTCGGAAAGCTGTAAACGTAAAGCACAATGTGGCTCTTAAAGAGCTGACTGGCCTGGATTTGATCCACGGTCCAGTGAAGACAGATCTTCAAACAACCTCTCTCAGTCTCTTCTTCTCACGATCTCTTTCTTTCCTTTTCTTTCTCTCTGCACTTCTCTTCTTCTTTCGCTAATCTCTCACTCTCTGCTCTTCTCTTCTCTCTCTTTTCTTTCCTCTCTTGTGCTGGATCGACAGCTTCTTTTCACTCTACCTTTTTCTTTCTCTCTGCTGCTTCTCTTCTCTTCTTTTGCTCACACTCTCAGATTTCTTCGCTGGAGAGCTTCCTCTTCTTCTGTGGAGAGTTAACCCTTTTCGAGAGGATGATGGGGTGCTTTTATATCAGAAACAGAGCCTCCGAAGGTTGAGTAGAAAATGCCCTAGTGACCACTGATTGGTCCACTTGGCGGGGTAGCACCCCTTATCTAACACGTGTCAGCATCCTGCCCCTTTTTCCCATCGGATCACGTGCCCCCTCGAATGGTTGGAGGCATCCTCAGACTTGAACGAAAGTTCCTTCCTCGTGGCAGGGTAGCAGTCAGTGGCTTACACGTGTCTGGCTCGTAGGATTCTGTTTCTGGAGACTGACTGCGTTGACGCACTGCCATCACTGCTTCTACTCTTTGCTTGTACACATTTGAATTTGCCCCACTGCGTCGACCGTGCTGTGGATAGCGTTGACGCGTTGAAGACAGCCAGAGATAAGTCGCCCCCTTCTTGAACTGCTGCGTCGACGCTGCTAGTTGGTGGCGTTGACGCATTGATGCGTTCCAGTGAGCAACCAGCCTATCCTTTTTAACTGTTGCGTCGACGCTGCTCCATTGCTGCGTTGACGCGTTGGAGTATTTCTGAAAAGGCCTCTGCTTCTTGAGTGGCTGAGTTGACGCAGCCTTTGCGTAGAGTTAACGCTGTGAAGAGTATCCGTGGATGCATCTTCGCAGGTGCGTGGACGCATTGAACTCCCAGCGTCGAGCCTGTTCTTCATTGTTGTCATCATCTGAAGACAGTGTATAGACTTTATCAGCAGTAGATGAGCAAGTGTGAGCACTGAGTGAGTGTATAGACTTTGTAAGCATTCAGCTCGTGTAATGTATATACTTCATGCAATGTACAGACTTCGTGAGACTTCAATGAAGACAGAAGATGTATAGACTTCATGACTGAGGCACGATACAGACTCGTCCAATGTATATACTTGCTCAATGTTCAATCTTCACGAATGATGTACAGACTACCAATGTGTAGACTTGCCAAGACAAATGAACGATGTACAGACTTGAGCAAGGCAAGGTCTGTACAGGCTTTGAGGTTCACAATGTATGGACTTGGCAACCCACCAGCTGTACAGACTTCCACTCAACAACGTTGTATAGACTTGGAAATCTGAACGGGAGGATGTATAGACTTGCACAAACCAAAAGAAACCCAATGTATAGACTTCGTGAGCGCCTGGAGGATGTACAGACTTAGTGACTGTACAGACTTGGAAGGCTCAGCGAAGGCAGTACAGACTTCAACGAAGAGATGCACAATGTACAGACATCATTCAAAGGCCAGTGTGAAGACTTCACGATGTATAGACTTTCCAAGTGAAAGGCTGTATAGACTTGAGCACAGAAGCTCTGTATAGATTTGATCAAGACAAGGCAGTCGAGTGTATAGACTCTGAGTCCAAACCCAACGGCTGTACAGACTTAGAATGTGAAGACTGATGTACAGACTTCAAGACTAATGTATGCAATGTATGGACTTCAAATAATCATTGACGATGTACATACTTAGCCTAAGACAATGTGAAGACATGACAACCGACAGGCTATGTGTAGACTTTACGAACAACATGCACCAGAGTGTATAGACTATATGAATTGACTCTACATGAGACACTCAGATGGACAGTGTTTAGACTAATGCATGAAGCAAAGCAAGAGCTCTTTCAAAACAATTCCAATGCGTCAACGCATTGAGTCCACTGCGTCGACGCACCAGTTGACACATTTTATAGACCAGCTCTGGGACAGACCAGTGAGTTGACGCAATGATCCCATGCGTCAATGCATCATGCAATACTCATGCAAATTCATGCATTCAATGCTGTATATCAGACACAGTCCTATGCAATCATATCAGCAGCCATATTCAAAACACAATATCATAATGCACTGACTGTGTTGCAATCATCAAAACAAATCAGCATGCTATCATCAAAACACAATGCACATGCTTGTGCCTAAGAGGCACAACAACAACCATGAGAGGGGATTCCCCTATGATCAAAATTATAATGTGTTTTGTCAGTTCTTGACAAGCTTTCTTCCAATCATCCGAACCGATCTTGCTGGCTCATACCATCGTGTTCAATGTCTTGAAGTAATATATTAGGATTAGTGTGCTTACTGTGTGGATCCGAAAATGGATCCGAAATGAGAACATGATTTTGGATTAGTGCTTGAAGTAATATAATAGGATCACTACTTATGCTTTTGTTATTTGCATGTACTATTTGGATCCAAAAATATATGCAAATTCGGATCTATCTGGTCATTGCAGGTAAAAAATGTATACATAGTATGTGCTAACTGTGTAGATCAGAAAATGGATATATATATATATATATATATGTGTGTGTGTGTGTGTGTGTGTGTGTGTGTGTAAATTTGCATCTCTTTGTCATTACATGTAAAAAATGTATACTCAATGTGTGGATCCGAAAATAGATCCGAAAAAGTTATGAAAATGGATCTTTCTGTAGTCAGATCTCTCTGGGCATTCAATGTAAAAAAAATATGTACACAGGGATTTTGGTTAGATCCGAATCTGAAAATGTAAGTTCGGATTCGGGTTAGATCCGAATCTGAAATTTCTTTATATTTCGGATTCGGGTTGGATTTGGATATTAAATTATCGGATCCGGATCACACAGGATCCGACCCGGATCCGATCCGTTGACAGGGCTAGTTTTAGTCACCATTTGTAAGAGCCAAAATGAATAGGAAGAATGAAAAGAACTTGCATTGGTGCAGTGAAAAAAAAGATGTGTATATAACATGACTGAATGGAATTCAGATATGGGAGCTATGTTCCCAGATACCCATAAGGATAATGGTATCCAAAATTGAACCAACTTGAAACAAACCATGCACATCCCTACTGGTAGCTTTCTACTGTGCCTGGACAAAGGAGGAAATAGAGGGGGCAGTAGAGATCATACTGGCCACAATAGGAGAAAAATAGAAAGAAAAAAAGTGAAATATCTCACTGGCAGAAAAAGGGAAAAAATAAAAGGGGAAGAAAGTGTTGGCTCTGTCAGAGAGAGGGTGGGTGGAGAGAGAAAACCTGACTGGGAGAGGAACAGAAAAGAAACCAGAAAAAGGTGTCCGGTGGCTATTTCAAGTATTAATATTTAGAAAAATAATTCTGAATTAAAATGTTACAAATCCTAATATCAAGATCAAGCAGAGGCAAACTGTCCTTTTAAAACAACTCCAAAGATGGAATAAGGTTACTAACATGGATTGCAGAAGACAACAAATGAGGTATCATAGGCTAAACCATCCGCGATAATGAACTAAGGATGGTGAAAGGTCCTAGTCATGTTTTATAAGGGTATATTTTGGTTGGAAATTCTTTGTTCATCATTTGAAAGGCATTAATATCATTTGAAGCCACGATGCATTAACAAAGAAGTGAAAATTCTGATTTTTTTTAAGAATAAAGTGAATAAATTCACCAATTTTATAAAACTATGGATGGAGACCATACAACTAGTTAAGGAGGAAAGCTTCCTCCAAATCACTCAGGGTATTTACATCACATAGCTCTCTCAAAGTGCATTTCTCTAAGACCCATTACAAAGCATTCCCCTAGAAAACTTGCTCACAGAACACATACTAACCCAGTACTGTCACAAAACAAACACTAATTCATGTAATGATCAGAACAAATATTATATCTCAGGAAGTCACTTGGCGACAGTGTTGTAGATTTGTGCCTTGCATATGGGAAATTTACCTTTTCTGAAAGTGGATGGCACCATGTATGGAGAAAAGAGGACTACACAAGGTTAACCAAAAAACACACACAAAAAAAAACTCAGAAACCAACCCTTTACAAAGGCACCAAGATGGTGACTCAATCAATCAACACTCATCCCAAAAGAGACAAAAAGGAAGAGGTACAAGCTTTCACATTACAAAGTGTCATTGCCCAATCCCGAACCCTAGAAGAAACAGAAGACAAACCCTCATACACCAAAGCTTGATTCTAAAAAATTCTCCTTTTCCTTTCACCCCAAATGGTCCACAGGTTTGCATGAGAAAATTTTCTTGCTAAGATGTTAACATTGGGTAGTCGATGTAGGGGGTGGAGTAGATTTGTTGAATAGAGGGCTTACTCCAGATGTTGTAGCTCTTGAGGATTAGGATGGACTATGTGGGGTTATTTCTATGTTGGTCACAAATATTCCATGACAAAATGTTTATTTTGCAAGCTGATTTTTCTGAGGAAAAGAAATTCTTTCAGCTCAATTGCCTTTCATGTATATTCCAACTTTTACCCCACTCTTTTGCCAGCCTTTGTTTTTAAACTTGAAATACTGATATTTTCCTTTGACTGCATCAGCAAGCAAGAAATTACCTTGTGACCTTTGATTACTCACGCACTCTTTTCCTTATAATATTTTCACACACTTTTTTATTAATTAAGTTCTACTTGTTGGTTGTCTCATATACATGACATTTAGAACTGAGTTGACACAGCATATCAATAACTTTCAGATAGCATAAGCAGCCAGATTTAGCTTATGCCATATGTTAGCCGATGATTCATGCTTGAGCCCAATCAATTACCTCTATCAGTACTCTCTGCTCAAGTGACGTCTGTTTCATTATGCTTGTTTTTTAGAAGGCTGGTTGTGTTGGTGTGTGTAATACTTTCTACTTTTCTACAGGGGAAAGGCAGCAGAAGGTATAGATTTTGATCGACATTATGGAAGACTTGTGATCATGTTTGGAATGCCCTTCCAATATACACTCAGCAGGTAAACCAAACCCTATACTATAGGGGTGAAAAACGTGTATTTGCAATTTTCAATGTATGTACCTATGGGGAATGTTAATATGCTCATGTCTGCCATCTGTTTATGAAATGTTAAGAATTATGTACAATTTCTTCCTCCTTAGGCTAGCTTATTTTTGATTGTGTTAATTCCTATTCACAGGATATTGTGGGCCAGGTTGGAATATTTGTGAGAGAGATTTCAAATAAAGGAAGGTGATTTTCTGACATTCGATGAATGTGAAGATATGAATGGATGCACTATTATAGGTGATGAGAGCATATATACTAATAAGATTTTTTTTAAAAAAACATATTCTTACATTTTTTATTAATCGACGTTAACATATTTTCTTACGTTTTTTAAAAAGTGATGTTAATCTTTATTCATACATTTCTTTTACTAAGTGGCCAAAAGTAATACTTACATTTTTTGAAACGTATGTACAGTCTCTTATATGCATGTGTATATATATTTTTAACCTACGCTTTTGTTGGACTATTCCTACGGTTTCAAAGCGTAGGTATAGGTCGATATCTACCTACGTTTTTTGCTGGACTATTCTTACGCTATGAAAGCGTAGGGATAGGTCAAATTATACCTACGTTTCTATAACCTATAGTCACGCGAGCAAGCGTTACGCTTTGAAAGCGTGGCAAGCAAACGTGGCTAAAGTCTTTACCTATGTTTTTGGACCTATACCTACATTTTTTAAACATAGGTAAATGTCAATTTTTTGTAGTGACGTAATTGGGAAATGCCTGTTAATGTAATTGAGGTCAAGAGTTTCTTAGGTTTAGCAGGTTATTATCGGAGGTTCATTAAGGACTTCTCCAAGATTGCAGTACCCTTGACTAGGCTAACTCGGAAGGAGAATCGATTCGAGTGGTCAGAAGACTGTGAAAAGAGTTTTCAGACTTTGAAGGAGTGTTTGACCACTGCTCCAATTTTGGTTTTACATTTTGGAGAAGGAGGTTTTGAAGTATACACTGATGCTTCAAGAATCGGCTTAGGTTACGTTTTGATGCAACGAGGGAGAGTGATAGCTTATTCCTCCAGGCAGCTAAGGAAGCATGATGAGAATTACCCTGTTCATGACTTGGAGCTAGTAGCATTTGTGTTTGCTCTGAAGATTTGGAGGCATTACTTATATGGAGAAACTTTCACGGTATATTCAGATCATAAGAGCCTTAAGTGTTTATTTTCTCAGAAGGAGTTGAACATGATGCAGAGAAGGTGGCTAGAATAATTTTGACTTCTCTTTTGAATATCATCCCGAAAAAGGGAATGTTGTAGTAGATGCTTTAAGCAGGAAGCTGATAGCTAGATTAACAAGTTTGATGCTTCAAGAATGGAAGTTGTTAGAGCAATTTGCAAGTTTAGATCTTAATGTCAAAAAAGGAGGATCGGGTTATGGTTGCTCACATCCAGCTTTATTCAGAATTATTGGCAGAAATTAGGCAGCTACAGGATAATGACCCGTTACTAGTAGAAATCAAAGAGCAGATGGCTAGTCGCCCAGACTTTGCATTAGCTGATGATGGTAGATTGTTGTTCGAGGAAGAACTTGTGTTCCTGATTCTACAGAAATGAATAGAAAGATTCTCGAGGAAGCTCATAAGTCTAAGTATACTATTCATCCAGGAGCTGCGAAGATGTATCGAGATCTGAAGAGAATCTTGTGGTGGCCGAACATGAAGAGAGAAATGGCTGAATTTGTAAGCAGGTGTTTAGTATGTGAGCAAGTCAAAGCTGAACATTTTAGGCCTGCTGGGAAATTAAAGTCCCTTGAAATACCACAATGGAAGTGGGAGAGTGTAGGTATGGATTTTATTATGGGTTTTCCCAGAACTCGTGGCAGCTTTGATGCAATTTGGGTGATTATTGATCGTCTGACAAAGTCCGCGCACTTCCTATCTATTAAATCTAACTGGACTGTGGATGTATTGGTTGCCCTGTACATGATGGAAATAGTGAGGTTGCGTGGAGTCCCTGTATCCATCATATCCGATAGAGACCCCAGGTTTACCTCTCATTTTTGGAAAGGTCTGCAAGCATCGTTGAGAACTCGTTTGAACTTCAGTACTGCTTTTCACCCTCAGACTGACGGGCAGACTGAGAGAATAAATCAGATTGTCGAAGATATGCTAAGAGCTTGTATGATTGACTTTGGAGGCAGTTGACATGAACATTTACCTTTGATTGAGTTTGCCTACAACAACAGTTATCAATCCAACATACAGATGACACCATTTGAGGCTTTGTATGGAAGAAGCTGTAGATCCCCTCTTGTTGGGAAGAGATCGGTGAGAAGCAATGGCTCGGACCGGATCTTGTTTCGGAGTCGTCTAAAAACATTCAAGTCATTAGAGATCGATTGAAGATTGCTCAGTCTAGGCAGAAGAGCTATGCTGATAACAGAAGAAGGGATTTGGAGTTTCAAGTCGGAGAGCATGTGTTTCTGAAGGTTTCACCATCAAGAGGAATCAGAAGATTTGGAATTCGAGGTAAGTTAAGCCCAAGATTTGTTGGCTCATTCGAAATCTTGGAGAGGGTAGGCGAAGTTGCCTATAAGTTGACATTACCACCACAGTTATCAAGCATTCATAATGTGTTCCATGTGTCTATGCTGCGGAAGTACGTCTACGACCCTTCGCACATCATCCGACATGCTGATTTGGAATTGAAAGAAGATCTATCTTATGAAGAGAAGCCTGTCCAGATTTTGGACTACAAGCAGCAGCAACTCAGGAACCGATCCATTCCGATGGTCAAGGTCCAGTGGAGTCGGCACGGAACGGAGGAGACAACATGGGAGTCCGAGGAAGCAATTAGAAAGTTGTACCCCGATTTGTCCTAAGGTTATTTTTTCAGTAGATTCGGTGAATTTGGGGACCAAATTCCTTAAAGTGGGGGAGGGTGTAACATCGTGAATTTTAATATTAATATCGCCATATTATTTAATTATTTTCTTAGCTCAGATTCTAAATTTTTTTTATTAAAAATGTAAAAAATATGTATTTTGTGTAAAATTTAATTTCCAGCGATTTTGTCTTCAGGAAGGAACCCGGAATAAAATTGATTAAGGCCCAATTTCACAATTCAAGCTGAAAATCGTTGTTTTAAAGGACCAAACTAAACACTTTTAATTGGACATGAAATCTTGCCCAATTGGGCCCCTAATTGGAGCCAAACCCTAGCCCAACCATAGAGGTTCATTTTTCCTCTGAAAACCCTAACTCTAGAGCCTTCTATTGGCGACGGTAGCGGTAGATTAGAGTCCTCCCCGAATTTTTTGCCGTTCTTCCTCTTTGGACTCTCCACCCAAATTCGATCACTTGAGGCATCCATAGACTCTTTAAATAGAGGGCTTTCAACCCCCAGAAACCCTATTTGCTCCGGTGGTTGACAGTGTGATCGATCGTGGCCGGACGGGGGCGAATTTGGGCGTTCTAGGAGCGGCCGGATTAGGGTTTCAGTGACCCCCCTTTCCTCTTCCTCTTTCCAGCGATAAAAGGTAGGTGTCTCTCAAGTTGAACTAAGAATTAATTATACCATCTTGTTCGTCTTTCCAAGCTCTTTCTTTTGATACCAAATTGCCCAAATTCCATGCATCATGTTGGCCTAATTTTATCGTTTACCCCGAGGTACATCCGAAGGGTAAAATTTCATATTAATACATTTTATGTTTAGTAAACCACTTTAAACTTTAATCAAAGCATGTGATCTTATGCCTCTTTTAATGCTCTTTCCAATGTTATCTATTTGCCCAATTATTGTTCACCCTAACGCTTGCAATCAGAGTTCTAACCGTGGTGTGTCGAGGTTCGCCATCGATGGAGACTCGGGTTGGTAAACGGTCCTACCAGAAATCGCTAGGCATATAGCGGTCGCTCGATAGAGCGCTTGGCCTCCCTGCTTTTTCAAAAAAAATATTTTTATATATATCAAACGGTCGTACAATAGACCGCTTTCTCTTATTGGCGGTCTCCATATATACCATTTTCGGCCTCTGGTAGGGAGATTTTAAAGCATGATTTATGCATTTTTACCTTGGTTAGCATGTTATTATGATCAATAACTATGCAGAACGTAGTATTAACTTGATATCATGAAAATATATGTTTATTTTCACTATCTACATGAAAATTTCCTTTGATAATCACTGTTGGACAACTATGTGAATTAATAGAATAAACTTGGTTATCAACTTCATGATCTTAAACCTTGCCACTTATAAATTACTTATTTTATGATTCTGATATCATTGTTTGACAGTCATGCCACTCCGGTGGAATTGACTGACCGCACCATTCCATTTTTCATGTTTTATATAGCCTCAATCTTATAATAGTTGGGACTCTCCGTCGAATATTCCTTCCGTCGGACTAGGACCGCTATTATGAGACCTCCGTAAGTCCCCGTGAGCCTGGGATTCCCACCAAGATGTCGGGCGTGTTGTACCACAAAGACCAGAACCCACGGACTTGTTTTGACTTACGTTTTGGGCCAGTCCGACATCTGGACTATTTTGAACCTCTAGCGGCCCACCTTGAGACCTCTAAGAGACCCTTCACGGCCCAGGGTTAGATCGCTAATATTTTCTTGGCCTAGTTAGAAGTGGGCTTGGGTTAGTCAGTTTAATCTTGAACCCAGTCAATTCTGACCTGAAGAGGGGCGATCTCGCGCTGCTCTTGAGCGGGGAAGAGGATGACCACGTACTCTTGAAGTATAAACTGCAAGAAGGGAAAATAGTCCGAGGTGCCCAAGGACAGATCCCCAGGGAAGACCCTCCGATACTTAAGTCAGCAAAGGTAGTAGAGCACTGGTGCAAGGAGAAGAGTTGGGAGGAAAATGAGAGCGTGAGATCCCTCTCCACCAAAAGGTGAAGTGGTTCCTGCTCAGGGTTATTGGCTCTTGTCTTGCTTAGGCTTACCTTGTCACAGTAGGGCATGTCTTGTTTAAATAATGGCCTGCTGTGCGAATTGATCCCTATAAGCGGAGGGGTTCCAGGGGAGGTTACGTCCTTCATGCGGGCTCCTCACGGCGCGCGGACTCTTGGTCTTCCCTATCCCCTTGAGCTTCTTGACATTAAGGGATTCGCAACGGCCGAGTCAATAAGCTTCCATCAGCGAGTCCGAGCGAACAGCACTTGTTCAGGAGTGATCTCTCGAGCGATAAGTGCTGGGTCGGGACAAAGAATAGGGGGCTCCGGGGGAGCTTTCCGAATCGACTGATGCTCGGACTTCCCAACCCGAAGGCTGCCTAGGAAGTGCTTGTCCAGAGTGAGTTTTGGGGCTTTATAGTAAGTGGGCCCGGGGGTTGCCACTTTGAGGAGTTGAGCCTCGTTCAGTCAGATTTAGACCTCATTTGGCCTCTCCGTACGGGCGGTGAGATTTCCCCTCTCTATTTGTCCCTCTACTCCTGAGCCAAGATTAGGCTCGGACAAGTTGCATTTGGGCTGGACTGTTTGTGGCACTGGTTGGGTAAAGATATCTCTTTGGTAGGGGCCACATGACACAGCTCACCTTGAAAATACGCCCGTTATGATGAATAAGAGAAGGCCCCTCCCCGGGAGATCGGACGCCGTGCCACCTCCCGCTAGGGGTTATAAGCATTGCGCATTTTTGCGCCCTTTTATCTTCGAGGTTTTAGGGTTTTGCCTCTCTTTGTAGTTATATTTTTGGGGGGCTCCTGTACTGTGAGAGCAGTTTCGGAAGAGCAAAGAATCGTTGCGGCCATCGGAGCTAGATGAGCTTCCTGAGGCATCGATTCCTCATCTCCCTTTCTCCTCCGAAGTTCTCGGGCTCAGAGCTTTCCCCTTCTTCTTCTCTCTATCCTATGGTGGATCATCATCTTGAGGCCGAGGGGCGACAGAGAGAACAGACCCCGAGGGTTTTCTTGAAGCCGCCGGAGCCTATCTGCAGTGAGTTGGGGGAGGCTGAGGTGAAGCGGCTGGAGAGTCGATACGGGCAGCCTTGGCGGTTCCAGTTTCTAGTGCCTGAGTCTCATGAGTCTAGCCTGTCCACTCGCTCTGGCCTCTTTTGCTCTTTCCTCTTGGCCTGGAAATGCGGCTTTCGTCTGCCCCTCCAACCCTTTGTTGCTGAGTTGCTTCGGTTCTACCGGCTGGCTCCTGTCCAGCTGGTTTCCAACTCTTATACCTTCATTTTCTCCTTCGTTTTCCTCTGTGGCCAGTGTGGGGTGCTTGCCTCGCTGGACCCTTTCCATTACTTCTTCGAGTTGAAGGAGCATCCTCATGCGGGCAAGGGCTTCTTCTTCATTCAGGTGAGACGGGGGAGGAGTTGTGTGTCTCTATCTGCGAAGGATTCTTCTCAACAAGGGTGGAAGACCCAATATTTCTGGGTGGGCCCGACGGTAGTTGGTGTAGTCTGGAACTTCTCGACGGCACCCAATTTTTACCCGATCCTTCCTCCGAAGTAGACCGTGGTTTCCCCAGAGGTGGAGGAGGAGGCTGCCATCCTACATTAGAATCACCGAGAGACTGCTGATTTGGTGACCCCTTCCAACATTGATGACTACCTTTCTCGTGTGTTGTTGCCGACTGGTAAGGAGTTCGGGGACTTGGTCTTCCTTCTTGTTGAGTAAGAATCTTCCTTCTCTTAATTTGCTCTCCTTGGTTCAGACACGAGGCGAGCAGTCGAGGTGGAGGACCGCCGTCCGATTTGGAGATCATCGATTTGGACGAGACGCCAGCTCCAGACGATCTTCAAGCTTCTGAGGGCTCATCCCGTGCCCGAGATAAGGGAAAGCGGGTGGCCCGGGATGATGCCTCCGAGCGTCGGGGGGTTAAACGTAAGGACCCCATGGCCAAGTTGCTGCGGTCTTCAATGTAGGCTCAGTCTGCTGAGAAGAAGCGGGTGAAGAGGGCAGAGGTCGACCGTCTGTCCGAAGATGATTCCCTACCGGCTCTCCCCTCTACTGAGCAAGAGGGGGCCGATGATGGAGGGATCACTGCCGATGCTGAGGTGCCGAATGTAGCAGAGGGGCCGCCAGACGAGGGGGTCCGGACCGAGCCGGTCGAGGCTGGAGGGTCGCAGGAGGAGGCGACTCGATCTCAGTCGACCAAAGCTGGGGAGGTACACGGTGGGGCCGCTCACGCCGAGCCAACCGATGGGGCCCCCCGAGACAGGGTTGTCCGGGGGAGGTGCCCTAGTCCTGGCAGCTCCAGTGAGAGTATCCCCTCCCTCTACCAGCACCTTCAGCGTCCGAGCTCATCTATATCAGGCGTGTCATTCCTTAGCTTCGTGAGACTTGCGGGAAAAAGTCCGGAAGGGTCCCCCCTCCTCGCTTTTTGAGCAAATTATGGGGGAGGGCTGGTCTTGGCCCAGCTGGGGGCTGAATCAATAGACGCGTATGCTCGGGTGGAGTCTGAGCGGGAGACCCTTTCGTGGACCCGCGATGCGCTTGATCGGAAGGTCGAGCGTCTAACCCTCGATCTTGGGGACCTTCATCTGGAGATGGCCCCGCTCCGAGCGCTGGCGCAGTCGAGCCAGGCGGAGGCTCGGTCTTTGGCAGAGCCGTTGGCCCAGGCCCGTCTCATGGTCGACTGAAAGAATGAGCTCCTGGAGTCGGAGCGCAGAAACCAGGTCGAGCGCGATGACCAATGGAGGGCCGAGTGAGGGTGGCTCAAGGACCGAGTCCAGGCGGCATAGGATTCGCGGACCGAGGCCGAGAGAAGACTGTCCAAGACTGAGAGAAGGTTGTCCGAGTCCGAGCAGCGAATAGCCAAGCTCAATATGAAGGCGGAGCTGGCTGGGAAGGAAGCGCTCGGGCAACATAAGTTCTCAGAGGCTTACCAGGCAGCTCTATAGCAGGCGGCCTTTCCTTACTACGAGTCAGGCTACCGTCGGGGGCTTCAGAAGGGCTTCTCCCAGGGCTTCGATCGGGCCGTCATAGAGGTAGAGGCCCAGTCGTCTAAGCTTTTTTTTTCTACTAGGGAAGCCTCACTTGGTTTAAGTGAGGGGTGGACGTAGGACTCAGGTTTGAGTCCGAACCACCTTAAAATCCTTGTCCCTGTGGTTTGTTTGTGTGTTTGCCTTACGCTAGATGCTTGCTTATGCTCGTTGCTCATCTTTATCCCTACATCTTGTGTGTAGGTTCTTGAATTACATGGTAGTTGTTTTTATTCTGCTACATTCATTGTTATATCTCGAAAAAGAGAGGCAGATCTATTCACCCCTCCCCTCTAGATCGGATATTCCCACACAAGAGATATTGCATCACTTGAAAATGAAATTCAAGATTTAAAAAGCTCACTAACTAAATTTGTTGATGGCCAAGAAAATTTTGATAAGCTATCGGGAGTTAGAGTGAATTTCCAAAAAGAGGGACTAGGTTATAAACCTGAAATAAAAAAACCTTTGAAAATAAATAGTTTACTTCTTTTGTTCAAAGCTCAGGACAACCTAGCTGATGTGGGACAGCCAAGGGGTAGCACAGATGCAAATGAAGAACCTCGGTCCTAGACGCGAAAGCACACTCGCGAAGGTTCGTACCCCATTTTCGGCGGACAAGCTCACTCGACGCACGTCCCTTTCTCGGGGTGACTCGGGGATGGTAGGTTGAGTCCGGGGACCAGACCCTTGCTGGTTTTGGTAAGGGCAAGGCCGAGAGGGCATCCCACCCCTAGCTATGGAGATTCCCATGGCAATGGGGTAGACCACACGCTTTGGAAGGTACGGGTACACTCGCCCTCACTCTCCGCGATGGCTACACAACGTAGCTGGTCGGCCGGGGCCAGGCACTCTCTCCCTCACCAGCGGAGCTTAGAAATGATAACAAATGAAAGGAATTAACCAAGATGTGGGTTAGGGGCTCACCTAGCCTGCTTGAAGAAGCCGACTCCGACCGAAGATGAAGGCGAGTGGGGAACGTGCGATGCCCGCACATGCGTCGGTGTCGCTTGACCTACAATTTTAAACTTACACCACTACGCCACTCGCAAGAGGGGGATCATGGGGTGGGGGCATTAATGGTACAATCAAACACTACCCCCATGTTGGGAGGGGCCTTCAACTAGCCAAGCGAGGGGCGGGGAAAATGTGGCAACTGAGTTTTGCCCGGATTGGTTCTGTAGGGACAGCAAGTCATTGACAGGGATGTTGCAGACGCTGGCGGATGCTGCCGGGAGTGGGCCATGCTGAATGATCCAGGGATGGGCATGGGCCCTCTAGTAAGCTCTGCAGGTCGTCCGAAGTCCGATGGAGGTCACATCGGGGCGAAAACCTCCAGCCGGTCCGATTCTAGCCAGACTGCATCTGGCAGATAGTAATCGAGTGTTGGAGCTGCCATGACCTCGCCTGATCTCCGCCGGAGGTGGGACCGGTGCCAAAACGTCCTTTGGTGGCCAAGGGACACGCTAGAAAAATTTGGGGGCGACCGGGGCCCGACTTGGGGTGCGGCAGTTCAGAGACTAGGGATGCTTCTGACTGTCTTTATCTGGTCCAGAAAGGTACCCGCCTGATGTAGAAGGTGCCACAGGCTATCCCGAGCTCCGATGGGGACGGGGTTGGCGTGGAAGCGATCGTGGGAAAGTTGGCTTCGCACTGGAACTGATGGGGACTCCAATCGAGATCGGAGATGAGTGTGGTGAACAGATGAGTAGGAAGTGGTCCAACCAGGATCTGGCAAGTGTAGTCGGCGCACACTGAGAAAAATGGCCGAAACGGGGTGCTCCGGTGGGCGAATGGCTTACTTCCTCTTGGAGTCAAAATAGGACTCTTAGAGGGTCATCTCAGCCAAAGGTTGCCCCAGGATCCTCACCAGGGTGGTCGTGGGAGCTTCTACAAAGCATCTTAGGTTGTCTGCCAGAGGCAGATGGTGCAGTCAGACGAGAATGGCTCCTCCAGCGAGCTCCAACGTTGTTTGAGGGTGGACGAGCACTTTCTGTATGGCCGACTCGGAGAAGAAGCCACCGGTGAATGGTAGGCTGCCTGGAACCACGTGGAGAAGTCGTGGTCGCTGCTACAACTCGATGGTACTCTAATGTTGTGAATCTGGTCTGGGTATGGTGGTGGATGGGGGTGATATAGGTGAGGGTGGGTGAAGGTGCAGCAGGGGGGATGGGGGCTGATGGTTATGGGAGGCCTGAGGAAGAGGTTAAGGGGTCGATGGGGTGGCTGGGAGGTGGAGAGAGGGGCGGAGCTGGTGGTGCAGGGGGGTGGAGTAGGGCTATGGCAGGCTGGCTACGACCAGCACAAGGTGGAAGGGAGGAGGAGGGGTGGTCGACCAAGGGGGTGAGGGGGCTGGGAGAGGGGCGACCAAGGGCTGGGAGGGAGGAGAGGGAGAGTGGTTCGCAGCCTCAGGGGGGAATTTGAATTTGGGCTTAGGGTGTGGTGGAGGGATGCTTGGGAAGGGCAAAGGTTTCTTGGGGAATAGGAAGGGGTGCTTGGGGGAGTGAAGAGGTGTCTAGGGGGAGGGGATTCTACCTTGGGGTTGGAGGGGAATTGAATGGGAGGTATGGGGAAGGGGGGTGGGCTTTTAATGAAGAGGGAAGGGGGGAGAGAGAGGGGAAATTTGAAATTTGGAGGGAGGGGGAGAGAGGAGAGAGAGGGGTGCGCCCCCCTTCTTGGAGAGAGAGAGAGAGAGAGTAATAAGAAAATACTCAAGGATATTTTTTTCTCTATTCAAATTGCATCAAAAGTTCTATAAATGAGAAGGGGATGGGGCCTATTTATAGGCATCCATCTTTTCCCATGACCAAACTACCCTTGACTAACACATTATTGACCACACATGTCCAAGGGAGGGCGCCCCTGGTCCAGCCCATACAATTGGGCCCATTTAGCTAAAACTTATATAAATGACTCTCTAGCCTTGGTACTTGACTCCAATAAAAGCAAAATTACATAGATATGACTCCAAATTGAAAAGAAAAGATACATAATGTGATCAAAAAAAGTTGATGAGCTCAAATTCTTGATGCCGATGATCATCCGAGCCTCGAGTGAGAGGGATTTGGGGAAGATGACTCCAATAAAAAAACCTTTGAAAATAAATTGTTTACTTCTTTTGTTCAAAACTCAGGACAACCCAGCACTTCAACCAACACACCGATCTTCCAATTCACTGCCCAAAGGAATGTGAAACAAACTGAAAAATAGAAAATGGGTAGTAATCTGCAAAACAATTCTAAGAATTCTCCTGCTACCATTGTGCATGTTGTATACACTTCTGAAACACATACACATGCACCCAAGCAAAAATTTCCTTGTCATTATTGTGGTAAAATTGGCCATATGATGCATGATTGTGATATCATGAAAGTGGATGAGCTGAATGCATGCACAAGAACAAATGGTCTCAAAAATTCTAGAAAGTTTTCAAATAGAAGAGTCTCATTTCAAAATTCTTATGTGCATGCTAGAGAAAATCATGTTGTTCAGAAAAGGACAATTCAATGCTTCTATAGTATAAAATCTAGTCATACCCAGCATGACTATTTCTTTTTCAAAAATGATGAATTGATGGGTTATAGAGAACCCACTATCCAAAGAAGGCCTTATTGTCATAACTATAAAAGAGCTGGCCACACAGTCCAGGACTGTTGGCATTTGAGAGGAAATCACAATTTCCAGAATATAAATGGCAGAACGACTGCCTTCCCACAAAGATTTCAGGCATACTCTCTGAAGAAAAACTTGAATGTCTCTATTCATTGTCATTACTGTGGAAAGGTAGGGCGTGTAATGAATGATTATTTTATTTTGAAATATGATGATCAACATGTCTTGAATTCACGGGCAGCACATGTGAAAGGTGCTACTAACTCATCAGGACCCAAGAGATCTTGGGTACCTTTAAACAGAAAATGAGAAATTGTTCTTACATGTGTGCCTTGGAGAAAGGAAATAGAAAGGGGGTTCATTAAATAAACAAGGCACCCTAGTTTGGTATAACCCTAGTCTGTATGTTTATGATCCTTCTTTGTAGGATTTTGATGTTGGCTGCATATGTTTTCATGTGTGCATATATCATGCTGAACCATTGAACCAACTTCAAATTTGCTGCAGGAAAGTTCAATGCATGCTTTGTGCTGCATATGTTTACATGCATACTTGTATTAATTTGCATTGAACTCATGATGCATTGTCATGCATGACCTTGTGGTATATTAAATGGTATGTTGGGAGAAGGGAAGACCATTTCTGTCTTAAAACCCACACTATGCATTAAGGTGGTTCTTATGACCAAGTCCTCTGCCTAGTACCATGGGTCAGAATAGCATTTAGAGCAGTCTAGATTTTCATGGACATAATTTCAATGATTCTCTACATGGTCTTTATGTCAGATATGATGCATCAGTGCATTCATGTCACGTCCCGAACGTGGAAGATTACCAGTGGCGCGATAGTCCTTTATATAGAACCAAAATGAGCTAGCTATTTGATGGAATTCTTCCTTGGACAATCCTAAGAGTGCGCAATTAACTAAGCTTTTGACTTGAAATTAACATAAATAGTTCGAGCTATCGATTATTACAACTAACCAAAATGTCAAATTCATAGGATCAACTACTACTCCTCACTCCTTTATTAGTTCTGATCAAGGGAAACACAACTAACATAACTGGATAGGAAATACAACTGACATAACTGGATGCGATTGACATCAGTGGGATTACAAATAACCCAAATAGTGGGATTACAATAACACAATTAACATGGCAATATGATAACTCAGTGCTAACACTCATCACTCAGTCTCATTCCCTTCCGAGTGTTGGTTGTCATCCAAATCACCTTAAAATGTTAGAAGCAACTGGATGAGCGAATCGCTCAGTAGGATTTACATCTCAAGATTTAACATGCTTTAAGTGATTTACAAGTTCAATTAATGTAGGCAAATCTATGCATGTAGACATGTAGATATCAAGGATTGTAAAATTGACAAGAGCAGTATAGGAATAACAAGTGAGAGTATATAGATTCCAACTTCAATACAATAGTAGCAAAAGATATCAAGCAAGTAATAACTGGAATTAACAACATTTTTTCAAGAAGGTAAGAACTCATGTCAAGCAAGCAATAGTAAGCAACGTAATTTCAAGCATGTATAACTGGAAATTGGCTATTTATCAATTTCATTCAAGCAAATACGTTTACCCTTCTGCGGGCCTCAAGTCAATCAATCAAGTAATATGACGTGAATGAGTGGAATGTCTAAAGTCTAGCAAGCAAGTACTCTGGTGCAATGCCAAACACCGTGGTCAATAAACTCTCATAGGCACAAGTACCTTCGGGTGCTCCTCCCAGGACCAGACCGGGCCCTATATGCACAGCATTTGTCATATTTTTCGACATCCACTCTCATTTATAGCCAATATGGAATTTCAAGGGTTGACCAGGTAGGATATATAAGGTGGATTTATGGAATAGGATCCAAGGGCGTATTGATAAGTAGGGACGAACCAGGAGTAAAAACCAGTAACGTTTGATACACGGAAAAAGTGGGTAAGATAGGTGCCTTATGGGCGACCTGACATGTTTAGAAACGACACCCTCACTGTGGGATGCCCTTCCTGGGAACTATACAGGGTTTAGAGAATCCTGTCAGGAGTTAAATGACATCTCTCAGGATGCCATCTATCAGTGAATGGCGTCCTAGCACAAGGACGCGTCATTCAAGGGTCTAAGGCTTCGGAAAAACAAAAATTCAGGGTCTGTTTAATAGGTGACTGGGTCACTGCCACCTTTAAGTAATAGGTGACTGGGTAAAGGGTGCCTGCTTCTGGGACTAGAGGGTACTGGTTCAGGGTCTAGAATTGGCACCTAGGAGGCTGCCACCTTCTATTAATAGGCGCCCATACCCCTGCCATGTCTTAGGTGATAGGCACCCTAGGGTCAGCCACGTTTTCAAGGGTTTACAGGGCCAGGTTTAATAGGCACCCAGGGGTCTGCCATCTTCTTGAAATTGGCACCCCAGGGGCTGCCACCTTTCAATAGAAGGCGCCCTGGTCCAGACTCCTATTAGTAAGAGGCGCCCCTGCCTTGGGCGCCTATCAGACTGAGGCTTGAGTGTTAACTACATGATTAACTAGTTTAACCAATGATTTAACTAATAACAACATGGGTTTAACTAGATGATTTATTGGTTAAACAGAGATTTAACTAATCTAGGTTTAACTAATGACAGAGGTTATTAAGCACTGGTTAAGCTAAGTAGCTAGGGTTTAACTTAACTGATCAATTAACTGTAGGTCAATAGAAGGCGCCCAGGGGGCTGCCACCTATCAGAAGAAGGCGCCTCAAGGGCTGCCACCTTCTATTAGAAGGCGCCCTAGGGGCTGCCACTAATTTTTAATAGGCATCCTAGGGGTGGGCGCCCTTCACAGAGGGGCAGTTTTGCCTATTTTTGGGGTGTAATAAGCGTCTGTTGTACAGTCGCTGTTCAGTGAATAGCGTCCGGGTCAGGGGCGCCCTTCAATTTAGGCTGATTTATGTAAAATTGATGACATGGACAGATAGAGAATATTGTGAGGATTACAGATCTGTGTTTATACATTCGTTTCATGCTTTAACTTCTCTAATATTAAAATTTTAACATGTTATAGTTATTTAGTATAAAATAGTTCATTACATGGAGATCTACTTTAACAGGTTGACTAACAGAACATGTAACATGGAGATCTACTTTAATTAACATGTTCTAACCATGGCGATCTACTTTAATTAACTTAGGCAAACTAACATGTTTTAACAGGTTGACTAATAGATTTGGTTACCGATTACTAAAACATGATAGATCTATACAAAACATGATAAAACAAGCTATATAAACACTGATATCGCATGGAGATGAGCCTAAATACAAATTGCTTGGCTAATTACCCTAGATTAGCTACTAGTTTAGTTAAAAATTGAGATCACCTCCCTCTGTGTGGTGGCAGAAAGGGTACTGGTGGAAGAAGAAATGAAGATGATCAGCTCCTTCCCTCCTCTGCAATGCTTCAGAGAATGCTCCCACGTTCTCTACAGCAAGGGTTCGAATATCAGAGAAAGCAGGAGTCTCTGCCTCAATAGAGGGGTATAATATAGGGATTTTAGGATTTTAGGTAGACAGGAGGGGAACCAGATCCGAAATAATACCATCCCATTGTGCGATGCCAACTCAAACATGATGTTCATGTCTTCTTACGAAGCGCTGTACGTAGGGGCGCACTATTCATAAGTTAAGATTCCAAATTAAACTTCAAAGATTTTTATCTTTAAAAATTGATGGGATCTATTCATGAAATTTCATGGCTAGGATCCTTATATTTTTCTCTTATTTTACATATAATTTGTTTCATAAAATTCCGCTTAAATAAAAAGTGGCACTATTCACATTTAGGAAATAATGACCTAACATATGTCGTTGTTTAGTGAATAACGACGGTCGTTACTTCTTTTGGAGCATTCTCCTATCACCCTCTAAGGATCGAAATTAGATATATATCCTTTCCATTCTTATGTATCTACTTTAGTTGAATAATGACACCTTACATGTCGTTATTTCGTGAGTAACGGCTTAATAACGGTCGTGATTTTGAACGGAGACTTTTTTATTCAGTCTACACTAACCAAAATTATATATATATACCCTTTCTCACTTCCTAAATTATGTTTTTCCTTTAACACTTCATCTATATACCCTTATTTCTTCAAAACAATGATATAATGTAAAAGTTGGAATATGAAATTTTTTAAATTATGAAAATATGATTTGACATCTTGTAAAAATGATGTTTATCCTTTAAAACCCTATCTATATAACCTATTTCCTATTTCTTTAGAATAGTGTAATAAGATGTATTATTAATTTCCTAAGTGATTGAAAATATAAATTGACATTTCCTAAAATATAATTTGGCATCTTCTAAGGTATCTATTAGTTTTTTGAATTATTAATGAAATGGTTTAAATGGTTAATCAAATAGAATTAGAATATGAGTTCAATAGTTAAATATATATATATATATATATAATTTTTTTAATTCATATATTTCTATTTTTAAATTCCCGGGTGTTACACCCTCCCCTACTTAAAAGAATTTGGTCACCAAATTCAACTGTATAAGGGTAAGGGAAAATTCAACTGTATAAGGGTATTGTCGAAAGTATAGGATACTTACAATCTAAAATAGTTCTGGGTATCTTCTTTTCATAGATCCCTCGGTCTCCCAAGTTGCTTCTTGCTCCGAGCATCGATTCCATTTGATTTTCACCATAGGGATCGTCTTGCTCCTTAGAACTCGGACTTCGCGGTCGAGAATCTGCATCAGCCTTTGCTCATAAGTAAGATCTCTTTGAATCACCAAATCAGCATGGTCGATGACGTGAGAAGGGTCATGCACATATTTCTTCAGCATAGATATATGAAATACATTGTGCACTTCCGAGAGTTGGGGAGGCAAAGCAATACGGTAAGCCACCTCGCCCACTCTTTCTAATACTTTAAATGGACCGATAAACCTCGGTGTAAGCTTGCCCTTAACACCGAATCTTCTAATACCTCGGCCACGAGATACCTTGAGAAATACATGGTCACCAACTTGGAACTCCAAATCTATCCTTCTATTATCAGCATAGGACTTTTGCCTGCACTGTGCTATCTTGAGTCTCTCTCTAATAAGGTGTATCTTCTTAGTCGAATCTCTAACCATATCTAGGCCTAGAATTTGTCTTTCACCGACTTCTTCCCAGCATATTGGAGAACGACAACTCCTGCCATAAAGTGCCTCGAAAGGTGCCATCTGTGATGAGGACATCCCACGACACTCGCTATGGCTCGGGCCGCCTGCACACCCTTGATTTGGTCGACTCATTCTCATCTTATGTATCTTCCTTTTATTGAGTCTTATCATATGTAATTTTCCTTTTATTGGGTCATGTCGCATGTATTTCCTTTTATTATGTCATGTTGTACTAGTCCATTTCCCCTATTTGGTCTAATTGGGCCCTAATACCTTAGTTTGGGCCTATTGGACTGAGTCTAGGACATGTTTGGTCTTTTACCTTAAATGGCAGGGTTATTTTTGTCTTGAAAAGATGGGTTGCCTATAAATAGCCCCCATCTCCCTCCATGTACTCACTTTTGATGAAATATTGAAAACTACTTCATTCCACCTCTCAAGATCTCTCTCTTTTACTCTCTCTCTCTCACTCTCTCTCTCATTCTCTCTCTCCCCAAGGGGAGTTCGACCCTCTCTCTCTCTCCTCCTTCCCCCTCACTTACTCCAACCCCCAACCACCTCCACTACCTCACCCACCTCCATTAAGACCCTCCACTTCCCCATAGCCCCTCATTTACTCCCCCTCCTTGTCCCAAAGCAACTCTTCCACCTCCCAACACAATCCCCCCACTTCCCCACACAAATCCCACCCCTCCCAAAGCCAATTTCGAATTTGAACCTTCCCTCCATTGCCTTGGCCGCCCCATACCCCTCCCCCTCAAGCCAAGTTCGCCCCCACCCTCCATTCACACTCCCCCTCTCTCTTGTGCACACCCACCTCTCCACCTCCACCTCCAACAGCTCCAGCCAGGTTCGCCATCACCCCTGCTCCCCTCAGCCCTCCAGCAACCTTCCTCCATATCCCACAGCCCACAGTCACCCTCCCCTTGCTAAGTTACCCCACCCCAACACCATTTGACACCATAAGATTGCGGCTACATCAACAGTTCGTTGGCAGTAGAGTTGGGTCCTGAAAGTTGCAACATCTTCGGCTGATCCCTGATCTTCCTGGTGTCAAGGCCTACATCTCTGGAAAGGTCTTCCAGAGAGTTTTCCAGGCGAGGCGGTTTCGTCGGCATCCGAGCTCCGAGCTGTCCGCGGCAACCATTCTCCCTCGACTGCGCAGGGCTTCTCAGGCCAGGAACCAGAACGACAGAGCAGGCTCTCCCACGACCAGCCTTCAAGGTCTTCTACAAAGATCTTCCTCCCCCTGTCAGCGTCCAGGAACAGAAGGCGGAACCCCGTTGGGCGTCCGACAACCAGAGATCTCAATTTTCTACCACAACCACGCCGATCTGCCTCCTCACAGTCTGCACCGACCACCGTCCACTCCTCTGGACACCCAGCTCATCTCCGACATCAGAAGACTTCCCCGTTTGTTTTGCTGCAAAGTAGACTCGTCCACGGTTCCAACGAGTCTGGCGGTGCCAGATTTGGAGCTCAGGAGCGGTCGTGGCAACTTCTGCAACTTGCTATTTCAGATCGTGTTCGGCCAGAGACCAGAACTGCAACCACCTTCCAGTCGCCGGAGCAGCCAGCCCCCAGATCGGAACGTCGCCCAAAAATTCAAGCCTTTCCCCTCTCCAGTTAGGAAGCTTTTGGCGCAAGTCTCGTCAGATTCTGAGCTCGGTGGAATTATTGGCAGCATCGACATCAGTCCTCTGTCCCGAAATACAGAAGCTAGGCAGAATCGGCGAAGCTCGGAAAGTCGACTCTATCTCGCTCATTCCCCTCCCCGCTTGGCCGGCTGAAGGCCCCTCCCTGCGTGGAGGTAATTTTTGGTTGTAATACATTAACCCCCACCCCAAGATCCCCCCCTTGCACGGGGTGTAGTGCTGTACCTCTTCGCATTTTCAGGTCAAGCTCCATCGCCGCGGCGATCGGGTGTATACCCTCGCCTCCCGGCGCGCCCTCGTCTCCGAACGGGATCGGTGTCTTCACACCGATCAGGTGAGCTTCTGATCACACCCTTGTAGCTTCATTTCTGCAAATGTAGTATTGCCTTGAATGCCCGTCGGACGGTAAGAGAGTGCTCGGACTTCACTTTAGGCAATATCGTGCCCACCGCGGCCCGTGAGTGAGTGCCACCCAACACCCCATCTTGCGGGCCAGCCACCCACAAAGTTGGGTCTCCTAGGCCCATTGGGGGTCAGCCATAGCATTGTAAGTCCATTAGGACAATTGGGTCCCGCCTCGGACCCTCACCATCATCTCCCGGATCCATCGGGTGAACGTGTGAGCCGTGTGGGCAAAAATCGTCATTGTGAGAATCATTGAGCGCTTGTATGCTTGCGGGTCTAAGTCCTAGGGTCATCTCATCATATTTAGTGGTCTTTGGGCTGTGCCACATCAAGTGGTATCAGAGCGGTCATAGGCTTGTCCTTACAAGTCTAGTCTTGGGTCACACTAAGTTTTTCTTAGGTGCACTCGCACACCCTTGCATAGCCCACCCAACTTTGCATGACCACTCGTAGTGGAACTCATTATCAAGACAATTCATCTTCTTCCAATAACACCATGAATCCCAATTCCCACGGTGACCGGTTCACCATGTCCTTTAGCTTCAAAGTAGTCCTACCCCACAACAAAATCACCACTGTGTTACTTGATGAGTACCAATCGGGAAACTATGTCTCCCAAACTCTTGTGAACTCCTTATCACAAGAAGGGAAAATTGTCATCCATGGCGAATGGGTTTTCGTAGAGTTCTACGTACCTTGTGTAAGCCGCATTCCCTCCAAATCCATTACGTGGGGTAGTGGAGCATGGTGCAAAATTCGGCCCCTTGGGTCACATATTATTTTGGGAAAAGAATGGATGGAAGAACAACAAGCAATCATAGACCCCGAAGGAAAAGGGTGTCACTTGCAATCCCCGGGAGACAAGAAAAGGTTCCACTTCCCAAATTCTTATAACCAAGCCCTCTCCAAGTTTAAGCAAACCATTCAAAAGTGATCAGTTAAAGTGGAAAATGAGCCTCAAATCTCCATTGCACAAAACCAACCCGAACCCCAACATGAGCAACTCATCCCACCCACTGGTGAGCTAACCATAGAGGAGCCCCTAGCTACCTGGCTCAAGAAAGGTCCCATCTTGTACCCTTCAACCCCATGCAACCTCCCCATAGAGCAAGTTCAACTAGTGCCATGTCATTCTCGTCACACAACATATCAATCCTTTTGCTTTGTGGAAACCCTTGAAGACCTACTTAGGAGTTTGAGTTATCAAATGGGGTTGACTAGCATGTTGGCCATGGAACCCATTAAGCCCAAGTACCTTGCCTTTGCCTATTCATCCATTGGCTCCATTACATCTATTTGCACTATAGGCCAATGCACTAGTGAGCTTCTAATCTTCCTGCCAACCCCTAGGGAACTTGACCCAATGAGCCCCACAAAAAAATGCTCTCCTCTCCTCAAGGTCACACTTCCTAGTGAGTCCACACTCTTGTTGTTTCCCCTTGTCGATGAAGGTTCAACATGCATCGGGGAACGTCCTACTTGGGCCAACCTATCCAAGGACATAGAGGAATCCCTCCATAAGAGTTTCAATTTCTATGATCCTTTTGACCCCACTCAATGGAAATCCCCTCCTTCCACAAGAAAAGGGATTTCAATTCCCGATGAGTTTTACACCACTCCCCTACCACAAGGAGAGGGCAATCAACCTAAGGAATCCACTTTGGTGCTTACCCCATTAGGAGACGAGTGCCCAGCCCACACTAGGGAGTGTATGCTTTGGAATGCTCAAGGTCCAGGATGGGAAGAAGCCTCATTCCCCTCAACCCAAGTCCTCCTAGATCCACATGTTCCCTACCCACTAGCCCCTCATTACCAACCCACCTCCTGGCCCTCCTACATCTCTTCCTACCCCTCGCCCCTTTGCAAGGAGCATTACGATAAGTCCCACTGGGTTCATGATTTCCACTTCCCTATGTGTGCTAGGGACCCTAGGGCGACCACTTGGATTGAAACCCACCTCCACATCACCCACCCCTTAACCCATCTTGATCTGTTTGGCCACTCCCTATGGGCTTCCAAGTACTCCTCACCCACCACCCACTCCCTCCTACCCTCACCCACCATGTCAGGCCTAACCCACCCATTCCGAAATTCCGCCCACACTTTGAGAGTCAATGCCAAGGGTGGCATCAACCTTGGAAATAAGGGAGTGACCCATCCCAAGATGTCCACCCCTTGGAACCGCTTTGATCCCCATGAGTGGAAACCCCCAAATCTCACAGATGGGACCATCTTGATAGGAATCCATATATCAAAACCTTTTGCATCATGTGGTCAGGCTAGTCACATCATTTGTGTCATTCACACACTAGGTCCAGTGCATGATAGGCTTACATTTGGACAAGTTGGTCTTCCCCCACTCTTCATCCGTCTCATGCATGATAGGGCCACTTGTGGCTGCCCCGGTCCACCTAAGTGCATCAAGGTCGACATGGTTTCTAAGCATGATAGGTCAATTCATGGATGCCCTGGTCCTCCTAAGTCTGTCAAAACCAATCTAACACTTGATAGGGCTGAATTTGGCTGTCCAGGCCCTCCCTCCATCCCTATAGGATCATCATTCATGACAGTGCATGGTTTTAGGCCTAGAAAGCCCTCGGATCTCATTCCCCTTCCCCCACATGCTAGGGTGTCAGTCTCAGCTGAGTCCTTTGCACAGCATATCAAAGAGTTGCATGATGACATCCGCAAGCATATAGGGAAAAAATTCAATTGATCACCTAGAAAAAGAGAATGAAGATAAAAAGAAAATTATCGAAAACATGACCCAAGGATCTGATAATTTGAATGCACTCTTAGGGTCAAAAGTAAATTTCAGAAGAGAAGGCCTCGGGTATAACTCCGCAGCTAAAGGGAGCTTTACTTTGAAAACAATTTCATTCGTTGCTGAGAAGGAAAAGGGGTCCCTCATCAAAATGAGCAATGTGAAATCTACTGTTAAAGTTATTGAGTCCAAATTGCCCAGTGCTAAGGACAAGGGCAAGCAGAAACTGGGTGAGTCTAGCCATAATAGTACACACTGCCTTTCCTCCCAGGGTAGAGTTCAGATGAAGGGTCAACCTTCGCGCACACCAAAACCCCAGGCTACGGTTAACAAGTCACCACCAACAGTTTAGAGGAAGACTCAGCCCACACCCATGAAGAAGTCAAGCGAGTCTAGGGTGCAAGGTAGAAACAGCCAGAAGTCAATCGAGCCATTTCCACCAGCCTAGAGTCCAGACACACCATCATGTGGAGCCTCAACAATTCTATAGGTTTGAATGGAGTAGAGCTCAAGGGAGGTCTAGATATCAGTCATGTACCACACAGACATATAGACCTCAGGCTAAAAACTGGGTTGGGCCATCTAGAATATAGGCTTCTAGGAAACAAACCGTTTACAGTCAACCAAGCACCAACGTTGGCCACTATTTTCTGAATGCTCATTGGCCTACGCACTGGCACAAAAACAATCAGAATGCAAGGAAAAATGGTGGCAGGACAAATAACAAGTCAAGAAAAATTCAGCTTGCTAATGCTGAGAAGAAGAGAAACAATAGAAGAAATGTCAAAAAACCCACCAATCAACCAGCTCTCAAACAAGCATGGATCCCAAAAATTTTACTGTCATGTATGAATTGTTCTATTTCTGCTTTGGAGCCCAAATAGTTTTGGGTTCCAAAATTTTCTCCGTGACTATGATTGCAGGTATGCCTGGCAGCCAAGCACAACATGTGGTATCTGGATAGTGGCTGCTCCAGGCATATGACGGGGGACAAGGATAAATTTTGCTTGCTGACTGAGAAGAATGGAGGCCTTGTCACCTTCGGAGGAAACACTAAGGGTAAAATCATCGGATCAGGTAAAGTAGGTAAGTGCACTACCTGTTGCATTGATGAAGTCTTGCTGGTGGATGGATTAGCATATAATCTTCTAAGTATCAGCCAGCTATGTGATAAAGGGCACAAGGTAGCATTTGATGCACTTAGCTGTAAAATTTTTGAACCTGACTCTGATGTGGTTAAATTCTATGGAAAAAGAATGAATAATATTTACATGGTAAATCTAGATGATATTGCACAGTCTAACCTATGTCTCACAGCTAATAAAGAAAACTTAGCCTTTTTATGGCATCGTAGGTTAGGCCATGCTAGTTACACTGTTCTGCACAAATTGAATAAACACAGCATGGTTAGAGGACTCCCTGAAATTTTTTTTCAAGAAGGAAAATAAGGTGTGTGGTGCTTGTACACAGTCCAAGCAGACTAAAAAGTCATTTAAATCAAGAACTGAAAACATGTCCCTTAAACCATATGAGCTGATACATATGGATTTATTTGGACTCACACGATCAGTCAGCTTGTCAGGGAGGAGATATGGATATGTCCTAGTTGATGACTTCTCTAGGTATACTTGGGTCTTCTTCATCACTCACAAGAATGATGCTTTTACTGAATTTCAGGAGTTCTATTTAAATATCAAATAGAAAAATGAACACTTGATCAAAAATATTCTGTCTGATCATGGAGGTGAGTTTGAAAACTCACAATTTGAAAACTTCTGCAGGGAAAATGGAATTACCCATCGGTTCTCCTCCCCAAGAACACCTGAGCAAAATGGAATAATAGAGAGGAGGAACCTGACACTTGTGGAGATGGCCCGTACACTGCTTGTTGAAGGTGGCTTACCAAGAAAATTTTGGGCAGAGGCAGTTAATACTGCATGCCATGTAATCAACAGAGCCGTGGTAAGGTCTTTCACTCAGAAAACTCTTTATGAGATTTTGAAAGGTAAGAAGCCTTCAATTGCTTATTTCAAGGTCTTTGGCTGTAAATGTTTCATTCATGTTAATGATAAAAGAGATCTTGATAAATTTGAACCTAAAAGTGATGCAGGAATCTTTTTTGGGTATTCTGAATACACTAGAGCATATAGAGTGTACAACCTTAATTCTAAAACTGTTGAGGAATCTCCACATGTTGTCTTTGATGAGTCCCTAAGTAACTTTGAAGTTGGTCAATGCAGAAAAGAAGATGACGGAGAAATTCTTAAGAAAGAAAAACTTGAAGACCAATCAGACCAAGAAGAAGAAGCTGAAGAAGTCAATGCTGAGGAGCCTGCTGTTCAGGGGGAGGTAAATGAAAGGTAAGGTAACCAAGTTATCAATGTCAGATTCTTAAGAGACCATCATATTAAAAACATCATTGGTGACTTGCATGAACCTCCTAGGACTAGAGGCTTCCTTAGAGCTCAAAATGAATTAAATGCATATGCATTGGTTTCTAATGTTGAACCCAAAACCATTGAGAGTGCTCTCAAAGATGCGCATTGGATCAATGCCATGCACGAAGAGCTTAATCAGTTTGACAGGAACAAGGTGTGGCACCTAGTTCCACCTCCTGTTCATGGAAATGTCATTGGGACAAAATGGGTCTTTAGAAATAAAACTGATGAGCTAGGTAATGTTGTCAAAAATAAGGCCAGACTTGTTGCTCAGGGGTACAACCAGGAATTCGGAATTGACTTTGAAGAATCATTTGCCCCTGTAACCAGGTTAGAAGCTATTAGAATTTTGTTAGCTTATGCATGCTCCTTTGGAATAACTCTCCAGCAGATAGATGTAAAATCTTCTTTTCTCAATGGGGAAATTAAGGAGGATGTCTATGTCCATCAACCTCCTAGCTTTGAATGCTCAGATTTCCCTTCTTATGTATATAAGTTGAATAAAGCTCTCTATGGTTTGAAGCAAGCTCCTAGAGCTTGGTATGACAGACTAAGCAGATTCCTTATTGAAAAGAAGTTCACAAGAGGTGAAGTTGATCAAACGTTATTTACCAAGGTACGTCATCCTGATATCATCATTGTCCAAATTTATGTGGATGACATTGTGTTTGGTTCAACCAACCCTGAATTATGTAAGGAATTTTCTAAACTTATGACACAAGAATTTGAGATGAGCTCAATGGGTGAACTAAAATTATTTCTTGGACTGCAGGTGACTCAAACTAAAGAAGGAACATTTATCACTCAGTCCAAATATATAAGGAACCTTCTGAAGAAATACAAATTCGATAACCTCAAGGACATTGCAGCTCCAATGAGTACTTCAACAAGCCTTGATGAAGATACCAAAGGTAACTCTGTGGATCAAAAGCTGTACAGAGGTATGATCAGATCTCTCTTGTATCTCACTGCATCTAGGCCTGACATTCAATTTGCAGTGTGTTTATGTGCTAGATTTCAGGCTAGTCCTAAGGAATCACACTTCAGTGCAGTGAAAAAGATCTTTAGGTATCTAACAGGCACCCAAGAACTAGGCTTATGGTATCCTGCTAGATGTGAGCTAGAGCTTCTAGCCTACACTGATGCAGACTATGCTACATGTCGGGTAGATAGGAAAGGCACTAGTGGTTACTGTCAATTCCTAGGTGGTTGTCTAGTATCTTGGGCTTCTAAAAAGTAACACACTGTGGCACTTTCCACTGCTGAAGCAGAATATGTTGCTGCAGGGAACTGTGCTACCCATATACTATGGATTAAACACCAGCTCTCAGATTATCAGATAAATCTGAGATGCATTCCACTTCTATGTGACAACACCAGTGCAATCTGTCTCACTAAAAATCCTGTTCACCACTCTAGGACTAAGCGTATTGAAATTAAACACCATTTTCTTAGAGATGTAGTGAGCAAGAATGAAATTGAATTGATATTTATTGAAACTGAAAAAAAAATCGCTGATATCCTTACAAAACCCCTTGGAAATGAAAGATTTAAATATTTAAGCCGAGAATTAGGGCTGTGTAAATTTCAACACGAGATTGATGAATAAATTCACTCTTGAGCTGTATGAGGTAATTGTGTCAGCCTATTCCTTAAGCAGTTGAATAAAGAAGATCCTTGTGTAATCGATTATTTGATGTCTTGCACAGATTGTTTGATGGTTGTGTATAAATTGCACAGAGTCTTGATACAAGTACTGCACCTAGTCTATGCCATGTATGATCTCTCTGGTCATTGCATACTACGCATGAAGCATAAGTCACACGTAGCAACATGTAGGTCGGTGCATATTGCATTCCAGCCACATGTAAGTCAGTGCATCTATTATCCAAACTGCATGATAAGATCGATGCACATTGCATTGCTCATGAAGGATAAGGTCGGTGCAAAATTTGCGTGTTGCATATCTTAGATAATGCATATTGATGTCAGGGGGAGGATAGCAACATCAGAACTAGTTCAACCCCTTCTCTCTCTCTGCTCCTTAATGTCCACTCCTTTTCTCAGAATGGATAACAGTCTAGTAATTGGTTCATTGTCGTGAGCTGCAATTATTACAACTCTTCCGTTATAAGAATCACATGTGCTCATTGAATGAACCGAAGGTTTAACTTTAATAGGCTGTAAAGTTCAAAAGACTATCTTCTGAAAATAAGGTGATAGAAAATACTTATAGCTCTTAACCTCTATCTCATGATTATAATAGAACATGTCTTCACAGTATCTGAACATGACAGATTTAGAGATGGTTAAGGTTTGAAAACTAAAAATTTTGTATGGTTCTTAAACAAGTCACTCCAAAAATTATAAGGGCTGCAAAAATTAAGTTCATCAAAGAAAAAGAAATGAACAAAGTGGCAGAGCAATGAATGAGTTACACTGAGAAACTGAGGTCTCCATCAAAGAAATGGAGAGTACCTTAAGTCATGAAGTGACTCAGGTTAACTCTGTTCATTTGGTCGAATCTACAAGGGAGGTTTCACTGAGTAACTAGGGGTACTGGCCTCTGATCAAGGTATACCCTTAACGTCAAAGGTGCAAACTATCCCAGTAGCTTTTGATCGGAAATAGATATAGTAGTTTATGCTTAGTAACTGGGGGTATTAGCCTCTAATCAAGGTATACACCTAATGTCAACGGCATAAATGATACTTGTCTGTTCAATAAGTTTAATTTTCAGAAGCTAGTGAATGAAAATTGCTATAACCCTTAGAAAACAAATGTCATTGAGTGTCAATTGTTTAACTTCAATACAAATTCAGGTGACTTTCCTCGCTCTTCACTTTCTCTGAAGTAACTAGGGTATTGTCTCGACCTAGACTTTTATGTTTATGTGACTTAGGTTCATTGCTATAAATGGAGTATATAACCCTATTTCAGAAAGTCAGTGAATTCTCTTTACCTTCTATAACTGTTAAACCTGACTGAAATCAAGCAAGCCCATTGCTCGATTCATATAATTTAAGGGTTGCGCCACAATTTGCTCACATTCTGAACAGTTACATAGACCATTGTCCCTCTCTTTCCTCCTTATCTGCTGATGGCAAAGGGGGAGAATGTGTGTGTAGATTCTAAGAAATCCACTTAAGGAAAACTAAGAAGAGTTAAAAGGGAAAAGGAAAGAGAAGAAGAATGGGAAAGAGGGAGAAAAGGGGAGCATGCGAGGATGCTAAGGGGAATGTGATCGCCAGAGACGCGAGGGCCTCAAAGGATATAATCAAATAATCAATATGGAGGGATCGCGAATATAAATACCTCAAAAGGATGTGGGGGAGATTGTGAGTGCACCTTTCTCTTCCGATCGACCGGCCGATGAAGAGAGTTTATCTTGTTGATTACCCTTGCAAAGATCAAAGACAACAACCAATGAAAATAGGAATTAGAACCAAGGTGAGTGTAGCATCAAATTCATAATAAAGATGAACATGAAAATCATGTATAAGAACACACCTTGTTGGGTGTTGGCCCTTAAACCCCTATGCAATGGGTAGGAGGTATAACATGATGCATGCAAAATATAAAAATAAAAGGAAGAAGTGCAAGTGTTGCACTAAAAGGAGCTCTTCTCAACGTGGTGAGATTGGGATATGTGTAATAACAATATAACAAAGGGCCAAAGTGCAAGTGATGCACTGCAGGAATTGCTCTCAACGGGGTTGAGAAAATAGAGAGGGATCAAAAGGAGGTATATGCATATGCATGCGTTCACGAACTAATGCAATAACAGAAGAAAGAATTAACGGAGGAAAACAATAGAAGAGGAAAACAGAAAAGAAAATAGAAGAGATAAAAAAAGTATGGGCAATTTCTCCTGTGCATTGGCTTTGAAGAATGTTCGTGAGGAAGCTCAAACGGATGGAACTTAGACGCCCGGAGCCCTCCTCCTAGCAGCACCTTCTCTGTAATAAAAAAAACAAAAAAAAATCCCCCATTCGACAGAGCCGCAGGGGCTCTATTTATAGAGAAAATTGGAGTTTTAATTCCAATAATGATTAGGAGAATTGATTTTAGCATGAGACAAATATTGGAAGGGGTCCTCCCGATCATAGAAAGCCATTAGAGTCATTTTCGAAGTGAAAAACGGCTCAAAATGAGGAAAGAAGGATGTTCTGGGAGATTTCGGAATTGAACATGAATTGACGACCGGCTAAATAGTCACTTTTTAAAATGACGCCCTTGGAGGCCTCGTCATTTTAAAAAAAGACGACTTTCAGAAATGGCGCTATTTAGTGATTAACACGAATTTTGGTCGGATTCAAAATCTCAAAATATGGCAATGAAAATGACGACCTGACTAGGGGCGTCAATTAGAAATGACGACTTGCACAGCGTCGTGAATCAAAATAATAAAAAGCCAAAAGGAAATGGACGACCGGGAATTCGGGCGTCAATTAAATTGACGTCCGAGTGAGGGTCGTTATTTCAAAATATGTAAAACAGGGCCATTTTTCATTTCTCAATATTATTTTCTCATTTTTTAGGTGGAGGTGCACCTAACTGCACTGATTCCAATTACTATTTTTTCGTATTTTTCTGACACCTGGAAGGCCACCAAATCACCTCTGAAAGTGGGCCAAAAATAATATTAAAAAATTTCAATTTGAAATTGACGTCCTACACAATGTCGTGATTTCCATTTTTTCCATTTTTTATTTAATTTAAATCAAAACAACGTCATTTGCTAAGTCATCAGTTCTAAAAAAATTCTGAAAAATTTCCAAAAAAATCTAGAAAAATGGGAAAATGAGAGAAATTGACGCCTCTACAAAGTGGCGTCATTTTTCTTTTTATTTTATTTAATTTTCTTAAAAGGAAATGATGCCCCCCATTACGCCGTTAATTCTGAAAAATTCATAAAAATGGAGAAAAATGTCCAAAAAATCTAAAAAAATAAGAAAATGGAGGAAAAAGGGAGAAATCTAAGAAAAGTGGGAAAAACCACTCAAAGAAAGTTAATTTGAGGGTTAAATTAGGGTATTACAAGATAATATGAGATGTACTCACAGTAACGCCAATTTTGACGTGTCTACAGCTGCCACGCCTTGGCGTCTGCTTTGCAAGGGAGCAGAGCAAATTGAAAAGTAGATGCCAAGGTGTGATGAGACACGCAATCAACATCACTTGATGAGAATTGAATCAAAAGCTCGAGATGAAGTAATCTCAGAAAATTCAATGAAATCAACGATGTTTGGATAAAAGAGGGAGTGTGCACGCGGGCACGAAGGAGATAAAAGAAGATGATCAACTTTCAGCGCGGTGGAAGTACTCCAGGTCACAAACCTGTAGGTTTCACCATTGGGGAGCGGTTACCAGCCAATGTGGACGTGCTGCAACCAAGGTGGATCAAAGGAAAATGATTGAAATAACATGATAGAAATCCCAACAAGGAGCTTTCGAGAAAATGACCCAAAACAGCGATAAAACGAACTGAGGATTCCATTCAGCAATGAATATCTCATATCTTGAAAGATTAAGATCAATTTGAGTCTCCAAATCAGCTTATCAGAATGATTTTCCAATGTTGATTCAAAGTCCTATATGAATGCATGCTGGGTTTAAAAGGAAAAATTAAAACAAATGAAAATATAAGATAATCAAGGATAATATTGCTAAACTGCCAAGACTGAGTCAAGAAACTGATTTCGCGAGCTGATACTGAGCCGAAGCCCGTTTATCCGCGCACCAACTGGCAAAAGGGAACCATCGTCCCCAGTCTTGGACGGCTCAACGGCCTATCCGTATGACTAAGACGCCTCTGGGATCATCATCGTTTTTGATGAAGGAGAACTCAAATTCCAGGTTTACCAAAGCCACAAGGTCCTTGATATAATCTAGTAGCGTATGTAACATATAGTAGAATGCATACAGGGGGATGGTGATAGCAATGAGCATAAGGGAACTGAGAAATGAGGTGCAAACACCATGGGACTTGGATGATGATGCCCAGTCGGTGGGACCAAGAGCTTCTTATCCTGTGCTCAAAATTTCATTAGCCAAGATATAAAAGATAACAAGCAATGAATAAGGCATTTAAGCATGAATCAAAGCGTCAATAAGCAATCATAACATAGACATCAAAGCGATCAAAGTTTGGTGTGGATAGCATTCAAGCATGTATTAGCAAAGCGAAACATGTTTAGAATGAATAGCATGAGTTAAATCATAGCATTGCAAAGCATCATTGTTTGTTGTTTGTCATGAGGATGACAATCTTGGCATGTGAGATTGAGATTGGATGATTAGAATTAAGTAATGCCCAGTGGCAGAGTGATCAAGTGAAATCAACAGGAGTTTATTAAAAGATTTTGGGAGATGAACGATCAATTAATGCCTAGTATAGAGAGATGATAATCAGGAGTGTCCATAGTGACGAATCATGATGATATTGGGAAGAATCAAAAGATTGATAGCGATGAAGGGAGATGACTCATCTCGTGCTCTTGATCCTTTGTAAAATTGTTGTTCCTTCAAAAACACCATCAGAAAATACAATGTAAATTTTTGGATTTTGGAATATGTAAATTTTTATGGGTTTAAAAAGATATTCAAATTTTTATGTGGATTTTTAGAAAATATTTGAATTTTTTTTTGTGGATTTTTAGAAACATTCATTTTTTTTTATTTTGATCAGGAAATATTCAAATTTTTTGATTTTTGGTCAGGAAATATTCAATTTTGTTTTGGTTTTTGGTTTAGACTTTGTTAATACAGCATCAAAGGGTGTTTTTGAACCACTGGCTAGGGATCCTTGTTCCTTCCATTTTCACTACAAACTGCCCAAAGTCGGGCGTGCATTGAAGGTGGCACCCTATAACCGACTGCCCTTGATTAACGGTGCCCCTACCAAAGCCATACCCGAGAAACATTCGGTCTTGGAGGGAGAAGAGAAGAATAATCGGAGATAAGCTTTATGTAGGATGGGAGATGTCGGGACTTGAATTCCTTCCAAGGTATTTCCCCTCAAAGAGGTGATCTGTTGTGCCGGGGCTTTATGCCTTTGATTTTTTAGACCCTTGACATGCATACGACCAGGGTTTTCTCTGCGGGGACTTTGCCTCTCTTGACATGCCATAATTCATAACTTTGCATTTATCGAAATCTGATTTTTATTTTCATAATAGCCCTTTTTGGCTAGATGTATCATGAAATTTGATTTTAGTTTGGGTCAAGACTGCCCCTATTTGAGACTTCTCTTGTATTGGGGATTACCTAGGTTGGTCATCTCATCCGCCAACCTCTTGCCCCTGCGTTCGGCAGAGTAAAGAAGAGAAAAGACTTTCAGATATACTCATGGCATGGCCAAAGCAGCAACGGTGTTTATCAAGGAGCCAGCTAAAGGGCGCCGTGAAGTGTGTGGAATGCCCAGCTAAGGGTTGCTCTTAACAAGCAGGGAGAGAATGTCAAGTTCCCAACGTGGGATTCTTATTAACCAAAGATACTGCAGAAGCAAGCCCAAAGACTCTTTTATGAGATTTAGTAAAGATAAAGATACGACCTAGGATAAAGGCCTAAAATATCACTCTTAATCTTGTTAAGAAGCACTTCACTTTGAAAATCATGCGTGAAGCAATGAGATAATGATATCATAAAAATGCTTACTTACGTCAACATATTACCTTGCGATCTTTGTTGAAGCAGCTGCCGCGAGAGGCGGGGTTGATCATCGTGGGATTTATCCTCAAGTGGCAGATAAAAGGATTGGAAGCAAAGGATTTGGGAGTGACTTAACAAGAAGGAGTGGTTGCTCAGACCAGACTCAGACGAATAAGGAGAAAAGGAAGAGAGGCGAGGGCTAGAACTCCCTTGCTAAGGCGCAGAGACCCTGATTACATGGAATAGTCGACAGAAGAAGCGAAAAATTAGAAGGAGGAGTGAGGACTAAAGCCTCGGAAGCAGTGGAAGAAAGGGCAGATGCCCAAGGCAGTGGACGTGGAAGAAGTTGGGTCGGACCCAAGATCAGGAGGAATTAGAAGAAGAAATTGATAGATGGAAAGAGGCGGATCCGGAGGGTCTGGAGGCAGAGGAGGATAATCATGAGGGGAAGAAGAATCCGGAGGCTCCGGAGGGATAAAATATCGAGGGACGCGGTGCCCTGGGAAAAAATAGGGAAAAAGATGATGGAAGAGGAGGAAAAGAATGAAGAATGCGATGTCCTGGAAGAGTAAGAAGACAAATCGGAAGAAAGATGGAGGGTCCGGAGGTTCCGGAGGAAGAAGATGCCGAGGGATGCGGTACCCTGGGAAGAGTGGATGAAAAGGGTCAGGAGGGTCCGGAGGTTCCGGAGGGGGAAGATACCATGGGACGTGGTGCCCAGCGAGAACAGGAGAGAAATCCGGAGGATCCGGATATGGAGGTGTAGAGGGGCGCGATGCCCTAAAAGGGAGGTCCGGAGGTTCCGGAGGGATAAGATACCGAGGGACACAATGCCCAGGGAGAATCAGTAAGAAGCCCAGAAGATCCAGACTTGAGGGTGTGCAGGGGCGCGATGCCCAAAGAGAAAGATCCGGAGGTTCCGGAGGAATGAGACACCATGGGGCATGATGCCCTAAGAGGACAAGAGAGAAATCCGGGGAGTGCGGATGCAATAGTTAGAAAGGGGAGCGATGCCCTGAGGGAGGATCGGAGGGGGCACAATGCCCGGCGAGTGTAAGGGGACCTGGAGATCCCGAAGATAGAGGCGGAAGATATAGGAAACGTGGGGGATCCGGAGGTTCAGGAAGGCGGGGAAGATACGGGTTTTGAAACCCGGGAAAGAAGAAGTGCCAATGCATGTGGATGCAATGCAACGGATGCGATGGATGCAAAGAATGTAGAGAACAAGAAGGGCGAGAGGATGAGATCATCCTCCTTACTCCTGGAGCGACCCATGAAGAATCGGTGATAGACGAGAATATGGATGGCGTTGAATGGAAGGTGGGTAGAATAGTGGAAGGCCCCTTAGCACCAAGATAACTGCCCCTCCATGGCAGTGAAAGTGTATAGCCAATTGGCCCAGTGGATAAAGCAAGAGCCCATGATGAAGCTTCAATAGTGAATGACAACTCCCTTGGAGAGTGAAAAGCAATAGTGCGAGGGAGTTGAAGAGTTGGGATAGGTAGCATCGCCATGCCCAGGGATTGCGACATATAAAGAATGTTGAATAGAATAGGCATTCGCCCCTTGTATGGAAGAAAAGGTTCAGAATTTGAAAGTTGGAGCAAGGGGTGCCTTGCCCTGTCTTTGGGCACGAACTTACATGGCATCAAAGTTTGACATTCTCTCTTAGTGAGCAGTGGCGGGGGCTTGGCCTCTTCGACCATGCTTGGCATAATTGTTGAGTTATGGTTTTGATGATTGTTGTAATTGTTAAGTTATGGTTTTGATGATAACTAAACTTAATGTGTGCTTTAATGATGATAACTAAATCTGTGATGATTACACATGTTCTTGATGATTGTGCTAATTCATCTTATTGTTTATGTTGGGTTTGTAAGAGGCAAGAGGTTTCATAATCTCTTTAATGTGAACAAGCATGGTATTAACCGTGACTATTTTGCTTGTAGGATCAACTCATGGTAGCCACCTGGTAAACCAAACGTGTGGATAAGCACCATGCTCCTCTGCAATCCAAAACAGGTGGTATATGCCATTTACTGTCAAGAACCATTGGTAAGGCTCCTACCTTGTATTAAAACGAAGCTTCATGCTTTAAACCATCAAGATTCACTCCTTTTCAAACTTGTGTTCATGAATCATTCCATGTGTTAAATCGAGTCTAAACAAACTTGTAATCAACTATAACACAAGCCCTTTTCAAGTATCGAACCAATGGATAGTTTCAAGTGAACTAACACTGGACTTTTGCAAGTTTGGAGACTGGCGGTCGACCTGTGGACCCTTGGCGGTCGACCTGAAATCACAGAACTGAAAAATTGGCACCTGTGAACCTGGCAGTCGACCGCCAGGAGCTAGCGGTCGACCTATTTTCCCAGCAGCCACAAAGCTACAGAATGGCCCCTAGCGGTCGACCGCCAACCCTCCACCGGTCGACCGCCAGCCCCGAGGCCCTCCTTTGTTGACTTTTGTGTCAAGCTCGAAAAGAGGTCCTTCACCCCATTTCTTTAATCCCAATACTCCCAATCACCCCAGATTTTATGGATCTAGGTCTGGGACTTGTCTCCTAACCTTCCAAGGGTTATAAAACCTCTCTTTGAGGTCATAAACCCTAAGAGGCTCCAAGAGAACAAGAGAGATCAAGTTGGCTCAAGGAAGAGGAGGAATATCACTGTAGCCGTGAACAGTGATTCGAAGATCAAAGCCTCATCATAGTTGAAGATCCAAGATCTATTTTGAAGCCTTCATCTTCCCATGAATTGAAGCAACACCAAATCAACATAGAGAGATCAAGATAGCAGCTATCAAAGGAAGGTTGCTGCAACGATCGTGAACAACATTTCTTCCACCAAGTTCTGCATCCGATCGAAGCCATTCAAGCATCAACTGAAGCCATTCAGTCATCTTCTAAAGCTAGGGAGTTCCAATCAAGCAAGGATCTCAAGAAGAGCTTAAGGGAAGGCTGTCCAAGTGAAGAGAAGAAGAAGTATTGTAGCAGTGAACAGTACTCCGTGCAAGGAAACCTACATCTAATACAAGGCCATTCAAGCTGAGTCTCAAGCCATTCAGGTGAAGAAGGAATCAACGCGAACATCCGGAGCATACACTCAGGGGGAGCCTAAATCAGGAGCATTCTAAACTGTGGTCTATTTACTTTGGTGTCTTGTGCTTTAAGTCTCATATTTGTGTTTCATCATAAACCGCAATAACTTGTGTGTGTGTGGATCGTGTTGGATCTGTGGTTGTTTGTGTGTGTGTTGTAATTGATTCGTGTGTGTACGTGGATCTTCCTAGATTTGCGTTTGTGTGTGTGAGGGTCTTTTTAGATCCGTTCGATCTTGTGTGTGTGGTTGTGATCTGGTTGTCGGGTCGTGTTGGAGTTCATCTCCGTGTGTGTGTGTGTGTTGGAGCTTGTCTCCGTGTGTGGGTTGGGGCGCGTCCCCGTGTGTGTATGCAGGCGTCGTCCTGCGTGTGTGGTTAGAGCGTTGTCTCCGTTTGGGGATTTATCCCCGAGTGTAGCCTCACCGGGTTTGGTGAGGGGTGGACGTAGGATTGCCGTCGTTGCATCCGAACCACCTTAAAAACCGCTGTGCATTGTGTGTTATTTGTGTGGTTTGATTGTTTTCGTTGTATGGTCGTGTGGGAACGGTGAGTTTGAGAGAATGGGTTAATTAGTTTTCAATTTCTAATTATTATTTGCCACATATTTTGTAAAAAGCTAAAAGTTCTCTTAAAATTGGTAAACACCCAATTCACCCCCCTCTTGGGTGTCATTGATCGCGGGACTTCAATTGGTATCAGAGCCAAGGCTCTAATTTCATAGATCTAACGATCTAGAGTGATCCAGATCAATGACTACCATTATGTACACTTTGAATTCTCCACCGGTGTTTGATGGTTACAATTTTGATTTGTGGTTAGAAAGGATGTGCAGTCTAGTCAACTCATATGATCCTAAGCTATGGAAGCTTATCTCACATGGTCCTTATGAGTTGCCTAAAGATAAATCTGTCTGGACCGCAGATTCCAAGCTCAAACATGATCAAAATTGTTTGGTTCTAAAATTACTTATTGCTGCAGTTGATTCTAATCATTTCCCTTTTGTCTCCCATTGCAGATCCGCGACGGATATCTTGGTTGGCTTAACTACAGTCCGGGAAGAGCATGAAGACCAATGTCTTGTGACAGGCACGAGTGATCAAGGGAGTGATCAACAAGTTGAATCAAGCTCAAAGGTAAATTCTGATTCTGATAATGAAGATGAATTTAGCTATGAGGAGTTATTGATTGCATATGATGAGCTTGCTGATAAATATGAGAGGGTTAAGTCTGAAAATAAAAAATTGAAAAAAAATGTTGGATAAAATAAATGTGATTCTCCATGTAAAGAATGCTCACACTTGAAAGAATTGATTGATGGTCATGTGTTCGACATTGAAATTCACAAAGATCAAATTTCTTCCTTGAGAAATGAAAATAAAGAGCTGAGAGAGAGAGTTAGTCATATGAGCAATGGTCAAAATGAGTTTGCTCATGATAAAAATCTTGAAATGGAAAATGAGAAACTGAAGGAATTGAAAAATACCATTTCTGAAAGATTGCTCATTTTTGAAAAAGGAAAAAGTTTGCTTGTTGATCAATGTGAAGAAATGCACGTGATGAAACAAGAAATGGAAACCTACAAAATCATCAACACCCAATTACATGAACAAGTCAAGACTTGTGAAAATAAGATGGTTTCCTATGAATTGCACATTTCATCACTTGAAAAAGAAATTTCTGATTTGAATGCTTCTTTATCTAGATTTGTCAATGGTCAAGAAAACTTGGATAAACTGTTGGGAATGAAAGTAAACTTTCAAAGAGAAGGGCTGGGGTTCAATCCTGTGAACAAAAAGAAATTTGAAAGTAAAATATATACTTCATTTGTTCATGACAATTGTGCACCTACCACCTCTACATCTTACTCCCAGCAACCCACTGTATCAAGAACCCAATCAAATCAGAAAAATAATGTGAATGTCCAAAAGCTTCAAAAAGAAAATAAAAATCAGAAAATCAACATGCATCAAAAATCTAACAATGCTGCTAGCATCTCCATAGATGTTGAACATACTTCTTTCACACACACACAACCACCTAGAAAGAAATTCTCATATTTTTATTATGGAAAACATGGACATACCATGCATGATTGTTTTATGAGAAAGAATGATGATTTAGAAGCATGTAGGAAAAGAATGAAACCTTTTGCAAATGGGAAACAAGAGTGGAACAAAAAATCACATGCTCCAAAGAATCCTCGTGCTTTTAAGAACTCAAAGTCATGTTGCAACTACTGTGGTAAATTTGGACATATGCTGCATGATTGATTTCTGAAGAAAATTGATGATTTGAATGTTGTTATGAAGTGGAAGCAACGTGCCAAAGATGCTGCTAACCCACAAGGATCCAAGATGGTTTGGGTACCTAAGAATGCCAAATGAGAAATTTTTTTGCAGGTGTGCCTTGGGAATGTAAAGCATGAATTCTGTTTTTATCACGAAGATTACACTCCCCAAGTCCAAATGATGCTGGTCATCCATAGTCAGGCTTGAATCAACTAAACATATACCATTGCAAGGATGAAAAATGATGAAAACCTTCTTAATTGCCACAAGGAGATGAGATACCAGAACTTGAACAACCTCCAGGATCGACTTGAGCATAAGCTGGTGGAAGTCCTAGTACGTGCTAAAGCAAGTGCCTAAGACATGGTATGAAAGGTGGAAAGCTTGAAAATGATGAATGCTCAAGGCACAAGTATTGAAAATAAATTTTCGATCTCTATTTTGAAAAACAAAAAATTTGTTGTTAGAATGCATTACATATTTTTAATCACCATTGCATCAATGCACTTCATGATTCTAAAAATTCATATGCTTGTTTATCATTGCATGACTACGTGGTATATCAAATGGTGATTTGATGAAGGGCAAGTCATTCTTGTCTGAAGACTATCACCATGCGTGAGAATGTATCTCCGCCTTGTACCACGAGTCACTTGTCCATTTAGGTCATAGGTTGCATATATTTCAAAAATAAAAATGTCATTGTGTATTTTGTGCACATGGAAAGGGGGAGCTTGTCTTTAAATGAATATGTTCAAATTGTGAGTCTAACTCATCCTTGTGGACATGCATCTCATACTCATTGCCATATCTGAATTGATCATGACATTGCTGTGTGAGTTTCGGGAATTCTTTGGCTGCATGAATGTTCAGATAATGTCGAACATGAAATATTCCTCACATATATTGCTTCATCTGAACTACTCAACAATAAATGGCTAGCCTCGCTTTAGGCTACTGTCAAGCTTACTTCCTTTTAAAGGCATGTGGTGATGCTCATTGAACTCAGGTATGCATTCTGAAAACTTGACACTTTGTTACTCTGGTTTGATAAGTGAAGATCTTGAAAAATGTGTATGAAATGATTGGTCATTGAATACCTCTCAAACTTGAACTGCATGATTACATCTGAATTGAACTGCCCTTCTGGTATATCAAATGGCGTTTGTGGAATAGTGGATTATGTCCACTTGGAAGCATTCCCTATGCGTGAGCTGGGTCTTCGGACTAAAATCTCTGTCTTGTACCAGATCTTAACAATTGTAACTGGCTTATGAAAGGTTGATCTGTGAATGGATCCTTGACTTGAGCTAATTATATTCAAGATATGTTTTGATCAAATGATCTAAACATTTGGCTTGTGGATAATTTCTCATTTGAAAATTGTGAAATGTTATTGAAAATCTGATTTTGAACAATTCTAAAAATTGGGTTGCATTGCTTAATTTTTGATCATGTATGCACCCTTATTCATAAAGGTCATGTCATGAAAGTTCATTGTTTGATTCAAGAATAAAATGTGATTGCCATTCATCTCACCAGTTTGAAAAATAAGCACTTGCATCTCATTTTTGCATTGCATTCTTATATCCTCATAGGCTGCATTGCATTAGAACTCATGACATTGCATATCATTAGTCGCACTTGGTTCATTCAGTTGGCATCCATTCCATTGGTATCAAATTGACATCACATTGCTCGCATGCATGTCATAGTGCATTTGCATAAACTCCCAATGTGTGTCTGTGTGCTATTATATGCTATTAAATCCCATCCTTTGGCACTTCTATGACCTTATGTCATCTTGATAAATAATGCTGCATTTGAGTCATTATTGGAGTGTTTCTTGCTGTACACTATGGGGGAGTTCTTATTTCATAAGTGCATCTGTTTAGGGGGAGCTGTCTTGTTATGTGTTCATGATGTTTTCGGTATACATGTTGAATCAAATTCGCACACTTCTTGCACAAAATGTGAAAATGAGTGTTAAAGATAAGGATATATGAATTTCTTTTCAACACTCTTGAGATATTAAACTTGCTGCATGTATAATGAAGAGACACTTGAGGAAAAAGCTGCCTACCCATCCTTGTTGAAAAATCTGAAATGAAAATTAAAGATAGAGCAATGCTCGGTCTCACTGAGTAAACTGGACACATGTCACCTAAGACGTGATGTCGTTCATATCTGAAAAATGTTGACTAGTACCTCTGTTCAAAATAAGGTGAAATGGTTCAGTATTCTGAGTAACCGGGGATTCTGGCATGAGCACCATGCGTATACTCGCGTAAAAAGGAATCATCTTGAACCTGATCACTCTTAAAAAATTCTGTCTATCTTGAGTTAAAAAATGATGCTGAAAACTCATTGTGGTAGAGCGTAGCCTCCAATACGCTGTTCTCAAAATTGAAGTGCAGTTTGTAAAATGTCTCCTTGTGTTAATCTGAAAATCTGAATATCCATATTGCAACTATCATTTTTCATGTTTCTCACTTACACATCTGGAAATTTGATTTAATATGTATTCAGAAAGTTGATTGACTACATTAACAATTGCATGATTCTCCTATATGATTGCACAACCTCCCATGTGCTACACATGTGCATTCCGGTTATCATGATTCTCTTGCATCCTTCTTATACCCACTCCCTTCTTCAATTAGTAAGGGAGAGATATACTTGCATGTCTATATATACGTATCTGCCGACTGCATTGTGTGCTTATCATGTCTCATCAGTTGTTTGTATATAGCCTCATGCACTTCATAAGAAAATTAAAAATTTACAAATCACTAAAAATCCCACAAATTTGGACTTCAATTTGTTTACACTTGCCATATGGGGTCTTTGCTTTCCATTGGTATCATGTTTGCATTCATAGTGTCATCACATGCTTGCGTTGAGTTCTTATCCATTTCCAGAAATTACAAAAATCAAAATTTTGAAAATAAGTGAAAATCTTTTGCTGTGCCATCCTGCTCTTTCATATTGTGAAAATCTGGTATGGGATCTAGTTTTTGAATGCTATCTTGCTGAATGCCTCATCTTGTGAACATCTCCATTGTCTCCCATCCTTAAGGCCAATCATTCCATTCAATTGGCATCAACATATGCTTGATTGAATTTATGTTGGATGGTATCATATTATCTTGTGAAACTATCACCAATTGATCTCATCTGATTGGAATCATGTGATTTGTTCGTCCATGATTTGCCCTTGCAGCTTGTTCTGATTTGATAAGATGGGCTCTTGTTTCCTCAAAGAAAGATAAGCTTGTTCGTCCTCTTTTGGATTCTTTCAGCTTGATGATATTGTTGATCATGTCCCAGGGCGAGAAAGTGTTGCATTATCCCACTTTTTGATTATGTCAAAGGGGGAGAAAATTGATGTTTGTGTGTGACAAGGGGAGAAGACCACTGTTATATCATCATAAGTTTATCATTAAGTTTGTCATCATCAAAAAGGGGGAGATTGTTGAGTTATGGTTTTGATGATTGTTGTAATTGTTAAGTTATGGTTTTGAAGATAACTAAACTTAATGTGTGCTTTAATGATGATAACTAAATCTGTGATGATTACACATGTTCTTGATGATTGTGCTCATTCATCTTATTGTTTATGTTGGGTTTGCAAGAGGCAAGAGGTTTCATAATCTCTTTAATGTGAACAAGCATGGTATTAACCATGACTATTTTACTTGTAGGATCAACTCATGGTAGCCACCTGGTAAACCAAACGTGTGGATAAGCACCATGCTCCTCTGCAATCCAAAACAGGTGGTATATGCCATTTACTGTCAAGAACCATTGGTAAGACTCCTACCTTGTATTAAAACGAAGCTTCATGCTTTAAACCATCAAGATTCACTCCTTTTCAAACTTGTGTTCATGAATCATTCCATGTGTTAAATCGAGTCTAAACAAACTTGTAATCAACTATAACACAAGCCCTTTTCAAGTATCGAACCAATGGATAGTTTCAAGTGAACTAACACTTGACTTTTGCAGGTTTGGAGACTGGCGGTCGACCTGTGGACCCTTGGCGGTCGACCTGAAATCACAGAACTGAAAAATTGGCACCTGTGAACCTGGCGGTCGACCGCCAGGAGCTAGCGGTCGACCTATTTTCCCAGCAGCCGCAAAGCTACAGAATGGCCCCTAGCGGTCGACCGCCAACCCTCCACCGGTCGACCGCCAGCCCCGAGGCCCTCCTTTGTTGACTTTTGTGTCAAACTCGAAAAGAGGTCCTTCACCCCATTTCTTTAATCCCAATACTCCCAATCACCCCAGATTTTATGGATCTAGGTCTGGGACTTGTCTCCTAACCTTCCAAGGGTTATAAAACCTCTCTTTGAGGTCATAAACCCTAAGAGGCTCCAAGAGAACAAGAGAGATCAAGTTGGCTCAAGGAAGAGGAGGAATATCACTGTAGCCGTGAACAGTGATTCGAAGATCAAAGCCTCATCATAGTTGAAGATCCAAGATCTATTTTGAAGCCTTCATCTTCCCATGAATTGAAGCGACACCAAATCAACCTAGAGAGATCAAGATAGCAGCTATCAAAGGAAGGTTGCTGCAACGATCGTGAACAACATTTCTTCCACCAAGTTCTTCATCCGATCGAAGCCATTCAAGCATCAACTGAAGCCATTCAGTCATCTTCTAAAGCCAGGGAGTTCTAATCAAGCAAGGATCTCAAGAAGAGCTTAAGGGAAGGCTGTCCAAGTGAAGAGAAGAAGAAGTATTGTAGCAGTGAACAGTACTCCGTGCAAGGAAACCTACATCTAATACAAGGCCATTCAAGCTGAGTCTCAAGCCATTCAGGTGAAGAAGGAATCAACGCGAACATCCGGAGCATACACTCAGGGGGAGCCTAAATCAGGAGCATTCTAAACTGTGGTCTATTTACTTTGGTGTCTTGTGCTTTAAGTCTCATATTTGTGTTTCATCATAAACCGCAATAACTTGTGTGTGTGTGGATCGTGTTGGATCTGTGGTTGTTTGTGTGTGTGTTGTAATTGATTCGTGTGTGTACGTGGATCTTCCTAGATTTGCGTTTGTGTGTGTGAGGGTCTTTTTAGATCCGTTCGATCTTGTGTGTGTGGTTGTGATCTGGTTGTCGGGTCGTGTTGGAGTTCATCTCGTGTGTGTGTGTGTGTTGGAGCTTGTCTCCGTGTGTGGGTTGGGGCGCGTCCCCGTGTGTGTATGCAGGCGTCGTCCTGCGTGTGTGGTTGGAGCGTTGTCTCCGTTTGGGGATTTATCCCCGAGTGTAGCCTCACCGGGTTTGGTGAGGGGTGGACGTAGGATTACCGTCGTTGCATCCGAACCACCTTAAAAACCGTTGTGCATTGTATGTTATTTGTGTGGTTTGATTGTTTTCGTTGTATAGTCGTGTGGGAACAGTGAGTTTGAGAGAATGGGTTAATTAGTTTTCAATTGCTAATTATTGTTTACCACATATTTTGTAAAAGGTCAAAAGTTCTCTTAAAATTGGTAAACACCCAATTCACCCCCCTCTTGGGTGTCATTGATCGCGGGACTTCAATAATAACCCGGATTGGCATCCGACAAATAAACTCTTGCATCTTGAACATCATGGCCGTGGCCAAATCTTTCTTTCCCGGCTCTTGATCATCTTTGGCACAAGTACTTGCAGAAGCACTCCCATTCCGAGTGGTAGAGGAAGCGGAGGCGGAAGGCTCCATGGATGGTGGAGGTTCAAACATGTCGAGCTTCTCCCTTTGCTCGGAGGCAGTCGGGGTTGGCTCGCGTGCAAAAAGGGGTGCATCCTGCTCAGGACTAGCCACGGGTAAGGGTGAAGGGTTAAGTAGTGGAGTAGGGGTTATAGGCATAGTGGGTTTTGGGGTTAAAGGGATAATGGAGGGTTGAGGTGGCGAACAAATAGAAGGCTTAGCAGAGACCGGCGTAGTGGAGGGTGATGGAGGCTTGGCGGAGGCCGATGGAATGGAGGCTACTGGTGTGGTTACGGGAGGTGAGGGTTTAGTGCGTTGAAAATGCCGGATGGGGCGAGAGGTGTTAGGGATAGGATGAGACTCATGGTGTGGCGGTATGGGTGATTGGAGTATCGACCCGTCATCATAACACCAAGAGGTCTGATAAATGGGGGTTGGATCGGGGACTGTGGCATAGTCCTGAGCATAGGGGTCTTCTGGCAGTGGAGGAAGAGGACGGCGAAGGAAACTCGGAAGGGGTGCATCTCGAGGAGCTTCAAATTCTTGTACCGTCTCCAAATCTTCATAAAATAAATCCAACGGATGCCGTGGTGAAGGCGAAATGATAAGTGGTGGAGTATCGTGTTGTGGGGGATTTTGAGGAGGCGAATATGTGTATGGAGGCGGAGAGCCATGTAAATGCGTAGTGCGGATGAGTGGAGGGCGGACGGCGTCCACAGAACTTGTAACATCTTCTCGCTCACATATATCGTTGATGCCATTCTCTCTTATCTCCTTCCAGTCTTTTACTAACTTAGCGATGTTATTCATGAAATCATGAAGAGGATTGACTTGAGATGGAGGAGGAGTGGGCTGTGGGCTGGTGAGCCTCTTAAGTTGTTCCTCCATGGAAGCAATTCTATCAAAGAGGCTTTGCTGGAAGGGTGTAACATGAGCAACAGAAGGTTGGCAAGATTGCTTTGGAGGGGTGGCTTGATATGACGGCCGTGGAGGATGGTTTATAGGCCGACCCGCTAAAGGACCCGGACCGACCAGATTACAAGGAATAAAAGGACCTTGGGGCCGTGAAGGGTGAGAAATAGAAGGAGGCGGGTGATGGGCCACCCGAGGAGTATGCGTGGATGAAGGAGGGGGGTGATGGGTCACCCGAATAGGAGTAGGTGTGGATGAAGGAGGCGGGTGATGGGCCACCCGAATAGGAGTAGGTGTGGACGAAGGAGGTGTACCCTCAGCAACGGCCTTAAGGGCTCCGATTTGTTGAGGGGTGAAATGATCTTGTCCACGAATGATTTGAGAGACCTTCTCGTCGTTGGGAGGAGGCGGTCCCGAAGGAATAGTGGCTTGCGATTGAGGCGAGGGACCATGAGATTGGACATTGCCCATGGGTCGGGCAATACCATAGGAATGAGGATGTGGTCCCTTGAAAATATGGTGAGGATTATGATGAACATGTTGAAATTGAGGAGTATATGATGTGCTAGGTTGTGCATCCTCATGAATAAAATTTGGATTAAACATGTTATTTTGTTTATCAAGGTAAGCCATTATGCAAGCAAAGTTCAAGCAAAATAATTTGCAAAGAAGCACACAAGTTGGAATGGTTACCGTTGATTTTTTTTATTTATTTGAACATTGGTGAATTAATGACTTTATGCAAATTGATGTGATCACTCAAGGGAGGAACCTAGTTTCAAATGTGGTTTTCTCCGGTGCCAACTAGGAACACTCTCTTACCATGCATAGGCCAACTAAACCCGGGACTTCAAAGGTACAACCTGCCCGGCGTCCGTGAGGGAATCCACGGGTGCGGGGACTTACGGAGGCTTGATTTAGGAATTTCCGCTCCAATGAGACGGAGTGCTCAATGGAGGGTCCTTCCTTCACCAAGAGGGGGGTGTGACTCCTAAAAGTGTGGGGAGAGGAGGTCTCCCAAACCAAATGCAAAGATGAATGCAAGCAGGTAATATCAAGCAGACAGTATCAGCATGAACATCACAGAACAAAATGACGACCTGGGAAAGGTCGCTATATCAAGAAACAGCGCCTGAGTGTCAGTCGAATAGTGGAAGCAGAATAAAATAGCGCCTTAAGGTGAGGCGCTGCCTATAGAATGGACGCCTGTGCACAGGGACGTCAAATAGCAGTAATCAGCATGAATAAACAATGATAATCAAAATGACGCCTTCCAGTAAGGCGTTGTACGAGTGAAAGACGCCTCTGACAGGGGCGTCCAAAGAAAATGACGCCTTGGTATGAGGCGTTATACTGGAAAATGACGCCTCTATGAGGGGCGTTAATTCCTCTCCAAAGGTCAGAAAGCTCAGACAGTGACGAAAATACCAACAGGAAGGAGAACACTCACAATCACAGTATGGCAATCAATAAAAATGTGAAAGGGGATATAGCATGCTCATCATTTTTTTTAAGAGATGGATAAATGGAATTTCTAAAAATCTATCAAACTAACAAATCACATAGGGAGAGTGCTACGGGAGCACAAAAGGAGGTGCACCGTGGGTGCAAAAGGGGAGATGGCACACGTGGGTGCCCAAGGGGAAGGGTAATCAAAAATAAAAATAAAAGGCGTCCCACCGTGATCGCCAATTTGTAGATTCTAAGAAATCCACTTAAGGAAAACTAAGAAGAGTTAAAAGGGAAAAGGAAAGAGAAGAAGAATGGGAAAGAGGGAGAAAAGGGGAGCATGCGAGGATGCTAAGGGGAATGTGATCGCCAGAGACGCGAGGGCCTCAAAGGATATAATCAAATAATCAATATGGAGGGATCGCGAATATAAATACCTCAAAAGGATGTGGGGGAGATTGTGAGTGCACATTTCTCTTCCTATCGGCCGGCCGATGAAGAGAGTTTATCCTGTTGATTACCCTTGCAAAGATCAAAGACAACAACAAATGAAAATAGGAATTAGAACTAAGGTGAGTGTAGCATCAAATTCATAATAAAGATGAGCATGAAAATCATGTATAAGAACACACCTTGTTGGGTGTTGGCCCTTAAACCCCTATGTAATGGGTAGGAGGTATAACAGATGCATGCAAAATATGAAAATAAAAGGAAGAAGTGCAAGTGTTGCACTAAAAGGAGCTCTTCTCAACGTGGTGAGATTGGGATATGTGTAATAACAATATAACAAAGGGCCAAAGTGCAAGTGATGCACTACACGAATTGCTCTCAACGCGTTTGAGAAAATAGAGAGGGATCAAAAGGAGGTATATGCATATGCATGCGTTCACGAACTAATGCAATAACAGAAGAAAGAATTAACAGAGGAAAACAATAGAAGAGGAAAACAGAAAAGAAAATAGAAGAGATAAAAAAAGTCTGGGCAATTTCTCCTGTGCATTGGCTTTGAAGAACGTTCGTGAGGAAGCTCAAACGGATGGAACTTAGACGCCCGGAGCCCTCCTCCTAGCAGCACCTTCTCTGTAATAAAAAAAACAAAAAAAATCCCCCATTCGACAGAGCCGCAGGGGCTCTATTTATAGAGAAAATTGGAGTTTTAATTCCAATAACGAGTAGGAGAATTGATTTTAGCATGAGACACATATTGGAAGGGGTCCTCCCAATCATAGAAAGCCATTAGAGTCATTTTCGAAGTGAAAAGGGGCTCAAAATGAGGAAAGAAGGATGCTCTGGGAGATTTCGGAATTGAACATGAATTGACGACCGGCTAAACAGTCGCTTTTTAAAATGACGCCCTTGGAGGCCTCGTCATTTTAAAAAAAGACGACTTTCAGAAAGGGCGCTATTTAGTGATTAACACGAATTTTGGTCGGATTCAAAATCTCAAAAAAAGGCAATGAAAATGACGACCTTACTAGGGGCGTCAATTAGAAATGACGACTTGAACAGTGTCGTGAATCAAAATAATAAAAAGCCAAAAGGAAATGGACGACCGAGAATTCGGGCGTCAATTAAATTGACGTCCGAGTGAGGGTCGTTATTCAAAATATGTAAAACAGGGCTATTTTTCATTTCTCAATATTATTTTCTCATTTTTTAGGTGGAGGTGCACCTAACTGTACTGATTCCAATTATTATTTTTTCGTATTTTTCTGACATCTGAAAGGTCACCAAATCACCTCTTAAAGTGGGCCAAAAATAATATTAAAAAATTTCAATTTAAAATTGACGTCCTACACAATGTCGTGATTTCCATTTTTTCCATTTTTTATTTAATTTAAATCAAAACAACGTCCTTTGCTAAGTCGTCAGTTCTAAAAAAATTCCAAAAAATTTCCAGAAAAATCCAGAAAAATGGGAAAATGATAGAAATTGACGCCTCTGCAAACTGGCGTCATTTTTCTTTTTATTTTATTTAATTTTCTTAAAAGGAAATGACGCCCCCCATTACGCCGTTAATTCTGAAAATTCATAAAAATAGAGAAAAATAACTAAAAAATATAAAAAAATAAGAAAAGGGAGGAAAAAGGGTGAAATCCAAGAAAAGTGAGAAAAACCACTCAAATAAAGTTAATTTGAGGGTCAAATTGGGGTATTATAAGGTAATATAAGATGTAGTCACAGTAAGATTCCTCAGGGGGAGAGTCTATGCTCAAGGGGTAGGAGTCTCAATCAGTGCATAAGTCTGTGCATACATAACCTTTGTAGTTGCATGCATGACATTTGATTATATCATCTCATGGTATTTATTCATTGTGTTGCCATCATCAAAAATGGGGAGATTGTTGTGCCCCTTGTGCCTTGATGATGTTGTGTAGTTTCGATGATAGCAAACATTATGAGTCATCATGTTAAGTCATCATATTCGATTCAATGTCTGATGAATGATTTGATTGAATGATGTCCGAATGAATGTCATGCTACATGTACTCTTAAGTCTATGCAGTTTAAACCCTGCACGCTACCTAAGCTGATGCTAGTCTGTTCAGGTTCATGCATCATCTGTATAGTCGATGCATTCCTAGTCATTGTGCATCTCAAGGTCAGTGCAAGGTCAATTGTCTAAGGCTATGGTTCGTGCATATCTCAGTCCGGCTGTTCAACAAACTTAGTGCATGGTATTGTTTATGTGGATAGTGGTCTGAGGGTCTTGTTTCTGCACGATGCCTTGCAATTGATAGTCGGTGCAATGTCGTGTTTCAGCACGGTCGGTGCAATCTTTGATCCTAGTATTGAAATGAGTCGGTGCAATACTTGCATATGCATACGTGAGTCTGTGCACTTCATTTTCCATGCACGTAGCCTTGAAGTGTGTTAGGTCGGTGCAAACGCCCTCGTGTGTTAGGTGCATCGGTGCAACCCTTGGTACTGCATGCTGATTAAGTCATACATCGGTGCATATCTTCTCTGTGTTTTCTTTGCATTAGGTCAGTGCACTGCTCTTCTCACACGTTAGTCGGTGCATCTACTTTTGAAGAGATGATTGAGTCTGAGCATGTGTATGTGACCACCACAATTGAGTCCGTGCATCAAAACCTTTCCTCTGTGCAATCTCCTCTCTTTATATCGTATAATTGTCTGAATATGATCCATATCTGATGCCCTGACAGGTACCTTTTTGTAAAGACTAAGAAGGGCACGAGATCCAAGATTAAAGAAAGTGCCAGAATCGTGACACGTGGAAAGCAACGATGCTGTGATGCTGACACATGACCTAGATATTTGGGCGGGAATCGTGATGACCACACGCCCTATCCTTTTACTGCTCTATAAATAAGAAGTTTCTTCCTCAGGAGCAGGGCGATCGTAATTGCGAACATACTTCGAAAGAGCAGAAGTAGAGAGAGCTTGCACGGTCCAGAGAAAAGAGAAGAGAAGGAAAGAGTCAAGAGAGAAGTGTTTGAAAGAATACTGAAAGTATTTGTTCTTCAGTCTCCTGGTTCAGAACCGGAGCTGAAATTGCTCAATGTTAAGCTACATTCCCCTTGTGGGTTCTTTCGTTTCTTCGCTTTATTTTTTCATCTTCGTTTTAGAAACTCGTTTCCAAGCTGTGTGTCAGCGGAGCAAGCTGTGAAGCTCAGCTGTTTGCAGAGGTGGATTCCTCTGGTCGGGTAAAGCTGTAAGTCCCCAGCGGTTTACAGAGGAGGATTCCTCTAGACGGCATAAGCTGCAATGCCCAGCTGTCTGTAGGGTTTTGACCGCAAAGATGTGGATCAGAGAAGCTGTGTATCAGCAGTGGAAGCGACATTCCGGTTTGGAGTGTGGGGTGGACGTAGATCTCGGGTTTGAGATCGAACCACCTTAAAAATCTCTGACTTCTGTGCGATTGCTTTGCAGACTGTGTACATCCAGGTCATTTCTTCAATCAGTAGTAGATGAATGTTTTGGACCGTCTTGAGTTAGATCTGTTGGGTCGGCGTTCATCGATAGTATTGTCCTTCTGTCTGTCATCTGACAGCAGCTTGTTTTAATTTCGCACTTGGAGCTGATGTTGTTGGTTTTAATTCGGTGGCTGATCTATTCACCCCCCTCTAGATCGTATACCGCATCCTATCAGAAAGTAGTCTTGTAAATGTCTTCATCCTTGATCCTTAGTTGATGGTAACCAGACCTGAGGTCTATCATCAAGAAATATTCTGCTCCGGAGATTTGATCAAATAGCTCATCGATATGCGGCAGTGGATATTTATTCTTGATTGTGAGTTGATTTAACTGTCGGTAGTCGATGCATAGCCTGAGAGATCCATCATTCTTCCTGACGAATAAGACCGGCGCACCCCAAGGGGATGTGCTGGGTCGAATGAAACCTTTCTCTAACAATTCCTGAAGTTGCTTTTTCAACTCCTTAAGCTCCGTGGGGGACACCCTGTAAGGAGCTTCTGAAACATGTGTTGCTACAGGGATAAGTTCAATGGAGAAGTTTACTTCCCTTTCGGGTAGTAAACTGGGTAATTCGGATGGAAAGACATCACAATAGTCTCTCACAATAGGTATTTCATCAAGGATAATTTCCTTGGACTCAGTAATGCCTACGGAAGCAAGAAAAGCCTCATAGCCTTGTGAGATAAGTTTGCAAGCGTGAAAAGAAGAAATGAGAGCAAGATGCTTCCTATATTTGATGCCAATGAAAGAAAACCATGGAAGATCCAATTTTTGAACGAAAATTCCCCTATTACGACAATTGATATCGGCCTAATGGTCACATAACCAATCTACACCTAGGATGGCGTCGTAGCCTTCCATATCAAGGCATATGAGGTTCGCGGGGAGATTATGGCCTTATATGGTTACCTCACTATTTGGGTAGTGGGTTGTAAGTTTAGTTCCAGGACCTAAGGGTGTTGTTATAGCTAGATCCGAAGGTAGGGGAATAGGTGAGATTGGCAAAGTTTCTACAAAAGTAGTAGATATAAAGGAATGAGAAGCACCAGTATCAAATAATATGAAGGTAGGATGTGAGTAAATTTGAGCAGTACCTTCCATTAACCCATCATCCTTGGGTGCTTCCTCGTCTAGTACGGCATTTAGACGAGCCTGCCACCTACGTCCACCATTAGAAGGTTGATCATTCATGAGGAATCGGGCATGCGATGCACCCGGCTTCCACATCGTAGACAAGTTCCAAGACGCTTCTAGCACTCTTTAGTCGAATGACCGAACTTCTCACAAAATGTGCAAGCTGTCATGACTTGCTTGTCCTCCTCTTTGACCTTCTTATTCTTGTTGTTGTTGTTGTTGCCATTCCCGTTATGGGACCTCTTCTTGCTGTCACGGGATTAGGACCCCATGACACTGAATCTTTCTTCTTTTCGCCTCTTCTTTTCATACTTGAGGCCAGAGTCTTCGCCCTTGCCCTTGTATTTCTCGACCTTCTCCAAGCTCCTTTCGCATAGGTGAGCTCGATGGACCATCTCAGTATTGGTCCGAATGTTTTGAGGGCCAAGTTGTTTGACAAAGATGGGCCTCAATCCGTCCATGAAGCGATTGGCTTTCAGGAGTTCCGTAGCCACAAGGTGTGGAGCATAAGGTGCCAGGCGAGAAAAATGTAGCTCATATTTTGCGACGGACATCATTCCTTGCCTAAGGGAGGCGAATTTCGTAGCCTTCCGCTCACGTACATGCTCCGAGAAATATTTCTCTCGAAAGAGTTCAAGAAACTCCTCCCAAGTAATTTAAGCATTTTGTAGATGAGCAGCGGTGGCCTTCCACCACTTGCGTGCATCTTTATTAAGTTGGAACGTGGCCAATAGGACCTTCTCCTAGTCTGAGCATTGTATAACATTGAATATGCGATCCATTTCGTCAATCCAATTCTCTGCTTTATCCGGGTTGGAAGATCCTGAGAATCACGGAGGGTTCATGCTCCGAAAGTTGCGATGTAAATCACCAGCGCCTGCCCGCGCGCTAGCTTGAGCCACTGTTTGGAGGGCCTGGGTGAGACCCGCAGCCGTTTGTTGCATATTGTCACAGTTCGCACGGTTGGTAGCCATTGTGAGAATGAGGTGCCTGAGAAAATAAACAATTAGTTGTTTTTTTGAAATTTAGGAAGATTAACCTAAAGGTTAATTTCTCTAGATAACTATCTCATCCCGGGCTCTACCCACCCTCACATGGGTTTGAAATTTTCTTTCCTAGTTCATAGGTGCGGGTCCTTAATGTCACGTCCCGAGACTATGCAGCAGAAACAATCGAGAACGTGAACATCTGGCTAGTATGCCTCAAGCGAGCAATATAATCAGAGCGCCAGCACATTCACACCTAAGAAATGAATGCATAATATTTGGACAAAATCTTTTCTTTAATTAAATAATAATCAAAAGTACATAAGATTGACTCTTGACTCTTAAACTAACTAGACTCAACAAAATGGAAAATTATATAATGACTCTTGACTATCACTAACGACAATCTACGGCTTCGCTCCTTCTTTAATCACTCTCGGATCCATCACTTGAAGAATCTGAATCCGACCTACTAGAATTTTCTGAAAAAGATTAAAAAAAAGTAGGGAGTGAGCACACTTGCCCAGTAGGTATCTTCATATCAACATGAAGGTAATGTTTAAGTAATTAACATTTTAGCTCGAGAGTATAAAACATGAAAAATATGATAAAACACGTGAATAAACCAAAGCAACATAAATAGCAAGATACGATCAAGGTGAGCCATGATAATTCATGTGGACTTGGAAATATGATCAAGCAAGAACATAACATGAATGTAATTTCACATTTCATGAACAAGCATGTATTTTTCATAACCATAAAGGCTATGCACTAGAAAGTTATGTGTCGAGAATGTACTAGCAAGCATGTAATTTCACAAGATTACCTCGTGAAAATTCATGGATTTCACACGTTTACAAAAAAAGTACTCCTGGCGCAATGCGACGCCAATATTCAACATACCCCATGGTTTATAGTATGTTTCCAACTATCTGTCGAGAGGACTAGAGTTGAGCCCTTAGACACTGTCCGTGCCCGCTATTGCATCTTCAAGTTATAAATCAAGCTACTTCCACGAGAAAATATCAATAATGTAGGCCAATAATGAACAAGTTCAAACTATAGTTTCATGATAATTATCAAGGTAAGAATGCACCAAATTAAGAATATGAGAGTTCAAAGATTGATTTAGAACAAGGTTATGCTATAAAGAAAATTCGGCAGCATAATGACACATTCTTTACTTTCCATAACTTATTAATATCTTATTTGGCAAGTGTTAAGTTCCCAGCAATCATCAGACCATCTAGGAACTTATAAAAACCCAACCCAAAGGTCAAACCTCAGGTTAGACAAAGTCAGGGACCTTGCGGTCGTTTACTGGACCGTTTAGGGAGTCATGTGGTCATGTCGAGACCGTTAAGCATATTCATGCGGTCGAATCCAGACCATTTCAACTGGTTCAAAGTTAGAACAAAAAGACTTGACTCAGAGTACAAATGCGGTCACGAGATGACCATTTTTTGATAGAAGCAGTCTCCGTCCGACCGTTACTGGGCCTTTAATGGTCATGAGAGGACCGTTTCTAGCCAAGACTCAGAAAACACCGGTAGCGCAAGTGCTTAGACCATTTGGGTTTTGAGGGTACTACTAGCTCGGCGTCCTAGTGGGAATCCCAGGCTCACAGAGACTTATGGAGGCCTTGAAACAAGATCACCTAGTCCGGTGGAAGGAATATCCAACGGAGAGGATCACCAGTCCAAGAAAGTGTGCCCATAGTGCAAAGTGTATCTAATGACATCGTAGCGGAATACTTGTCATGTACTTAAAAAAAACTCTAAATGAGAAGGATCATGAGAAAACAACGATCAAATCAAAACTTGACAAGTCCATGAACCATATGAAATTATGCTCATTAATATAGGAGTATAGGTTTGGCATGAAATTAACATAAGTTTAAAAATAAGTCCAAAGTGTATCAAGAACATGAATCCTACTAAGATGAACAACTAACATAACCAAGTGCATGAAAACATCACTTTTGTTTTGGAAAACCCTACCTAGGTGCCATAAGAGAGTGCACCCTCTACTAGGGGTATAGAGAAAGCCACTCAACCATTACACACTAGGAGGAGAATTTTATTGATATTCAAAGAGAACCAATCATGTTACATCAGTTGGATACTGGGCATTCCCAGCTTATCCATGTGAGCAACCCCTTTTATATACATGGGGAGTTGTTGCTGTGAAAGAAAGAAAGAATTACATTAAATTGAACAAGCTAGGTTAGCCAAAGAATCAGTCACCTGGTTAGCTTCACGAAAAATATGTGAAATAGAGTCCGTGTTGGATAGCAAGCTCCATATTTCCCTGATCTAGATCACAATCCTCCACGGGCAAGGTGACTTCCGGGTTACTATGTGCACAAGAGCTTGGGAATCGCACTCAATAAAAGCTGGCTAAGAATTCAATGCCTTCAGGTACCTCAATCCATCCATAAGAGCCTTGGTTTCAGCAACTAAACTGTTGCCCTGAGCATAATAGTGAGTAAAATCTAGTAAGTGTGAGCCTTGGGCATCCCAGATGATACCTCCACCTCCTAATACACCATCACCTTTAGATGCACCATTAGTGTTGAGCTTCAGATGTGGCCAAGGAGGACACAGCCATTTAACCAGCACCATTGATCGATTCTTATTTGAACAGGCAGAAATGTCAAAGGAGGCTAATATATTCCTTCTGATGTAGTTAGTTTCCTGAAATCCAGAATTGGTAACAACCTGTTTAACCTGTACAAGGATTTTATGAATTAATCTGTTCGGGTTTATGCTTGTATTATCATGGATGAAGGCATTCCTGCCAGCCCAAATCTCCCACAGGCCATAAGCAATAACCCCAATAACAAACAGACCGAAAGTTGTATTTCCCTTCACAGTAAGGAGAGTATGAATGATAATTCTTCTAGCTGTGTTACCAGAAATAGGAAGACCTTTTGAATTAAAGTAAGACCAGATATTATTAGCCAGCTCACTATTGGCAAACAAATGGTTAATGTCTTCCTCTTGGCTATCCTTGCAACATCTGCACTTAGAGCACAAAGGGATACCCGAGCATTTTATATTCCGGTCCAGAGGCAGACAATTGTGGATAATCTTCCACAGAAATACAAAGATTCTAGTAGGAATCCATGGGGACCAAATCAGCCTCCAAAACGAATGAGTTTTCAGCTACTGGTCATTGAAGAGATGGTTGTATGTTGAGGAAACTGTACAATTGCCACTAGAAGAGAGAGACCAGACTGCATTGTCTGGAACATGAGATATTTTAGTAAGAAGTACAGCCCTTTTTATATTTCTGGGAAAACCTTCCATACAACTGATCACCTCTGGGGTTGGGGAAGAAAGAATGTCCTGAACAGAAGCTTTGCTATCTTGAATAGAATTAGTAGGAATAAAAGAATCCAAACTCCTATCCCCAATCCAGATATCCTTCCAGAAGTTAGTAGCTAGACCATCACCAAGTATTAATCTTTGATTCTGGACAATGAGGTCTTTGGCCTGCAGCCAGCTTTTCCTGTGGAAGCCTTGCATTTCTTTAAAATTAACAAGACTGATATGATTGCCTCTAATATATTTAGCTCGAAACAGCTCTGCCCTTAAGGAATCAGAAAATAAAGCATGCCAAAGCATTTTAGTCTGAAGAGCAATTTCCATATGTCTTAGGGATATAATGCCCAAATCTCCTTGGGGAATAGATTTGCAAACTTCTTGCCAAGATTTCCAATGTTTCCGTTTGCCATGTTGGGAAGAGCCCCAAAAGAAATTGGCAAAAGATTGATCAAGAATGTGATGAATACCATTATGTATTGGAGTAGAAGCCAAGATGTGTATGGGAATTGAAGACAGCACATGCTTAATAAGAATGAGGCGTGCACCTTGGGAAAGAAATCTCACTTGCCATCCTTCAATCTTCCTTTGGATAGCAGTGATAATACCCACAAATTGAATTTTCTTAACCCTGCCCAAAGCCAGAGGAAAACACAAATACTTGTGTGGGAAATTCTGTTTGGCAAAACCAGTGATGTTCTCTATTCTGCTAGAAAGGAGCTGAGAATTCCTGGAATGAATAAAGTAGCCACTTTTGTGCACATTTATTAGCTGACCAGAGGCTCTTTCATAGGTGTGCAGAACATACATGAGCTTCCTGATGGAGGCAACAGAGGCATTGGCAAATATAAGAGTGTCATCTGCAAAAAGAAGGTGAGAGATAATTGGGCATCTGCGAGGCCCAAGAAAACCATCCAACCTTACCATCCATGAATGCTTTCTGAAGAGATCTACTAAGAGTATCCTGAGCAAGAATAAATAGATAAGGGGCTATAGGATCACCCTATCGGAGCCCCGTGGTGGACTTAAAGAAGCCAGCTGAATCACAATTTATAGAAATTGAAAACCAGCAGTTACTAATCATCAGCTCAATAAGGTCAATGAATATATTGCTAAAACCAAAATGTTTCAGCACCACAAAGAGAAAATCCCATTCAACTTTATCATATGCCTTTGCCATATCCAATTTAAACATAACATTGCCCCCTCTGACCTTCTTTCCCAAGTTTTGAGCCATCTCCTGGGCTAAGGCAATATTGTCTAATATATGCCTACCTTTGACAAAAGCAGATTGTTCCCTTGAGATCATAGATGGCAAGAATTTACTAAGTCTATTGCACAAGACCTTGGAGATGATTTTGTAAGGAAAGTTGCACAAACGGATGGATCTGTAGTCAACAATGTCAGAAGCATTGTTAATCTTTGGGATGAGGGCAATAAGAGTGGCAGTAAACTCCCTAGGGAGTGGTTTGCATTTGGCAAAGATTTCCCGTATAGCAGCAATCACTTCTTTCTCAATAATAGACCAACCTTTCTAAAAGAAATATCTAGTAAATCCATCAGGGCCTGGGGCACTGTCATTACAAATAGAAAAGACTGCTTCCTTGATTTCATCAGGATCAGGGACTGCACAAAGGTAGTCATTATCTGCTGCCGAAATCAGCTGGGGAATACAGTTGATGATTTCATTGTCAATAAATTGTTGCTGAGAGGTGAAGGCCTTTTGAAAATGTTCCACAGCAATGGCCTTCATCTTTTTCTGATCAGAGGTGAGAATACCAGCCCCATTCCTAAGGTGATTAATAACATTGCGCCTCCTATTAGCTACAGCAGTCAGGTGAAAGAATATGGTGTTCCTATCACCTTCCTTAAGCCATCGGATCCTAGATTTCTGCCTCCAAAATATTTCTTGTTGGACAATTCGGTCTGCAAGAGAGCACTTCGCAGCATTTAAGGCATCCAGATTTGCAAAATTAGGAGTGGAATCAAACAAATGTTCAGCCTTTAGAACATCATCCTCTGCTGCTAGAATATTGTTATGCACATCACCAAAGACCTGTTTGTTCCAAATCCGGAACATGTTCCTCATAGCTTTAAGTTTAATGCATAAGGTGGAGATGGCAGAAGAAGAAAGTGGACTAGTTTTCCAATTCAGATCAACTGTTTGAAGAAAATGTTCATGAGTAGTCCACATATGTTGAAAAAAGAATCTACTCTTGAAGTTACAAGGCAAAGCCAGTTTGACGAGGAGAGGTGCATGATCAGATGCCTCTCTTGAAAGGTGATCCACAGTAATGGGGTAGCTGTTCGGCCAATTGGAGTTAATAAGAACTCTGTCGAGCCTGGCCCAAATGCCCTTACCACCTTTTTGATTGTTATGCCAAGTGAATTTGGAACCCACAAAGCCCGCATCAAAAAGACCACAATCATTAATGCAATCCTTAAAATCAGACATAGAACTCAAACTGGGAATAATCCCTCCAATCTTCTCTTCAACATCAATAATGCAATTAAAGTCTCCAGCCATGATCCAGGGTCCAGAAACTATGAGTGAACGTGGGTTAAAGAAGCCCACAGTGAACGTCTTTCAATAGCACAACACTTCGCATAAATGAAAGAAGCAGATAAAGCAGGTAGAATGGGATTAGTCTGAAGCAAGAAAATTTGCTGATCATCTTGGCATAAAACTGAGAACTCTAAAGGCTCTTTCCACATTATCCAGATATGAGCATTATCATCCTGGTTGGCCAGGTATTTGTGCATACCAATCTTCTTACAGGTTTTATCCAATAGAGAAGTCTTTATCTTAGGTTCTAAAATAACAATGCAATCTACATTATGTTCCTTGACTAGGAACTTAATAAGACCAATGGAAAGGTCATTTCCAATCCCTCTAATGTTCCAGATGATAAAAGTCATGGATCCTTTGATTTGAGGTAGATATTACCTACGGAACTAGTCCTTTTCATACCTCTGGTGATAACTCATGTGTGTTCTTTAAGAACAGAAGTGATGTTATTAATCTCCGCCTAAATAGCAATTTCCTTGAATTACTGTTGAAGATCTTCCTGTTTGTTTTTAGAAGAATGTTGCTTCAAGGTAAGAAGTTCTCCAACACTAGATTGAATAGTACTCTTAGCTGAATACTGACCTTCAGAGGAATTGCCAAGGAAAGAACTAGAACCAATTTGGAGTGAAGGGAGCACTGTAAAATCCTCAACAGCTTGCATCATGGCATTACCATTGTGGTTAAAAGATGGAACAAAATTATTACCACTGGCAGGCATTGAGTCACTCTCATGACCAACAGAGATTGAAGGATTCATTGGCAAAGCCTTGCTTGTAGTAGAATTATCCAGGAAGGAAGAAGAGGAGAGGATCCGGATCTCAGCCGTATTCCTTTGTTCATTGGTGTGTAACTCCAACACTTTAGCAGGATGCTGTTTCAAAGATGAAGATTTCTGAAGCTCATGGTCTATGTCCCCGAAGGCAATCTCAGTAGAATTGTCAACTGGTGGCCCTTCCTTGGCTAGTTGATCCAGCTCCCCGTCTTCAGTTATTTGATGCAAAATTTCAAATCTATTAACTTCAGCGTCATTAGGTCGAGCAGAAGAAATACCAAGCTTCTGGGGTCTAAAAGTCTGAATATGGTTCCTCGGGCCTGGATTAAGAATAGGCCGACTATCATTACTTTTGCTTGACTTCTTCTTGCAATCATCAGCAGTATGTCCAATCTTATGACAGAAAGAACAGAGATGAGGAATCCTGTGATAGTTGACCTGCTGCCAAAAACCAATACCATCCATGTCAATCCATAATCGTTCTTTGCTGACCATAGTGAGGTCCATTTCAACACAAACGAGGGCTTTGGATGTTTCAGACATAGCCAAAGACTTATCATGGAGTCTAAGCACAAGGCCAAAATTCCCTACTATAGATCGTAGATAGTCCTCATGATACAAGTTAGCAGGCAAAGAAGGAAATCTGATCCAGACTGGTGCAGTGACAGGGTCTGCATCAAAATTGAAATTATGCACCCAACAAAAGAATCGAAACATAAAACCTTTAATGTACAGGTTCTTCTGGATAAGGAGCTTGACGAATTCCGCTTCGCTCTCAAACCTCAGTAAACGATGCCTTGAGTTCAGCCGTCTAATAATGAAATCGGACGCCAAAGACAATCGCTGGGCCAGGCAATGCTTGATCTTTGGAATAGCCGGTCTTCCATATGAGCATTTCGCTATAATGCCATTCTTGAGAGGTTACAGCGATGCTTCGATGTCCACTTTGGAGAAGAAGACCGCTGGCTCGCCAAGATCTGTGAATCTAGGAGCTTTAACTGGAATGGACATTCTCGGTTTAAGCCGAGACGCTATGAGAATTTGAGCGTATGAGCGATGAGCAGCATCAGGGCCAGGCGGAGAAAGGATCGGAGGAGGGGCCAGAACCGCCGAGGAAGAAGAAGCAAGAGTTGTGGGTGGGGGGATCCCCCACCGCCACCTCCATTATTCCGGAGGGGAGCAGAGCTTCTCACTCTAGGAATCTAGAGAGAGAGAAAAAATAAACTTTACCATTTTGATTCTCTTCTTCTGTAACTACTGAAAACATCACTTAAAACAGGGGTAAGACCTAATTAACTAGGCTTATCATATGATAAATAGGGCTATTCTGCATTAAGTTTCGAGTTAGCAATAATACAGAATTCCGAAAATGAAAGCGGTCACTTGAGGACCGTTTGACAGGGCCTAGCGTTCTATCGTAGGACCGCAAGAGGACTCAGGCGGTCTCAGGAAGACCGTTTCTTCCTGTCAACTGTAAACAACAATAAAATCAAAAATACATGTTAATCCAGGGCAGATAGATGTATGACAAAACATGGCAACAGGTAAATATGGCCTGATAACACCATATTAAAACACGGAGATGCATGGTTTTGAGTGAAATAAACTAAAATTATCATTTTGCTTATTAAGACAACGTTCATGCATGCTATGTTAACCCTATATGTGTAGTCATAATAAAACATCAAATACAACGTGTACAATGCATGAAATCTCATAAAACAAGAGGGCTTTTACTCCTAACATGTTAATTTAGCCTTTTCATGAGATAACATACCTTTGATAGTGCTCCTAGAGTTCGAATTTCTGACTGGAAGGAAGCCCTAGTTCTACCCGTTTTATGCCAAAACAGCCACTTCACGCCCTTCTATCTCCCGATCCTCTTGACCTAAATCCATGAAAATTGGAGGGTAGATAGAAGATATGAAGGGGATTAGAAAGTTCTAAAGACACAACTTCTAAATACCTCGTTGAGGGCTTCTATTTCCATGATCTTCACTGGGCCGTCGCATTGATTCCTGTGCAATCTATGGCAATCCAGAGACTTGCAAAGGGTCTAGCTCTCCAACGGCTGGGGCTTCTAACATGAAAATTTGAGGGAAGTTAGATAAAACTATGAAGAACAATTTCTTCTAAAGGACCAACCTGAGTAACGTCTTCATACCATCGAAACATGCGAGCCAACATTAGGGTTTGCATGAGTCGAAGTTAGGGTCTATTTATAGGATTTACGTAGGGTTTAAGGGATTAGATCGATCCTAGAGTCCTAAATTGGAGTATAGTTAATCCTTAGTAAGTTCGAGAGATTCATCCATGCCAGGTAGCTTCGATCTAAGTTGATTGGATCGTCAAAGATCCAAACTTTTCACATTTTCTCCCATTCATGGAACTGGGTTTGCCTAGCAGTCATAGGCGGATCGTTAGGGTGCGTCTGGCGGTCGCGCGATAGACCGCCAGGCTTCATTAAGTCCGAAATTTTTGAAATTTCGTATTATCCCCCATTTATCTATCAATTGGTGTATATATCTTATATTAAATCCGTAAATTACCCCATTTACGTTTCTAATAATGGGCTTGGGCATAATAGTTGGGCTTAGCTTTTTGGTAAATATAGGGCCTTTAAATGGATTTAAGAAATCCATAATTCTTATTAATAGCCCATTAAGCCTTTAAAAATGCCTAATAACTACATTTTAATTCTAAAACAATCCTAGAAAATTCTCGGGCGTTACACTTAATCCTTGGACTTAGTCTATGACTTGACATTTTCCTAGGACTTACTTAAGCCTAGGCTCTAACACCACTTTAACAGTGACGCCCTGAGATATGCAGCAGAATTAAGTCGGGAATGTGAACAGCCGGCAAATAAAACCTCAAGCGAGAATGACAATCAGAGCACTATAACTCATCCACATAAAAGACGAATGTACGAGATAATATACACAAACCTCAACTTTATTAAATAACAACCAAAGTTTACAAAAGACACTTAACGTGACTCTCTTTGACTTCTAGACTCAATGAAAAAAAAAATTACATAACATGATCGACTTCACCGCCTATCACAGTGAAGGAACTTATTACAATATGACTCATGACTAGAATAACTATGGCTTCCCTCATCCATCAATCGCTCACCCCCTCGGATCCGTCATTAGAGTAATCCGAATCTGATCTACTAGAGTTTCTTGAAAAAGATTGGAAAGTAGGAAATGAGCACACTCGCCTAGTAGGTATCTTCGTATTAACATGAAGGCATGATTTAAGTAATTAACATTCTAGCTCTAGAAGGTAAGATAAAGAAATAAAATGCAATGAAACGCATGAAATAAGCCATAACAACATTAAGTAACAAGGTACGAACTATAGAGATTGTTGACACCCGTTTTATACCCAATAAGTCGGGTCATCTCCTTATTTATTCAATATGATGCTCCGAGTTGTTCACTCTTCATTGAATTTCTTTTAATCAGTTGAAGCCTGTTTTCTGGGTCTCAATTCCTGGATTAGACCTGGTTCCTGGTGGCACTTCGTTCAAAAGCTTGGCAATCCCTCCATTCTATTTTCTTGAAAATCAATGATAATAACGGTCTGGACTAGGCGCGTCATTTCATAATAACGCATGAAGACTGGGCCGTTACTCTTTGAAGAGTCCTAAGACTTAGGGCCTCGTTGTCCTTTGATAATAACGGTCTACTCTCTGGCCGTTGTTTACTTATGACGCCCTATGCCCTGGCCGTTATTTACTTGCAGAGTCCTATTGTTTAGATCTTCTTCCCATCGATCTTATCCTTTGGATAAGATTGAATATGACGGTCATGCCTTGGAGCGTTATTTCCAAGTGGCGGTCTATCGTAAGGCCGTTACTTCCTTCAGAGAGTCCTGACAGTTCAGGCCTTTTCTCTGCTACTCCGTGGACGAGATAGGGTTTTGGATTGGCATTATCTCCTTCAATTCTAATCCTCAGGACCTCTCGTTTGTTTCTTTGGACTCTTGTTGATTTTATCCTCAAGGATTTGCTAAGGATTATCCTCCTTTCTTGGCTGATTTATCTTCAACTCGACCTGAGAGTTTGAGGGAGTCTATAAATAGAACCCTTGATTTCATGACCCAAGAGAGGAAGATTTGATTCACGACGAAGTGCTGCCAAATTCAGGAGTCATCTACATCCAGGAGGGGCTGCTTCCCACGTCCATCTTCCAAGTCAAGGGAGTAATTTTGGGTTTTAGCTTGTCAAGATCATTATCATTGCATGCTCAAGTTTCCCTTGGTTTTATTAATCAAAAGCATTGTCCCTCCTCTTCCTCCACGTTTTTCACTGTTGCTAAGCATACACATATCCTCCTAAACTTAAAAAACGCCCAGAGGGGTTAAAAACCAACAACTCCCCGGTAATCCCCTCTCCTTTTGATGTTCTTAAGCTTTTTAGGGATTGATGCTATACTTATGTTGAGGGCTAATTGAGGTTGTGTTGTTTTGCTTTCTACATCCTTGGCAGATTTTACAGGATCGATAGCACGAGGCCCAAGCCTTCTAGCCGGCTGGAAGGGTTGGAGTTCAAAGAGTTCACATCTTTTCACTGCAGGTTATCTGACGGTCAGGTGCAGGAGCGTTATTTCTTTCTGGCGGTCTATCGCACGACCGTTACTTCCAAGCGACGCACAGGGTTTGGACCGTTATTTGCAAGTTGATCTGCAGGCTTTCCTTGGTTTTCTCTCCCGTGGGCGGGTGTTTCATCCACCTACTTCCAAGGTATATTCGAGTCTTTGATTCGTGTTTACTTTGGTGGCGATCACGACTTTCCTTAGTGTTGGGCACTAGCTGTCTTTTTCATCAAATCTCTTTATTCCCCTTGATTGTTCCACCCCTAGCGGTGTGTTTTTATTTATCTTTGCTCCACGCCCCGGCGTGTGTTTTCGTTTTTTCCCTTAGCGTAATTTGATTGAGATAGCATGCCCATGCTAGAGTTAGATTTGATTGCCTAGGTTCATGTTCACATCTGCATAGGTTGAGCTGATCTTTGGTAGTTTATTTATCATCTCGCCATATCATTTTTCAAAACCCTCACAATCAACAAAAAAAGAAAGAAGATAAGAAGAGATAGGTAAACAAACGATCAACAGATAATTTTTTGGCGATCACGGTGGGACAACTAGTGCCAATCGTGCTTCTGATTCCTGTTTAAACTTGCCATCATCTGTTTGTTCAGTTGTCTTTTGATCCCTTTGTTTTCACCCCTCTTTCTGGTTTTCTGAATCATATGACGGCCCTGTCTCAGCGCGTTACAGTGTTCTGACGCGGGGACATCAGGCCGTCGCTTGTCTCTGTGGTGTGAGCTTTCACGGGTTTTCTGTTACTTTAGTTTGTTTTTGGTTCCCTGGCTCGTACGACGGTCTGGAACCCCTGCGTTACATTATTTATGGCGGTCTGGTCTATGACCGTTATTTGTCTCTGACGCTGGGGCCTTCGTCCGTCACTCTCCTGGAAGGTACGCATCCGAGGTGCAGTTATTTCCGCAGTTTTTGGCTGTGATTTATTGCTTGGGTGCTGCTTGATTTCTGCCATAATTCCATTCATATCTTCATATCATTATGTGCGCTGTTGTTTGCTAGATTCTAGGCTAGACTTTGCATGCACTCCGGTGCACATAGGGTCATCCATCTTTTCATATATTAGACTGCATTTTCCTACCTTGTTGTGAGGACCTCTCGTCTCCATATTCCTTGGGGCCGACTAGGAAATCACAGCAGGGACCTCCATAAGTCCCCGCGAGCCGTGGATTCCCACACGGACGCCGGGCCGGTTGTACCTTCCCCCCTTGCGTCTAGGGTTGCATAAGTGAAGGAGTGGTCACACTTAAAGTCAAGCCAAGTCCATATCCACCTCCTATTAGGAACCCATTCGGAGAGAGCACATATCAATCAATTCACTAAAGTTCCAAAGGAGAAATCATAAAGAAACTTTGTTTGCATCATCTTAAGCAACTCGGTTGGCTTTTGAGTGTCTTCATTCCCTATCACTTGTATCTTGTTTGAATCACCTAGGTGCGATTGCTCATTGTGTGTTTGTTGTGTTTGTTGTTTTGCATTTATCAAGGTTGTCCGTTGCATGTGGAGTTGTTTTCGTTCGTCCGAATCATCTCCTCGAGTCGCTTCCTCCTTCACATTCTATTCCAATCCCCTCTTCGAATCTACCATGGCATCCTGCAATCCTCCTCGCTCCCAAGAGGATTCCCTTCCTCAAGGGCTCCTTGAGAACCCCCCGAGGGTTATTTCTTTCTCCACTGGAGAGGGGACCGCCCCTCTCTCATCCTCCAGTCCCATAGAAGGCGGTCAGGTCATCCCTTCTTTATCCACTCCTTCCGCGGGCTCTGTCCTCCATATGATGGCTCAGTTGGATCCGACCCAACTCCAGGTCCTCTATCAGGCCATGCAAGGGTCCAATCCTCCTCCCTCCGCTACCGTCCAGGGGCACTCTAATTCTTCCATTATTGGGCCGTCTGTTCAACCCACCCCGATTGAGCTCACCCCGGTCCAGCCCCGGACCATCACCTTTGCTGGCATGGAGATGGGTCAATCCTCCAATTCGACCCATCAATCGTTTGATAAGGGGAAATCGCCTGTCCCCTCTCTTCCGATGGATTATCATCCCTCTGCTCTGGCGGCTCCACAGGTCCTCGTGGGCCCATCCGATTTCTTGCCCCAACAGCACGGGGTGGCCCAATTTCACTCCAATCCGGGTCTATCTCAGGCCCAGTATCCTTCTTACGGCCCCCCTAGTTCCACTAGTTATCCTTCTGCTCCTTCCTATGGGCTCCCGCCCTCGGCAACCGCCATTCCTCCTGCTCACCAGATACAATCAACTCCCTTCACTGCCCCTGCTCCCTCTCGAGAGCAGGATTTGCTTAATAAGTGGGCCACCATGCAGCAACAACTTGATTTTCTTCAGAAGAAGGTGGGCCCACAATCCTTGGCTGATATTCCCGTCCCAAGCTTCCAGAACATCCGTTTCCCTCCGCAGTCTGAGCTCCCCAACTACCGTAAGTATGATGGGAACAGCAATCCCTTCATCCATGTGAGGGATTTTCTGTATGAATCGGCGCAGTTCCAATATGATGATCGCCTTATGGCGTACCTATTCCGCCGATCATTGGATGGCGTTGCTCTGGAATGGTTTTATTCTCTGCCCCTAGAAGAGGCCGAGAGCTTCAAAGTGGTCAAGGACAAGTTTATTCAGCGGTTCCAAGACCGGGTCGGCCCGGAATATTCATTCACAGATCTGGTGGCCGAGAAAATGAAGTCGGATGAGGAATTCGCAACTTATGCAGATAGATGGAGGCAGATGGCCGCCAGGGTGCCCGGCCATATTCCAGAGGAAGAAAAAGTTAAACTGCTAATTTCAAATGCTACGCCCACCTTCAAGAACATCCTGGCAATGAACGATATAGCCAATATGCATCAACTGTATAGCCGGGCGCGATTTATACAAACTCAGTTTAAGGACTCCCCTATCCATTCTCTTTTCGAAAACCAAAAGCCCAAGTACCATAAGAAACCACAGGGGCCGGTTACCGAAGGAGTCCAGACAAATGAGCAAGTACAAGCTGTTGCTTTTCCCTACCAAGCCGCACCATTCCGCTACAACCAAAGCCCCCGCAATCCGTAAAACTCCGCTCCGCAACACTTTCAAAACACTCCACAAAACCCTCCGCCTACCTTCACCATCCCGCAAAACACCTTCACCGCGCCACAACAACCACCACCATCACCGTAATACCATAACGCCCCTCCACCCGGCGGCTACAACAATAATAATCCCAATAGCAAGCGCCCGGCTCCCAGAAGAGCCCAGTATCCTCCATTGCCAGAGACACTTGCAGACATATTCTCAGCACTCATGGCGGTAAATGCAATTCAACTTCCTCCAGAAAGGACTGTTTGGAACCCAGCTGTTGATCAAACTAAGTATTGCATGTTCCACCGGCAGCCGGGTCACACTATAGAAGGGTGCTTTCACTTCCGAGATCTCGTGTACGACCTACACGAAGGACAGAGAATAGACTGGGCCGAGATGCATAGGGCCATTATGGAGATCAAAGAGAAGAGAAGGCAGCCGCAGGGGCAGCAAGTGCAGCAGCATCCAGCACCGCAGTCGCAACAGCCGCCACAACAGCAGCCACCGCAGCAAGCACAAGATCTGGGCATCCATCAGAATCCGATGCCAAACCATCAACCCGCTCCTCCGCAGCAGCCGTGTCACGCCCCGAGCGCGGAAGATACCCGGAGATGCGCGACGTGTCTATATCAATCATGTCAATCAGAGTGGTCGTGTATTCGACACAAAGACAGAGATGCGCAAAATAGCAAGATAACCCAATCCTTTATTTCATAATGGATAGACTATTACAAATCCAATACTCTGTTAAATAAAAAGGAAAAGAATACATAGTTGACTCAAGAAACTATGGAAAAGACTAGACGACACTTGTAGAAGCTCTATCACTTTCACTCTTGACCATTCCCATCCGATTGACTTCCATCGTCGTCGGACTTACCTGAAAAGTAAAAAGGGACAAACGGAATGAGCGAACGCTCAGTAGGAAATTATATCTCAAGTACTAGCAAGTGGTTTAAGTAATTACATTTTTATGGATGCAATAAAGCTATGCATGCTCGCATGAAACGACAAGATAGAGAGAATGTAATATCAAAGAAATAAGATGAACTTTCATGAACAAGATACAAGTTATTCAAGATATTCAAGCAAGTACCATTATCGAGTCATGTCAAGAACTTTGGCTATCATGTATCAAGCAAGTAAATTACCCTTTTTCGGGCCACGCATTTCATTTCATGTCAAGTACGAGTCAAGTACAAGATGTGTGTGGAATGTCCAATCAAGCAAGTCAAGTACTCGGTATAATGCCAGATACCTTATCATTTTAACTCCCATGGGCACAAGTACTTTCGGGTGCTCCTCCCAGGACCAGATCGGGCCCTATATGCGCAGGCATTTATCATGTGTTTTGACATCCACTCTTGTTTATATAGCCAATATAGAATTTCAATAATCAAGCTTGTAGACACGTATGACAACTTTGATAGAATAGAGTCCAAAATATGACAAAGGACATAGAATGGCGATAATAACGGTATAATCACGATGTCGATAAAACTAGGTAGATTATGGTTCCCTTAACTTAGGTACCATGACAAATCAATATGGACATTTTTATATAGAGTTGAGGTCCACATGAACAGTATATCAAGGTAAAATACCCTCATTCTTATCATAGAATTGAGGTTTACAAGAACGACATGATATGGCATGATATCATCATCCCATTAAGAATTTCTTATGATATACTCTTTGTATAATCATAAGGGCCGGTATACCATGTTTTCTTTAGATTGACATGGCAAAAACTGTGTAATGGGTTTTTAGGGTACAACCAGCTCAGTCGGCCTTGAGGGAATCCAAGGCTACGAGGAGTCTTACGGAGGTCTCTATGACTAACTTGCTAGTCCAAAGGAACGGAATGTCCAATGGAGAGCTTGTATGTCAATGAGAGTTGAGTGTGATCGAGAAATCAACATGAAACGTGGGACTATACTCACGGAGTGGAGAATAGTGCCGATATATATATATATGTATAATATGAAACCATCGGTAATAGAATCAGGATAAAATCAGTTTACAGTAAAATAACGACTTAGGTCAAGTCGTGTCTCAAGTAATTAACGCCTAACAGAAGGGCGTTTACATATATTGCCAATTTGCAGAATTTCCATTATTTCATTAATTTATCAAAAACACGCCTTTCTTGGGGGCGTTTCTTCAAAGTTGACGACTGCAGGGGCAGGCGTCTCATCATTTACATATTCGACAGGATATAATTATTCTCAGAAATTTATCAAAAACGCGCCCTTGGAAGGGGCGTTACTTTCTAATTCCATTTTACAGAATATGTGAATTTCAGGTTTTTAACAGATACACGCCCTAGGAAGGGGCGTTACTTTTCAGATTCACGCCTTATACTGGGGCGTTAGAATATGGAAAACGACTTTGTCCAAGTCGTGAATTTCAAGGGATTTACGATATTTTAATAAATAATATTTCGAGAGACAGGAGACATGTCATGGCCGTAAAATTTAACAGGAATTCACAGAGTCATGCAAGATATTAAAAATCAATATTTCATATGTATTGTAATTTTTAAACAGGATCAATTATTAATCACATGCGATTCTTATGAAATTAACGCCTGCGTAGAGGGCGTCAAATATTAAATTGACGACCACTAGCATGGTCGTTTCTTTTAAATTAGCGCCCTAATCAAGGGCGTTTCTTTCAAAATATTTCAGAAAACGCATGAAAACTATAATAATCATATGCATGACATGCTTATATATATATATATATCTTGCATTAATTTCATTTGGGCTACAGTAACTTGAGAAAACCTACCTTATGATCTGGATGAAGGAGATGAAAGGGCTTTGAAGCTTCAACTGCAACTTAATAGAAGAAGAACAATCGTTCTTCCGTCAACCTGGAGAGGAAACGAAGAATATTAATTCTTCTCATGCTACGTTCATAAGAAAGGAACAGAAGAAGAAAATAGAAGAACATATGTTCTTCACGTACCTAGCAGCAGACGTTCGATCAAATGGGTTTTAGGGTTCGATCGAACATGTTATTTATAGGATTTTGAAGTCCTAACAAGAGTAGTGTTTGATTGAGGGTAATATATCCTTAATAGAGTCCTTACTCTAATAGACACTTACTAGATTAGGTTAATCTTTCCTTGGATAAGTTCTGGGTTCGATCGGTTCACGAACTGAATTAACGCCTTAGGTCAGGGCGTGTATTATTTAATTGACGCCTTACTTTAGGGCGTTTCTTAAAAAGCGCCTTGAAAAAGGGCGTTTCGTGTTTTAAAACACGCCCAAGATAGAGGCGTTTCTTTTACTTACCCATTTGGTCGCGTGAGAACTGACGACCGTAGGTGTGGGCGTCCTTTCTTTATTCACGCCATGGGTAGAGGCGTTTCTTTATAAATTAACGCCTTAATAAGAGGCGTTATTTTTAATTTTGTTTTATTTCATCCAATTAACCCTATTCCTTTTATATATTACTTCTGTAATATATATGTTTTAATTCATTTCAATTATTCATTTATTAGGGTTGCTACACCCTCCCCCACTTAAAAGAATTTGGTCCCCAAATTCAATATATATATAATTATACATGCGGAGAGTGTAGGACATATACCTCTTAGAATAACTCGGGAAATCGTTTCTTCATAGATTCCTCGGTCTCCCATGTCGCTTCGCGTTCAGGATTCTTATTCCATTGCACCTTGATCATGGGAATAACCTTATTCCTTAGAGCTCGTATTTCTCGATCTAATATCTTCAAGGGCCTCTGTTCATATGTGAGATCTTTCTGGATCACCAGATCTCCATGCTCAATAATATGTGACGGATCGTGCACATACTTCTTCAACATAGATATGTGAAATACATTGTGTACCTCAGACAACTGAGGAGGCAACGCGATGCGATAAGCAACCTCGCCAACTCTTTCGAGTACCTCAAATGGTCCGATGAATCTTGGCGTAAGCTTGCCCTTAACACCAAATCTTCGTATGCCACGTCCAGGGGATATTTTAAGAAATACATGATCTCCAACCTGGAATTCAAGATCCTTCTCCTGGTATCAGCATAAGCCTTTTGCCTTGTCTGAGCAACTTGTAATCTTTCTCTGATTACTTGTATCTTCTCGGTTGTATCCCTTACCATGTCTGGACCTAATAGTTGTTTTTCTCCAACTTCGTTCCAACATATGGGAGATCGGCAACTCCTTCCGTATAAGGCTTCGAAAGGTGCCATTTGGATACTAGCTTGGTAGCTATTATTATATGCAAATTCAACTAAAGGTAAGTGGTCATGCCAGCTTCCTCCAAAGTCAATAATGCATGCTCTCAGCATATCTTCAACAACTTGATTAGTTCGCTCGGTCTGACCATCCGTTTGTGGGTGAAAAGCAGTACTAAAGTTGAGCCTTGTCCCCAACGAATGTTGTAATCCCTTCCAAAAATGAGAAGTAAAACGGGGATCTCTATCAGACACGATTGAGACAGGAATTCCATGTATCCTGACTATTTCTTTAATGTATGGTGCAGCTAGCACATCAATCGACCATCGGCTTTTGATTGGCAAGAAATGTGCCGATTTAGTCAATCGATCAATGATAACCCAGATTCCATCATGTCCTCCTTTAGATTTAGACAAACCCATGATGAAGTCCATACCAATATCCTCCCATTTCCACTTAGGAATATCTAGAGGATGTAGTTTTCCCGCAGGCTTTTGGTGTTCCGCCTTGACCTGTTGACATGTGAGACAGCGTGATACATAGTCCGCTATTTCTCTTTTCATATTGGGCCACCAAAAGTTCCTCTTTACATCTTGGTACATTTTAGTTGATCCAGGATGAATAGTGTATCTTGATCTGTGAGCTTCATCTAAGATCTTCTTCTTTAATTCCGGACAATCGGGTATACAAGTTCTATCTTTGAACGATAATCTTCCATCAGAAGTTAGTTGAAAATCAGATTGTCCTTCTAATCTGCCTTTGATTTCTATTAACATAGGGTCGTCATCCTGAAGTGTTTGTATCTCAGATAACAAATCTGACTGTATGCTTACATGGGATAGTGTGACAAATTTGGATTCCGTGTCCAAGCTTATATTGAGCTCGGAGAATTGTTCAAGTAACCTCCATTCTTGTATCATACAATTTGCTATCTTTGCTCTCGGCTTTCGACTAAGGGCGTCAGCAACATAATTACCCTTTCCGGGATGGTATTGTATATTGAAGTCGAAGTCCTTGAGATATTCTAGCCAACGTCTTTGTCTCATGTTCAGCTCCTTTTGTGAAAATAGATATTTGAGACTTTTGTGATCGGAGTATACAGTAAACTGTACCCCATAGAGATAGTGTCTCCATATCTTTAGGGCAAATACTACCGCGGCCAATTCCAAGTCATGGACGGGGTAATTCTCCTCATGCTTCTTCAGTTGACGAGAAGAATATGCTATGACCTTCCCATGTTGCATTAGAACGCATCCGAGGCCAATGCCAGAAGCATCAGTGTAGACCTCGAATTTCTCTCCTTCAATTGGTAGGGCTAAGACTGGAGCTGTGGTGAGATGATCCTTGAGAGTTTGGAAACTGCTTTCACATTCCTCACTCCATTCATATCGGATCTCCTTATGAGTTAATCTTGTAAGTGGCACGGCGATCTTAGAGAAATCTTTGATAAATCGCCGATAATAGCCTGCAAGACCTAAGAAACTTCTGATCTCGCTTGCATTAGTGGGTCTCTCCCAGTTTCTCACAGCTTCAACTTTTGACGGATCCACAGATAAACCGTCCTTGGATATGACATGTCCGAGAAAAGCCACTTCTTCAAGCCAGAACTCGCATTTGCTGAGTTTAGCATATAATTTATTTGTCCTCAAGACTTGCAATGCAATCCTCAAATGCTCTTCATGTTCTTCCTTAGTCTTAGAATATATCAATATATCATCGATGAAGACTACTATGAATTGATCCAAGTAAGGCCTGAATATGCTATTCATTAACTGCATAAAGGCAGCAGGGGCATTTGTTAGTCCAAAAGACATAACAACAAATTCGTAATGGCCATACCTGCTTCTGAATGCGGTCTTGTGAATGTCATCATCCTTGATCCTTAATTGATGATATCCCGACCGGAGATCAATCTTGGAGAAATATTTGGATCCTGAAATCTGATCAAACAATTCATCGATTCTCGGCAGTGGATACTTGTTCTTGATAGTAAGATGATTCAACTGTCGATAGTCAATACACAATCTCATGGATCCATCCTTCTTCTTTACAAATAAGACTGGTGCTCCCCACGGGGAAGTACTTGGTCTAATAAACCCTTTTCGGATTAGTTCCATCAACTGCTCCTTCAACTCCTTGAGTTCAGCAGGGGACATTCTATATGGTGCCTTTGAAACCGGACCAGCACCAGGGACTAAGTCGATGGTAAAGGCCACATCTCTTTGCGGGGGTAATCCCGGCAATTCTTCCGGAAATACGTCTGGGAATTCTCGTACTACTTGAACGTCTTCTATCTTGGTTTCCTTAGCTTCTTTATTAGTGACAAAAGCAAGGAAGGATACACATCCTTTCCTGACGAGCTTGCTTGCTCGAAGAGCCGAAATAAGAGGGGATTTGCTTCGACTCTTAGGACTAGTATAAGTCAGTTCCGGAAATTCCTTGAAAACAATCTTGCTATCACGGCAATCAACCGTTGCCTGGTATTTGGATAACCAATCTGCTCCTAGTATAACATCATATTCTTTTAGATCTAAGCAGATAAGATCAATAGGAAAATTCTTTCCTCGAACCAATACCTCACAATTTTGGTAATGATGTGTGATATCCGTCTCGTTTCCGAGAGGAGTAGACAATATTATCTTCATCCATTCTGGTTCTAGAGGTAATGGGTCAGCAAACTTCTTGGAAATAATGGAATGCGATGCACCCGTATCAAATAAGACATGTGCATATTTGGAACAAATTTTTAATGTACCTTCCACCAATCCGCCTTCTTCTTCTGGTTCGGTCTCTTGGATTGCATGAAGACGCGCGTTCCTTGTCACTGGGCGTTTACCCTCACCGTCTTGGTCATTCATTAATGGACAATCGGGAATCCGATGTTCACGACTCCCACAACGGAGACATGCTCCTAGTTTCCTCCAGCATTCTTCTGTTTTGTGACCAGCCTTGTCACAATGCTTGCATACTACGTTTGAAGGGGTAGTGGTGATAGAGAAAGGCTTGGATTTCTTGAACTTCTGATCTTGAGAGGAAGAACCTCCATTATTGGGCCTCTTCTTAAAGTTGGGTTTAAAAGAACCCGAACTTGTGACTTGCTCCTTTTTGTCTTTCCCACAGATCCTATCAGATAGTTCCGTGGCATCTTCAAGCAACTGAGCTCGGCGCACTATTTCAGTATAAACTTGAATATCCATAGGCGCCAGTTGAGTAATGTAGTGGGGCCTAAGCCCATTAAGAAATCTACGGGCTTTCATCTTTTCCGTGCCAATTAAATGCTTAGCATATCTAGACAGTCTAGAGAACTGTGCTTCATAATCAGCCACCGATAAAGATCTTTGCTTTAATGCGGCAAATTCGGCGGCCTTCTTTTCCTGGACCCTATCAGAGAAATATTTGGCGTTGAAATATTCAACGAATTCACCCCATGTAACTTGAGTTGGGTCAATAGTAGCTTCAATCGACTCCCACCAGCACCTAGCATCCTTTTCTAACTGGAAAGTAGCTAATAAGACTTTGTCCTGATCCGTGCATTGCATAACACGGAATATACGTTCAATCTCCCGAACCCAATGCTCGGCATCGTCTGGATCGGTCGATCCCATGAACTTCGGGGGATTCATATTCTTGAATGCTTGGTGTAAGCTTCCAGCTCGTGGAGCACCACCTTGTGCTACCTGTTGTAGCACTTGGGTCATCCCTTGAAGGGTACGCTGCATGTTGCGCCATTGAGCACGTTCGGCAGCCATTATCCTACAATTATAATAGCTATGTTAGCATTATATCACTATGATCTTATAAAGGACTCATTGATCATTTAACCCTTGGTTCTACCCACTCTCACTTGGTTAAAGGTTTTGAAACCTATCCTTGGACTTGGGTTTCCTAGGAATTGAATACCTTAGGCTCTGATACCACAAAGACTGTCACGTCCCGAGCGCGGAAGATACCCGGAGATGCGCAACGTGTCTATATCAATCATGTCAATCAGAGTGGTCGTGTATTCGACACAAAGACAGAGATGCGCAAAATAGCAAGATAACCCAATCCTTTATTTCATAATGGATAGACTATTACAAATCCAATACTCTGTTAAATAAAAAGGAAAAGAATACATAGTTGACTCAAGAAACTATGGAAAAGACTAGACGACACTTGTAGAAGCTCTATCACTTTCACTCTTGACCATTCCCATCCGATTGACTTCCATCGTCGTCGGACTTACCTGAAAAGTAAAAAGGGACAAACGGAATGAGCGAACGCTCAGTAGGAAATTATATCTCAAGTACTAGCAAGTGGTTTAAGTAATTACATTTTTATGGATGCAATAAAGCTATGCATGCTCGCATGAAACGATAAGATAGAGAGAATGTAATATCAAAGAAATAAGATGAACTTTCATGAACAAGATACAAGTTATTCAAGATATTCAAGCAAGTACCATTATCGAGTCATGTCAAGAACTTTGGCTATCATGTATCAAGCAAGTAAATTACCCTTTTTCGGGCCACGCATTTCATTTCATGTCAAGTACGAGTCAAGTACAAGATGTGTGTGGAATGTCCAATCAAGCAAGTCAAGTACTCGGTATAATGCCAGATACCTTATCATTTTAACTCCCATGGGCACAAGTACTTTCGGGTGCTCCTCCCAGGACCAGATCGGGCCCTATATGCGCAGGCATTTATCATGTGTTTTGACATCCACTCTTGTTTATATAGCCAATATAGAATTTCAATAATCAAGCTTGTAGACACGTATGACAACTTTGATAGAATAGAGTCCAAAATATGACAAAGGACATAGAATGGCGATAATAACGGTATAATCACGATGTCGATAAAACTAGGTAGATTATGGTTCCCTTAACTTAGGTACCATGACAAATCAATATGGACATTTTTTATATAGAGTTGAGGTCCACATGAACAGTATATCAAGGTAAAATACCCTCATTCTTATCATAGAATTGAGGTTTACAAGAACGACATGATATGGCATGATATCATCATCCCATTAAGAATTTCTTATGATATACTCTTTGTATAATCATAAGGGCCGGTATACCATGTTTTCTTTAGATTGACATGGCAAAAACTGTGTAATGGGTTTTTAGGGTACAACCAGCTCAGTCGGCCTTGAGGGAATCCAAGGCTACGAGGAGTCTTACGGAGGTCTCTATGACTAACTTGCTAGTCCAAAGGAACGGAATGTCCAATGGAGAGCTTGTATGTCAATGAGAGTTGAGTGTGATCGAGAAATCAACATGAAACGTGGGACTATACTCACGGAGTGGAGAATAGTGCCGATATATATATATATGTATAATATGAAACCATCGGTAATAGAATCAGGATAAAATCAGTTTACAGTAAAATAACGACTTAGGTCAAGTCGTGTCTCAAGTAATTAACGCCTAACAGAAGGGCGTTTACATATATTGCCAATTTGCAGAATTTCCATTATTTCATTAATTTATCAAAAACACGCCTTTCTTGGGGGCGTTTCTTCAAAGTTGACGACTGCAGGGGCAGGCGTCTCATCATTTACATATTCGACATGATATAATTATTCTCAGAAATTTATCAAAAACGCGCCCTTGGAAGGGGCGTTACTTTCTAATTCCATTTTACAGAATATGTGAATTTCAGGTTTTTAACAGATACACGCCCTAGGAAGGGGCGTTACTTTTCAGATTCACGCCTTATACTGGGGCGTTAGAATATGGAAAACGACTTTGTCCAAGTCGTGAATTTCAAGGGATTTACGATATTTTAATAAATAATATTTCGAGAGACAGGAGACATGTCATGGCCGTAAAATTTAACAGGAATTCACAGAGTCATGCAAGATATTAAAAATCAATATTTCATATGTATTGTAATTTTTAAACAGGATCAATTATTAATCACATGCGATTCTTATGAAATTAACGCCTGCGTAGAGGGCGTCAAATATTAAATTGACGACCACTAGCATGGTCGTTTCTTTTAAATTAGCGCCCTAATCAAGGGCGTTTCTTTCAAAATATTTCAGAAAACGCATGAAAACTATAATAATCATATGCATGACATGCTTATATATATATATATATCTTGCATTAATTTCATTTGGGCTACAGTAACTTGAGAAAACCTACCTTATGATCTGGATGAAGGAGATGAAAGGGCTTTGAAGCTTCAACTGCAACTTAATAGAAGAAGAACAATCGTTCTTCCGTCAACCTGGAGAGGAAACGAAGAATATTAATTCTTCTCATGCTACGTTCATAAGAAAGGAACAGAAGAAGAAAATAGAAGAACATATGTTCTTCACGTACCTAGCAGCAGACGTTCGATCAAATGGGTTTTAGGGTTCGATCGAACATGTTATTTATAGGATTTTGAAGTCCTAACAAGAGTAGTGTTTGATTGAGGGTAATATATCCTTAATAGAGTCCTTACTCTAATAGACACTTACTAGATTAGGTTAATCTTTCCTTGGATAAGTTCTGGGTTCGATCGGTTCACGAACTGAATTAACGCCTTAGGTCAGGGCGTGTATTATTTAATTGACGCCTTACTTTAGGGCGTTTCTTAAAAAGCGCCTTGAAAAAGGGCGTTTCGTGTTTTAAAACACGCCCAAGATAGAGGCGTTTCTTTTACTTACCCATTTGGTCGCGTGAGAACTGACGACCGTAGGTGTGGGCGTCCTTTCTTTATTCACGCCATGGGTAGAGGCGTTTCTTTATAAATTAACGCCTTAATAAGAGGCGTTATTTTTAATTTTGTTTTATTTCATCCAATTAACCCTATTCCTTTTATATATTACTTCTGTAATATATATGTTTTAATTCATTTCAATTATTCATTTATTAGGGTTGCTACAAGCCGCCAGCACCGGCACAAGTTAATGTAGTCCAACCACCGGCCTCCAACGCCGGGTGGTCATTTGATGATGATGGCGCCGCACCACAGGTCATGGCCTTCCACCACAAACCTTCCTTCATCCTCCCTACACAACCAACACCCTCTCCGCTCATCCCACCATTCACACCCGCTCCACCAAAACCGCTCACCATCCCGCCGTACCCTTTGCCAACCCCCATCACCGTCATCACACCACCATCCAATCCCGCACCTATCCTTACCCATCCATTCACCCTGCCTTCACCAGCATCCTCGTCCATCACCACCCTACCACCCACCAATCCTTCACCTATCATCCGCGCATCCCCCATTAACTTCACCAACCCTCCGCTTTACCAAACTACCTCCCCCACGCCACCTATTCCACTCATTCGCCCCGCAGGGCCCATCATACTATCCCCCGATGCCGCGGCGAATTGTGCTCTAAGGAGCGGGAAGATGTTCCATCGAAACTACGCCACTACTAGCAATCCCCAGTCTTCCCAATCGGTGACCGAGCAAGAGGAAGCTGAACCGTTACCGGGGACTCAATATGATTTACTGCATCATCTAGATCGGGTACCCGCCAAGATATCTGTGCTGGAGTTAATCAAGAGGTCCACTCTCCATCAAGATGCACTGAGGGATTTTTTGCAGAAGGTCATGGTTAGTGAAGACATGGCAGTCGACAGTCTACCAACGGCACTAGCAACTATCTCTAAAGGGTCGGCAATCACATTCTCTGAGACCGAGCTTGCACCTCCGGGGGCTCGGCAAATGCCGCTCTGTATAACAATTACTTTGAACAAAGTCGACGTTGAAGCAGCACTAGTCGACACTGGGACCTCAATTAATGTCTGCCCCCTCAGCACTCTCCGAGCCTGCAATATATCTGAGGAGTTACTACGGTCTACCCCCACCACTATAGCAGCATACGACAACTCAAGGCGGGCATGTCACGGGGTAGTCACTATTCAGGCTAAGCTCGGGCCTCTTTCCATGGCTGTAGAATTCTATGTACTTGATATCGACACTATGTTCAAGGCTATCTTGGGTCGTCCCTGGATCGACACACTTGGCGCCGTGCCCTCTACCGCGCACCAATGCATTAAATTCCTTTTTCAAGGGAGGGTCGTCAAAGTTAAAAGTTTATCCACGGTACAGTCAGTGAAGGCCATCTCTGAACAAATTCTTCCTACTCTCTGGCCAAGCAGCCGGCTCGTGCTATCAGTGCTAGACCTAAACTTTCCTTGGGCATACACTACTCCTAAGCCCGTCACTACGCCGGTCAATATCAAGGCAAAGCCGCAGATTCGAGATTCAAAGGGGTGGAACATTATACTGAGACTGGGCTATCAACCAGGGAGAGGCCTCGGTGCACAGCTGCAAGGGATGACCAAGCCCATACCAAAAGGAAGAAAAATGGGCAGACGAGGTCTCGGTTACAAGGAGACAGCATTATCAATGATGGGTGACTCTGGGCCGCTTACCTGGGATTACCGTCAGCATTTTGTCAGAGGGCCCCCACAGCCGGGCACGTTAGCTGCGAAGCCAGTCCAGTCAGAAACCGACACGGTTTGTCCAGTCGCCAGTCCACCCCCGTTGCCAAGGGGGCTAAATGACGATGTGATCGACTACAGCTGGGCCCTCCAGGGGCTGTTTTGTGAAAGAGGCGGCCAGAAGCCACGGAAGGATCAGCTTACGCAGTGGAGGCCGAAGAAGCGGCCTGGTGATGATTCAAAGAAAGAAGGGAGCTCGCTGATTTCTCTATCTCCCTCTCATTTTCGGAGCATGATCCAGCTGGAGGGGTTTGTACCCCGTCCTCCTCCGATCATGATCAATCCATCCTTCAGTGATCCATTCCAGATTCCAATCAATCCTCCTGCTTATGGGCCTCGCTGCCCCATTAATCTGCCTGCTTTCCCCATCCCTCCGTTTTTTAACTCTCAAATCCACGAGATGTGGGGTTCCTCCTCTTGTGATCTTTTCTTCGATTGCATCTTTCCTGAGCTGTTCCCTATGCAGCTCTCGCCTCCTCCGTCGTGCTGCGTGGTCTCCACTGATCTCCAAAAAAAAACGTCAAATTTAAAACGGAGATTTCAGTGGAAGATTACGCTGTCCTATCTCCATCCTCCTCCTCCCAGGGGCACGAGTCCCCTGCTCCTTCCCTTCCATTAAGCTTCCTCTCTCCTAGGTCAGAGTTGGGGTCTAGCGAGTCTAGAGAAGTAGAGTCTGTTAGGTCTAAAGAAGTAGGGTCTTGTTCTAGGTCGTTCAACCCTTCCCCTCCCGAGTCGCGCTCGCTTGCGCATCCTTCCCGATCTATTCCTGATAGGTTCTTGCAAGATCTAGCTCAGCGGTGTCATGCTCTTTTGAAGTGCCCAGAATTCGTCGCCACGGCGATTGCGATTGAAGATGAAGAAGAAATAGAAGGGGTGTGGAGCGATGACGGATTAGGCGTCTATGAAGTGCTGGATGAGAAAGACCCAATTGATGAAGACAGCGATGTAGAGGACACTGCCGACTTATATGCAAAGGGACTGAAGAGATTCGACCAGCCGTCGACGGCAGTGGATGAACCTACAAAGGAAATCAACTTGGGAACAGAAGAAGATCCAAGGCCCATCAATATTTCAGCTAATCTCCCTCCACAGGTAGAAGAGGATCTAATTAAGGTACTGAGGGAGTATAGCGATTCTTTCGCCTGGTCTTATGAGGACATGCCAGGTCTTGACCCCTCCTTAGTGGAACACCGACTCGTGCTTAAACCAGGGGCAACACCTGTTAAACAAAGGTCGAGAAGATTTCACCCCCACATGGCCTTGCGGATTAAGGAAGAGGTCGACAAACTTTACAAGGCTAAGTTCGTCAGAGTAGTTTTATATCCTCAGTGGGTGGCAAACATAGTCCCTGTTCTCAAGAAGGACGGGAAAGTGCGCATATGCATTGATTTCAGGGACCTTAACAAAGCATGTCCTAAAGATGATTTCCGCTGCCTCATATAGACGTCCTTGTTGATAACACTGCCGGGTACGAAGCTCTATCGTTCATGGATGGGTACTCGGGCTATAATCAGATCCGTCTCGCTCCTGAAGATCAAGAGAAAACTTCCTTCACCACGCCCTGGGGCACATACTGCTATGTAGTTATGCCTTTTGGATTAAAGAACGCAGGCGCCACCTATCAAAGGGCGATGATGGCTATCTTCCACGACATGATGCACGTCTATATGGAAGCTTATGTGGATGACATTTTGGTGAAGTCAAGATCAAAAGAAGAACACCCCTCTATTTTGGCTAAAGTGCTGCAGAGAGCCAGGGAGTACAAGCTAAAGATGAATCCGAAGAAGTGCGTATTCGGAGTCTCCTCGGGGAAGCTGCTAGGTTTCATAGTGAGCAAACGGGGGATCCAGATTGATCCTAACAAAGCACAGGCCGTCATGGATATGCCTCCGCCGAAGAACATTACGGAACTTCGAGGACTGATTGGTAGATTGCAATTCATTAGAAGATTCATATCCCAGCATTCTCAAAGATGCCGTCCGTTTTATGAATTGCTCAAGGGGGGGGTCAAGTTCGAATGGAATCAAGATTGTCAAAAGGCCTATGAGGACCTCAAGGAATATCTATCCAATCCCCCAGTTTTGCAACCTCCTGTCCCTGGGAAACCCCTGATCCTATACATCTCGGTCATTGAGGACTCCCTAGGGGCGGTTTTAGCACAAGTGGATGATGAAGGAAAAGAGCGGGCTGCGTACTATCTTTCTCGGTTGTTTAATCCAGCTGAATCCAGGTACACCGCTATGGAGAAGACTTGTGCCGCCTTAGTGTGGGTAGTTCAGAAGCTTAAACATTACTTTCTCGCCCACCCAGTTAGGCTGATCTCTAGAATGGACCCGATCCGTTATCTCTTAGAAAAGCCCGTTCTTTCTAGTAGGTTAGCTCGCTGGCAGAGCTTCCTCTCTCAATTCGATATCACCTTTGTCGTTCAGAAGGCAGTCAAAGGATATGCCATCGCTGAGCATCTTGCACATCTCCCTGTTCCTCACACCGACTCTATTCAGGACGATTTCCCTGATGAGCATCTCTCTGTCCTTTCTCAGCATCCCTTCTGGTCTCTGCATTTTGATGGTGCGCTTAACTCACAGGGCCAAGGGATCGGTGCTGTCCTGCTTACTCCTGAGGGAGTAACCATCCCCTTCGCTTATCAACTTCGATTTCCTGCTACCAACAACATCGCTGAGTATGAGGCTCTCCTAGCCGGCCTGAAGCACGCCTACCTCTTAGGCGCGCGTTATTTAAACATCATAGGAGACTCTCAGCTCGTCTTACGGCAAGTTCTGTCCACTTACCGTACCCGTGACCCCAAGCTCAAACCCTATCAAGATTTGGTCACGCTCATCGCTAAGCGATTCCGCAAGCTAATCTATATCCATACTCCCCGTTCTCTGAACATTCTGGCGGATGCATTGGCATCTCTGGCCTCCTCCTTATCCTTCCCTCTCAGTCGTAGTACTGAGACCGTCGTCGTCCAGAGGATGGACGCACCCTCTCTCCAGGATCCTTGGTTCACCAACCTTAGGAAGTCTGCAGAAGTGAGAGCTGAAAAGGAAGATCTCGAGGAGATATCATTGGCAGAACTAGAGGAGATGTTGGATGAAGAAGAATTGCCTTGGTACCATGAAATCGAGTTATTTTGCAAAGAAGGGGCATTCCCAGAAGGGGCAAGAGCTGAGCAGCGCAAAGCAATAAGAAGAGCCGCCGCAAGGTACACTATCATTGCAGGAGAACTGTACAGGCGCGCTACTAATGGAATGCTCATGAGATGCCTAGATGATGTGGAAGCTTGGAAAGTAGCAGAAGCAGCACATTCTAGCGAGTGTGGAGGTCATGTCAATGGCCAGGCTCTAGCGAAGAAGATCCTTAGGCAGGGCTACTATTGGCCCACTCTAGAGGAAGATTGCTCCCTCTATGTCCGGAGGTGTCTTAAATGCCAACTCCATGCTGATAAAATTCACTCTCCAGCTTCATCCCTCCATCCTATGACTGCTCCTTGGCCATTCTCTATGTGGGCTTTCGACGTCGTCGGCCCACTCTGTGATCCTAATTCTCAGATCAAGCAGAAATCCTTCATTCTCACAGCAACTGAGTACTTCACCAAATGGGCCGAAGCCGAGGCGTACGCAGAGATCAAAGCTACAACGGTGTGCCGCTTTATCATGAAGAATATCATCTCGCGATTCGGAGTGCCAAGCAGCATCATCACTGACAACGGACCCCAGTTCGTTTCCCAGGAGCTTAAAGACCTCTGTAAGAAGTTCAAAATTACATTGCATCATTCATCACCATATTACCCTCAAGGCAACGGTCAAGCCGAAGCCACTAATAAAACTCTTCTTAAAATCATTAAGAAAACATGCGAAGCACATAAATTTTCTGATTGGCCTGAAAGATTGGTGGAAGCTCTGTGGGCTTACCGCACCTCCGTCCGTACTCCTACGGGACAAACTCCCTATTCTCTAACCTACGGGATGGAGGCGGTGCTCCCATATGAGATCTTAATCCCTTCGCTCAGAGTACAGCTCGATAAGGAACTTAATCTCGATGAACGTCGAGAGGCGTTGCTGGTCCAACTGGAACTCCTAGATGAGAAGAGGATGAATGCGGCCGATCACGTATCTGTTTATCAAAAGAGAGTTTCACGTTATTTTCAAAAGAAGGTAATTGAACGAAAATTTTGCAAGGGTGAAATGGTTTTGAAACGCAAATTCATTCGGTCTGCAGGTCCTAGGTCTAAATTGCAACCTAACTGGGAAGGGCCGTTCGTAATAAAAGAAGCTTATTCAGGGAATGCTTATCGTCTAATCAACGCGGAAGGTGAGGAGCTCTCTCACCTGTGGAATGGGTTGTATCTTAAGCGTTTCTTTCCTTAAAAATCTAAACCATGTACTTTTCCGGCAATAAGAAATGCCTCCCTATCTTCAAAAGAGAGTCTTGAGTAAGGCAAACACACACTACACGACGCCCCTGGTCGGGTTCCTTGCTTAAAAGACACTATTTTTCCTCGGCCATGCTTTGGGGGAAAGTCAAAGTCCCTGTACGTTTCATTCTTCGGCTGCATCCAGGGGCAAGGAGTAAATAAGAAGGAGACAACCGATCCAAACTCCCTAACGAGAAGAGGTCTCAAATAGGGACAAGTCCGTTATGACCTGACTCCACAAGAAAGTAAAGAAAAGAAAAGCAAAGGAGTGCTCTTTACCATGAAATCAAAAGCATCATCTCAAGGTCTGTGAGTGAATTCTCAAAAGCTCCAAAGGAAAAGAAATTAGGCATGACAAGAGTGGCAGTACAGTTCCCCGCGGGACGTTATGAGCCCGGTCGCATGCATACCTAAGTGGATAAAGGTTCGATGACGGACATAAAAAGCCCCGGCACAACAGACCAAATCTCTAATAAGGTTGTACGGTGAGGGAATCAAGTTCTAAAAACTTCCATATCTGGCCTAAGCTTACCCCCATATTCCTTTTTCTTTTAGGACTGAGACGAGTACCCTGGGCATGGCTTTGGTAAAAACACCGTCGCAATGACCAGGTCTTGGCCAAGGGATGTCACATTATTTGCACGCCGATCTCGAGACTCAAGCTAAAAACAAGGGAGGTCTCGTGTTGCTAGAGAGGCACTGGTGTTTCAAAATCCAAAAATAATCAAATATTTTCAAAATCCAAAAACATCAAATATTTCAAAAAAATCCAAACAAATCAAATCTTTTCAAAAAAAAAAGAGCATTAAATACTTCCATCATCTGCATAACATGCATCGCATTTTTATTATGTTTTTTTTCGCCTATTTAATAAGGCTCCACCCCTTGACCAAATATCAAGAAACGGTCATTATCTAACTTGCTTCGAGGCAAGGGGTTGAGTCTAAGAACAGATATAACTTGTTTTCATGTCCAAGTCTGTGCAGAATACAGGAACAAGCCCAAAAGCAGAAGCTCACAGCTATGCAGGTTCAGAGCGTGTAACGCGCCAGGATCGGACCGTTACAGTCATGTAACGGGCCCATCTAGGACCGTCACTTCCTTCAGGCGTGGGCCTTCTTCCTTTCAATTAAACCATCATCATGACGGTCTGGGAACATACCGCTACTTTGAATAACGGCCCAAGAGCCATCCGTCACCTCCTTCAGAGATTGAGTTCTTGTTACTTCCATTATGACGGCCTACTTCAGACCGTCGTTTCCAAATAACGCCCCAGAGTACATCCGTTAATCCCCCCAGAAACTCTGATTATTCACATCAATCTAATCTTCCAAAGCACACAACTCAAGTTCTTTCAATTGAGGCAATCTCATCTCATTCAAGCAAGCTTAATAAAATATAATTCATGATAAACCAAGTTCTGAGTGGCAATCTCATAACATCTTTCATAAACAAAGGAAAATCAAAGTACATTCAACTTCTTATCCGCAAGAGGGCGGATTCTTCTCAACTCTTTCAAGTAATCTCGGCGTGTTTCATCATTTTCTTCAACTTCTGCTTGCCACGGACGCACCTTGCTGATCTCCCACATGGTCAGCGCGTTCCGGATCGCTCTTTCATCTTCCTCGGTCCCCATCTTCCTAGGTAGAAGGGGAGGGTAGTGTGATAGTGCAGAAACACTAATTCGAGGTAATCCGATCTGAAGATGGCATCGGTGCGGGTTGTAGATCGCCATGGTAGTGTTCCCTACTAGCTGGAGGTCGAGGCCTTGACGCCGCGGTAGTTTAAGAAGAATGCTTCGAAGAACGCTTGGTCGCATAATGAACTTTTCGAGAGGCAAAGCATTGAAGAAGAGGCGCCATTCATCTCGCGTTTTCTTATCCGCCGTCCTGCATTCAACATGAGAAGAATATCCAAAAGACCCTCCAATGAAGAAGAGGGGGTGGCCCCCGAAGATCCGGCTCGCCGAAGTTATATCTTCCTTGGGAAGGAATTTGATTCTCACTCCTATCCAACACTCAAGGAGTATCATGGAACCGAACAAAGGCCCTCCAAGGCAAGCCGAGCTTAGTCCTTCATAGAGGTATGAGAGGACCGCTTGAGAAATAGACATACCCCGCCACAGTCCGCTAATAATGCTAAGATTTTGGATATCTAAGAGGTGGTCGGTTGTGGAGAAAAGGAAGACCCCGCACAAGCAAACCGCCACCGCCTTGGCTATTGCTTCGTGTCTCTCCCACTTGTTTTTACAGTGAGACACTATCCATTGTGCCATAGGGATCAAATGAATGTGGCGCGGGCTGATCATGGTCCGCACGTCCTTTGGGTTATGAATGAAGTCGCTTAAGATCAAGGACGGATCAATAGGTTCTATTGTATAGCAAACCCGATCCTCATCCCCCACCTTAGTCTTAGGAAGGGCTAGGTAGGTCTCTACCTCCTCCAATAGGACGGTTGCTTCGAAGGAAGGGAAGATGAAGGTATGAGTTTGTGGATGCCATAGTTCCACAAGGGCTGAAAGGCATGGCCAATCCAAAGACAATTTCTGGAAGTTTTTGCCTAGAACCAAGAGGGGTTGGAGGTGCCATGCTTTGAGGATTGATACCACCTCTAAAGGGAGTGCCTTTACCATGGGAGCCACCCACTTCAGGTTGGAGTAACACCTTGGGCCAGGAAGAGGCTTGAAGAAGAAAAGAAGAAGGAAGGTTATGAAGAAAATTAAAGTGCAGCAAAAAATCTGAACTTTGGATGAAGTCATGCAAGCTTACCACCCTTTGGACATTAGAGCTTAGATGCTTGGGGATCGAGGACAGCCGTTGAAGCTCCCCATGTTCCCTCCTTGCAGCCTTAGGGCCGGTGTAGATCTTCTCTTCCATAGCCGCCATCTCGAAGCACCTCTTCATCTTGATTTCTGCTTGTTAGGGAGAATTCTTCAACCCTAGAACAGAGGTTTTTTGTAAGCTGCGATTTTGGATAAGTTTCCCAAGTTGTTGGGGCTTTTTAAGGATAAGATTGGAGTTGGGAGGCTTTATCTGAAATTTGATAAGTTCTAGCAAGAGATTAAGTGGCTGAACCTCGGACTCTAAGCTCTCACGGCCGAATCCGTTTTGGAAACGACCCAGACTCTGACGGTCTGTCGTAGGACCGTTACTTCACTCTGGCGCGCCTACCTTGGGCCGTCACTTTTTCTGTGGGTTAGGTCTTCCTTAAAACATGTTCTGTGGCTGTTTACGGTCTGGTCTCAGACCGTCGCATTCCAACGGACGAGCCCTAATCCGTTATATCCTTCAAATCGCTCAAGTCTCTCTCTTCTGGGCTGAACTCCATGTAACGGTCAGGTTAGGACCGTCTTTTATTTATGACGCGTCTCCTTCAGGCCGTCGCATTTTCTGCGAGTAGTTCTAAAAACCATGTTCTGCCATGAATAACGGTCTGGTCTAGGGCCGTTGTTTTCTTTTTAACGCTCCTACCATGGGCCGCTATTTCTTCTGCAGCCCGGCTATCAGGAAAAGATACTTCATGAATGACGGCCTAAGGTAGGCGCGTCGTTTTATTATGACGGTCCAAGACCAGACCGTCATTTCCTCTACTACTAAATTCAGGCAGTTGGTCTATCCTTTGCCTAGACCTGGCGGTCTTTCACATCTGTACACTACACCTTCTCCACACAAGCATTCATTTCACATACACATCCATCATACATACTCTCAATCACTCATTCGTGCATATCCATTCATACATCCACATAACGAAAAGTCAACAAAAATTTCATTTTCATAAAAAGGCATGTACAAGTGGTAAGAAAAGCATAAAAATACATCATTCGGCCGGCTTATCCATCGGGCCGCCCTCATCCTCTCCACCCTCGGGTTTTCTGAGTGGCGGTGCTATGGAAGCACTCTCCTCCTGCTGTCCTCTCTCCGCCCTCTCATTTCTCTGTTGGCCGGCGGAACTAACTAGGAAATCCCCAACCGAGCCACTAGGAGCAGCACTCCTATGAGCCCCGCTCCGGGAAGAACTCCGCTCTGGTGCCCGGCCTAGCATCCGGACCGTCTGCTCCATGGTCTGCAGCCTGATCTTCAGTGTGAAGATCTGGCGTCGCGTCTCCCGTGCCTCGGTCCAGTAGCGATCAAGATCCGCGGTCCCAAGGCGAAGGTCCTTCACCTCGGCCTGCGCCCGTGCTAAATCTGCCCGAAGTCGCTCCATCTCCACGTCGTCCGCATGACGAGGGGTCTCCGCTCTCAGTCGGGCTATCTCTGCCCGCACGAGCTCTGTCTCTGCTCGAGCTCGATCAGTCTCGGCCCGGCTCCTCTCTACCTCTGCCCTCGCCTGGGTGGCCTCCGCCACTGCCGCTGCCAGCTCTATCGCCTGTAGATTGCATTGCATTGCATATAGGTTAGTCATATAAATTTAATTAGCATAAGCATAATCATAAAGCATGTAAGTATCTTACCCGCTCCGCGAGGGTGGCCTCCGCCTCCTCGGCCCGGGCGACCGCCCGAGCAAAATCAGCATCTCGCCCAGCCCTGTCTCCCGCAGGCTGCGAGGACGACGATGGGGCATCCGGTCCTGCTCGTTGAGCTCCCTCTGCCCGCTGCATTGTCATAGCCGAAGCATTAGCATCATGCGTAATCATAGTCATATCATGAGCATTTAGAATCTCACCAGGAGCTCCAGAGCAGTCCGGTACTCATCCCGCTGCAGGATGGTAGAGTGGAGTAGTCCCTCTAGCTCAGCTATCTGCCCCTCAGGATCGAGCTGCATGTAGAAAGCATGAGCCAGCATGTCACATCCGCATTTCATCATATAGAAAGAGTTTCTTAGTTTAGAATTGCATACCGGTCGTCGGGTACCTCGGTATACCCGGTCGCCGTAGTGTCGAGCGAAGGCCTTCAGGTAGGCCTCGTCGCTCTCGTCCCGCTCTTTCACGGCCCTGCCTCGCTGCCTCCAGTCGAGGACGTACTTCGCCTTCCGGGCGCGCCAATCCACACTCCCACTGATGCCCCTCGCCGACTTGCCTGGGCGGTCATCGTTGCGATGTGGAAAGGCCACCTCGGGCTGGTGAAGTCCCCGAGTCCGCAAAATCAGCCGGTAGTGCAGAGGCTCGATGATGTGGAGGCAGTGTAGCCAGACGTCTCGTCCCCGATACGATAGAGACGCCTCCACCCATGGCTGTCCTGTGTAGCCCTCACCACGGTAAGGGGTCCACCTCACCTGCAGGCATTTAGATCTATTAGCATTCGCATGACATGAGCACATATAGGCATATAAAGCATTTAAAGCATTTAAGTTCTGAGCTCACCGATGTGTGTGGGTAGGAGTCCAGGTCCTCCTGGATCATCCGGGTCTGTCTCAAGACCGATCCCGTATCCCTCGCCACCGACCATCGCCTCGCGATCGGTATCAGGCCCGGATGGAGTAATGCGCCTCTCCCAATGCCTGGGAGGTACATATAGCTCCAGATCTGCATTTAGGAATCAAGTCAGTTGCATAAATCATCAATTATAGCATACATCATGGCATAGCAGAAAGCACTTAAGCGCATTTTTACCTGTAGGAAGGGCGAGAAGCCTCCCAGCATCGTCAATCGGTCCGTGGTACTCAACGAGTTGATCAGGAAGGCCAAGACCGCTGCTTCCCAGGCATATTTCCTCACTCTGCTTAAATCCTCTATCAGCGGCAGCAGTCTGCAGCTGATGACATCCGCTCTGGTCGCGAACAGGAGCTTCCCGAACAGTAGCATCAAGAAGCGCCTCATCACTCGATCCCCCTCCTCTCCTGCCTCTGCCGCCACGCGAGGGCGCACCTGGTCTATCACTCTGCTTAGATGCTCCTCGGGCAGTTCTCCCACGGCAATCGCTGCCCCTCTCAGCCCCAAACTCTCCTGCAGCACCGATCTCGAGAGCTGGGATGAGGACTGGCCCGGCCGGATCAGGTCCAACCCCAGTAGCTGCTGCGCTATCTCCCGATAGTCGCCGTACGTCCACCCGGTCACTGCGGCGCCGTGGACTCTCAATCCTGTAATCCTCGCTATGTCTTCCAATGTGGGGATCATGTGGCCCCACGGGAAGATGAAAGCACGGCTGATCGGGTCCCATCTCTCATGAAGTGCGTATAGCAGTGGCGTATCCATCCGGATCACCTCGATGCTGAGCACCTCGGTGAATCCCATCTCGGCAAGTCTCTCCCTCTGGTAGTCGGGCAGTGCCTGGTACACCGCCCGGATCTGAAGCCAGGAGATCCGTGATCTCCTCTTTCCCTGCATTGCATATTAGATCATTAGTTAGTCCATTTGCATCATATAATCATGGCATAAACATTCATAATTGAAAACAAAACAAAAATTAAAAATTGAAAACCCTAGAAAATAGTTTGAATCCCTGGCAGAAGTAACGGCCCTGTGTTAGGGCGTTACTTGTTTCTGACGCACCTAGGATGGAGCGTCAGGGGAGTGACGGTCGCTGGCAGGACCGTCACTTCGTCTGCCAGTAGGGAATTTCTCCCCTGCATCCCCATGATTTCCCCCTTTGGCCAAATGGCCTACAAGTGTTCCTAGTGGGTTCATAGACCCATTTCTACCCTTATCCCCCACATGCATTCATAAATAAAAACATAAAAATCAAAAATTTAAAATTTAGGGCGGAGGGCCTACCTCATGGTCGAGGACCTTCCTCTTCTTCTTCTCTGGTTCCTTGGGCTCCTCTGCACCCAAGGAAGCTTCGGTTGGTTCTTCCACGACCGTGGGGACCTCCTCCTCTTCCCTTGGCTCCCTTCCCCTCGGTTCTTCCTCCACGAATGGCGGGGTGGTCTCTCGTTCGAGCCGGCGGTGGAACCGCCTTATAGCCATCTTCTTTCCTCTCCCTCTCTTCTGAGGTGGTGGCTGTGGTGCCTCGTCGCCGGCCATTGGAAGGTGGAGGTGGAGATCGCCGGTGAGGTTTTTCTGGTTTGGCGTTTTGGTTGTTTGAGCGTGAAGTGAGACCGAACGGCCGTTCGGTTTGTTTTTTTGAAAACTCAGGAGAAGCGACGGTCTATCGTTAGACCGTCACATCATCCTGACGCTCCCCTCTAAGGCCGTCGCTAGTGACGAACTGTTTTATTGAAGAATTTGAACCGACTTGGTGTTGACGGACTAGGCGTAATCCGTCATTTTCATGTGACGCTCCTGAGTCAGGCCGTTATATGCTTGCAAGTTTCCTGATGAATGAATGGTCCAATTAATGCTTGAATATTCCTATTGTCTATCATGTTGTTCCTTATGGGTACTTTTTGCTCAGACAATGGTTATGCCTAAACTCTTATTTTGATGGATTATTGCTGGAACTATGAACAGAAGGCACGCTTCGCCGTCCGTCAAGCAGGTAAGTCAGGTATTGTATCTCGTTCCCTTATCCCTTAATGCATTACTATATGTTATCTATGATGTATTATCTCGAGAACCGGCTGGTCATTCAGGTGTCCTGGGATCTGATGTTCCCCTTTAACAAAAATGATGATGATTTAAGTTCACATGAATAATCGTTGGACAGGCCGTTAGGTTGGAAAATTTAGGGATGATGGTTCTATCTTGCACGCCGTGGTTGCAGATAGTGTCTTGACTCTGGTTTCCCCAATCTAGCAATATTATTCTCGAGTATTTGATATTTTATCTTTCTTTACATTTGCTTTGAAGATTTGTTTTTCTTTAGCCCAGCATGCATCATACGCATTCTTTGAGCATTCATGAGTTTCATTTGTTCAAGAGGTCTCATTGACGGTGAACAGTTGTGTTCTTGATCCTGGATAAGGAGAATTATTCCACTCTGAATTTGAAGGTTTCCTTCGATTTGCTCGCTTGATCTGGTTAACTGAAGATTCCTGTCTGGAGTTTAGTCTCTTTCCTTTCCGTTGCCTCCGGCGGCCAGCCGTGTTTCCTTTCCTTAGTTAATTAAATCCTCCAGACTTGCATCCTTTGGTTAGCTATTTCCTTGTGATCAGTTTTGAAGTTTTTCCAGAAAATTCTTATCGCTTGTTGATGAAAAATGAGTGTCGTTTACCTTAACGCCCTCTTTTTGATCCACTCCGCTTCATTTCCGCTTCATCTCCATGTTCCATTGCACTTTCGCTTCACTTCCGAACGTTCCCCTGCAAAGAGGACGTTAAGGAGGGGCATCTGTTGACACCCGTTTTATACCCAATAAGTCGGGTCATCTCCTTATTTATTCAATATGATGCTCCGAGTTGTTCACTCTTCATTGAATTTCTTTTAATCAGTTGAAGCCTGTTTTCTGGGTCTCAATTCCTGGATTAGACCTGGTTCCTGGTGGCACTTCGTTCAAAAGCTTGGCAATCCCTCCATTCTATTTTCTTGAAAATCAATGATAATAACGGTCTGGACTAGGCGCGTCATTTCATAATAACGCATGAAGACTGGGCCGTTACTCTTTGAAGAGTCCTAAGACTTAGGGCCTCGTTGTCCTTTGATAATAACGGTCTACTCTCTGGCCGTTGTTTACTTATGACGCCATATGCCCTGGCCGTTATTTACTTGCAGAGTCCTATTGTTTAGATCTTCTTCCCATCGATCTTATCCTTTGGATAAGATTGAATATGACGGTCATGCCTTGGAGCGTTATTTCCAAGTGGCGGTCTATCGTAAGGCCGTTACTTCCTTCAGAGAGTCCTGACAGTTCAGGCCTTTTCTCTGCTACTCCGTGGACGAGATAGGGTTTTGGATTGGCATTATCTCCTTCAATTCTAATCCTCAGGACCTCTCGTTTGTTTCTTTGGACTCTTGTTGATTTTATCCTCAAGGATTTGCTAAGGATTATCCTCCTTTCTTGGCTGATTTATCTTCAACTCGACCTGAGAGTTTGAGGGAGTCTATAAATAGAACCCTTGATTTCATGACCCAAGAGAGGAAGATTTGATTCACGACGAAGTGCTGCCAAATTCAGGAGTCATCTACATCCAGGAGGGGCTGCTTCCCACGTCCATCTTCCAAGTCAAGGGAGTAATTTTGGGTTTTAGCTTGTCAAGATCATTATCATTGCATGCTCAAGTTTCCCTTGGTTTTATTAATCAAAAGCATTGTCCCTCCTCTTCCTCCACGTTTTTCACTGTTGCTAAGCATACACATATCCTCCTAAACTTAAAAAACGCCCAGAGGGGTTAAAAACCAACAACTCCCCGGTAATCCCCTCTCTTTTTGATGTTCTTAAGCTTTTTAGGGATTGATGCTATACTTATGTTGAGGGCTAATTGAGGTTGTGTTGTTTTGCTTTCTACATCCTTGGCAGGTTTTACAGGATCGATAGCACGAGGCCCAAGCCTTCTAGCCGGCTGGAAGGGTTGGAGTTCAAAGAGTTCACATCTTTTCACTGCAGGTTATCTGACGGTCAGGTGTAGGAGCGTTATTTCTTTCTGGCGGTCTATCGCACGACCGTTACTTCCAAGCGACGCACAGGGTTTGGACCGTTATTTGCAAGTTGATCTGCAGGCTTTCCTTGGTTTTCTCTCCCGTGGGCGGGTGTTTCATCCACCTACTTCCAAGGTATATTCGAGTCTTTGATTCGTGTTTACTTTGGTGGCGATCACGACTTTCCTTAGTGTTGGGCACTAGCTGTCTTTTTCATCAAATCTCTTTATTCCCCTTGATTGTTCCACCCCTAGCGGTGTGTTTTTATTTATCTTTGCTCCACGCCCCGGCGTGTGTTTTCGTTTTTTCCCTTAGCGTAATTTGATTGAGATAGCATGCCCATGCTAGAGTTAGATTTGATTGCCTAGGTTCATGTTCACATGTGCATAGGTTGAGCTGATCTTTGGTAGTTTATTTATCATCTCGCCATATCATTTTTCAAAACCCTCACAATCAACAAAAAAAGAAAGAAGATAAGAAGAGATAGGTAAACAAACGATCAACAGAGATGTGATATATGAGAACATGATCAAGTAAGATTACAATATGGCCTTTCATTAACGAGAATGTAATGAGAATGTACTTTTCATAACCTTAAAAGGCTATGCACTAGAAAGTCATGTATCAAGCAAGAATGTAATTTCATAAGATAGCCTCGTGAGAATTCATGGATATTCGTGGATTTCACCCATTTATAAAAAAAAGTACTCGCAGCGCAATGCGACGCCAATAAGCATCATACCCCATGGTTTACAGTATGTTTCCGGCCATCTACCGAAAAGGCTAGCGTGGAGCCCTTGGACTCTATGCCCGCCCTTGCATCTTTAAGTTATAAATCAAGCTACTTCCACGAGAACTATAAATGTAGACAAGCAATGTAAAGTTCAACAATAGTCTTCATGATAAAAGAAACTAATGTATGAACATACCAAATACGAATGTGTGAGTTCAAGAATGAATTAATGACAAGGTCATGCTACGGGAAGAATCCAGCATCATAACGGTGCATTCATTAATTCTTATAATTCATTAATAACTTATTGAATAAGGTTTTTGGGTTCCAGATAATTAATAGACCATCTAGGAATAGAATAGACACAACCCTTGGGTCAAACCCCGAGTTAGGTAGCATGCAGATAGAAATTCGGGGTCTTAGGGAAGAAATCTGGACGATTCGCCCTTAAATATTTTAATGGGGGTATTTTATGAGCTTTTTATCATTTATGGTATTTTTTCTATCATTTTCGTAAATTTTTTTATTATTGTTATACATGTTACACTCATTAATTATCATTTTATGATTTTTTTATTTTTATAATTCTTTTATCATTATTATACTGTTACATTTATTAATTATTATTTTTATTGATTATTTGTCATTTTCACAATTATTCTATTATTATATTGTTACATTTATTAATTATGATTTTTATGGTTTTCCTCCTTTCTTCTTCTTTTTTTCTCTTTTTTGGTTCATCTTTCGTATGTTCATGCATGGGTGATAAGTAAATGATAAGTGTGATAAATATATAACAGGGGTGACAATTGGTCTGTTAAGGGTGACAAATAGATGCTTTGGGTGACAAATAGATGACAGGGGTAACAAATGGATGGTTAAGGGTGACAAATAGATGCTTTGGGGTGATAAATAGCTTCTAAGGGTGACAAATAGGCCCTAAGGGTGACAAATAAATCATATGCGTGACAAATGAGTTCTAAGGGTGAAAAATGGACGATTTGGGCTAACAAATGCACAATAGTGGTGACAAATAGATAGATAAGGGTAAAAAATAGATAGTTTGACTAACAACTGCTCCAATTTGGTGACAAATGGGTATCAGAGATAACATATAGATGACAGAGGTAGGCTAAGTCGACTCCATGCCAAGATGGAGTCGACTCCACCTACACCGGACCCCCTCTTTTTTTTTGACAAAGGTGAGCTGAGTCGACTCCATGCCAAGATGGAGTCGACTCCAGCTACACTGGACCCCCCCTTTTTTTTTGCCTACATCAATGGGTTTCCTTTTCTCTCTTGAGGCTAGGGGAAGTATGAATTCTTTTTTTTTTGGGGGGGGGGGTTGACACAATTTTTTATCAGTTTTTATCTGTTTCTATTCCCTGCATATTTATTATTTAGGTTGCTAAGGGTGACAAAAGTTCCGATGGAATAATTTTCAGTCGGAAATACGTCAAAAAATTCTGACGTATTTCCGACAAACTAATAATCCGTTGAAAATAATTTGACAAATAGCTTTCAAAGGTGACAAATAGCTTGCTAAGGGTGACAACTTGGTCGCTAAGGGTGATAAATAGGTCAGTAAGGTTGACAAATAGATTTTCGATGGAAAATCTTTCTGTCAAAATATATCAGAAAGTTCAGACGTATAGCTTACAAAGGTGACAAATAGCTTGCTAGGGGTGACAAATAGGTCGGTAAGGGTGACAAATAGATTTTCGACGAAAAATCTTTTCGTCGAAAATACGTCAGAAAGTTCAGACATATTTCCGACCATCTTACATTCCGTCGGAAAGAATTTGACACATAGCGACAAATAGGATAGTAAGGGTTATAAAGAGATTTCCGATGGAATTATTTTCAGTTGGAATTACGTCAGAAATTACCGACGTATTTCTGACCAACATATTTTTCGTCAGAAATAATTTGACACATAGCGACAAATAGGTGACAAATAGCTTGCTAAGGGTGACAAATAGGTCGCTAAGGAGGACAAATAGGTCAAAGGAAGGGGCTTTGGCCCTTTCCAATCCTGCTGATCCGTCTAGTTGTCTGGACTTGCCGAAGGAGGAGGAGGCTGGTTCTCTTGTCTTGCCGGCCTCCGGTGGTGTTGTGCACGCCGCTGCCACGCCATCAGTTACTCTGCCTGCTGTGGGTTCTTCTCAGCCCTCCTCCATTGGTGATCTTCATGTTGGGGTCGTCGCTCCTGTGCCTAGCGCTGCCCCCCATTCTGGTTCTGCCGATGGTGTGCTTGATGGGGTTGGCACTCCTGTTCCTAGGGACGACCCTTCTTCTGGTTTTGCTGTTGGCGTTGCTGTGAGTGTCCCCTCCTTTCATGTTGCCTCTGCTGTTGGTGCCCATGTTCATATTCCCGTTGCTCCTCTGTCTGGGCTCGATCGTGGCAAAGGTCTTGCACTGGCCTCTTCTCTTGCTCCCTCCATGCAAGTGTCTTTGGCGGCCGGTGCACTATCCTCGTCTTCCCTGAAGCCCCATCATGTGGTGCTTGCTCTGGCAGCTCCAGCTGCGGGTGTCGTCGTGCATCCTGCCCATGTTGCTGTCTCCTCTTCTTCGGTCTCTCCTAGCCAGCCAACTGCTGAAGACATCTGCTAATCGTCTGCCCTGGCAGCCTCGCTCTCTGCCCCTCGGTCCTTCGCGGACGCCATGCGGTTCTCTTCGCAAGCTTCCCTTGGTTTGGTGTCCCCCGCTGTTTCTCCCTCAGCTATTGCTTTGGCTCAGGCTGACCCCGATGGTGTTGATGATGATCATGGTTGGGAGATTTATTCCCCTCATTGCAGGGTGACCAGGAGTTCTCACCGCCGATCAAATCCTCGTTATCATCCTTATCCCTCCTGCATGGTTCTGATGGTTCCTTACATGTTGTTCTCGCTGGGCCCTGGTGTCTTTTCTTTACCTGGTTTAAGCTTGTTGCCCTTTCTTTGTTGGGGCTCGTCTCTTTTGTGATGTGCCTGCCTTTTCGTTTTTTTTAGCCCTATTTTTTGTTCTTTAGTCCCCTCTGCGTAGGGCGTCTATCTTTTGGGCTCTTGTTTCTTGTATGTTGTTTTCCTTTTTGACATATTAATAAAACGCCTAGCTGATCCTCGGATCTGCCTAGGTATTGCCTTATTAAAAAAAGGGGGACAAATAGGTTGGTAAGGGTGACAAATACATTTCCGATGAAAAATCATTCCATCGGAAATACGTCAAAAAGTTCTGACATATTTCATACCAACTTACATTTCGTCGAAAAGAATTTGACACATATTGATAAATAGGATGGTAAGGGTGACAAATATATTTCCGACAGAAAAATTTTCAGTTGGAATTACATCGAAATTTTTTAACGTATTTCTGACGACCCTATTTTTCGTTAGAAATAATTTGACACATAGCGACAAATAGGTGACAAATAGCTTCCTAAGGGTGACAAATAGGTCGCTAAGGGGGACTAATATGTTGGTAAGAGTGACAAATAGATTTTTGACGGAAAATCATTCCGTCGGAAATACGTCGAAAAGTTACGACGTGTTTCAGACCAACTTACATTCCGTCGGAAAGAATTTGACACATAGTAGCAAATAGGATGGTAAGGGTGACAAATATATTTCTGACGGAAATATTTTTCAGTCAGAATTACGTCAAAAATTTTCAACAAATTTTCGACGACCCTATTTTCTGTCGGAACTAATTTGACACATAGCGACAAATAGGAGACAAATAGCTTGCAAAGGATGACAAATTCGTCGCTAAGGGTGACAAATAAGTTGGTAAGGGGGACAAATAGATTTCTGGTGGAAAATCATTCCGTCGGAAATACGATGAAAAGTTTCGACGTGTTTCCGACTAACTTATATTCCGTCGGAAAGAAATTGACACATAACGACAAATAGGATGGTAATAGTGACAAATATATTTCCGACGGAAATGTTTTCAGTCGGAATTATGTCAAAAAAATTTGACGTATTTTTGACGACCTTATTTTTCGTCAGAAATAATTTGACACATAGCGACAAATAGGTGACAAATAGCTTGCTAAGGGTGACAAATAGGTCGCTAAGGGGGACAAATAGGTTGGTAAGAGTGACAAATAGATTTTTGACGAAAAATCATTCCGTCAAAAATACGTCGAAAAGTTCCGACGTATTTCAGACCAACTTACATTCCGTCGGAAAGAATTTGACACAGCGACAAATAGGATAGTAAGGGTGACCAATATATTTCTAACGGAAATATTTTTCAGTTGAAATTACGTCAGAAATTTCTGACGTATTTTTGACAACCCTATTTTACGTCGAAAATAATTTGACACATAGCGACAAATAGGTGACAAATAACTTGCTAAGGGTGATAAACATGTCGCTAAGGGTGACAAATAGGTTGGTAAGGATGACAAATAGATTTTCGACAGAAAATCATTCCATCAAAAATACGTCAGAAAGTTCCGACATATTTCCGACCAACTTACATTCCATCGGAAACAATTTGACACATAGTGATAAATAGGATGGTAACGGTGACAAATATATTTCCGACGGAAATATTTTTAGTCGAAATTACGTCGACAATTTTCGACGTATTTTCGACGACCCTATTTTCCGTCGGAAATAATTTGACACATAGCGATAAATAGGTGACAAATTGCTTGCTAAGGGTGACAAATAGGTCGCTAAGGGTGACAAATAGGTTGGTAAGAAGGACAAATAGATTTTCGACGAAAAATTTTTTAGTCGAAAATACGTCAGAAATTTTTGACGTATTTCCGATCGACCTACAATCCGTTGGAAATAATTTGACACATTTATATCAAAGGTGACAAATAACGCTAAGGGTGAACTTGTGGTGCCAAATGTTCCGATGAAAACTTTTCCATCTGAATATCCGTCGACAATTCTGACAGATTTTCCGACATATACTTATCTGTCGAAAATACCTATGCAAGTTGCGGCGGAATTTAATTCGTCCGAAATTATGACGGCTATTCCGAGGGAACTAAATCCGTCGAAAAATTCCGTCGCTAATACCACTTTTTCTTGTAGTGCATCATGATCGTCAGATAAGCTTGATGCCTTTCGTTGACATAAACTCAATGTCAATGATACAACTTCATGGCCTAGACCTTTAGACTAAGCCAGATAAACCTGATTCTTTTTGTCGACATGGACTCGATGTCGACGAATATCACTATGATTGGTATCTGACTCTCTGTTAGGACCAATCAACCTTACCTAACGGCCTAGACCCTCCTCCGTCTGAGCCAGATATACCTGATCCCTTGCGTTGGCATAAACCCAATACCAATGATACCAACATGACTGGTGCTTGACTCCCTGTCAAGGGCCAATCGTTGCAGCCTAATGGCATAGACCTTCTGTCTAAGTTAGATAAACCCGATTCCTTTTGTTGGCATGAACACAATGCCAACGATACACCCATGTCGATGTCTGACACCCTGTCAGGACCGATGTATATAACCTATTGGCTTAGACCCTTCCTGTCTGCACCAATGGATAAAATCATATTGACGATAGGCACCATGCTTGAGCTGTATTAAAAAAAAAGAATAAGAAAAAAAAGGGGGGCTTAAAATTGAGGTGCCCTGCCAGACTTGCTCAAACATCCCACTAACTAAGGGCAATAATGGCCTAGAACCCGATCGTGGTGAAAACTTGAAAGTGCGTTACTAGCAAAATTGGGTACCCTGCCACGTGAAAAGTTGAGAAGGCGCGAGGGTAAAATTAAGAAGGGGCTGGTTCCAGTGAAAACTCGAAAGGGCACTTGAGTCAATAATGTGGTTCAAAAAAAATGATGATGATGTCCATAATCATCAGGTCACCCTCTGAACTGAACAAAGAAAGGCTACCATCGTCAGAAATGTCTTTTCCTTTGACGAGTAGATCCATTTGGCTTTGGAGTTTCTGTCCTCGCCAACTAAGATTCCCTTTTATCTAAGCATTAACCTCTGACTTCATTAGGGGTTACAGTAGAACCTTCCGTCTAAACTAGATAAACCTAACTCCTTGCGTGGGCATAAACCCAATGTCAACGATACAACCATGATTGGAATTTGACTCACAGTTAGGACCAATCAATATTACCAAATGGACTAGACCTTCAGTCTAAGACCAGATACATCTGACTCCTTACGTTGGCATCAACCCCATGCTAACGATACTACCTTGATTGGTATCTGACTGTCTGTCAGGACCAGTCAAAATAACCTAATGGCATAGACCTTCCGTCTAAGCTAGATAAACCTAAATCCTTGCATCGGCATAAACCCAATGTCGACGATACCACCATGATTGGTATATGACTCCCAGTCAGGACCAATCAATATTACCAAATGGCCTTGACCTTCAGTCTAACGCCAGATACATCTGACTCCTTGCATTGGCATCAACCCCATGCTAACGATACTACCTCGATTGGTATCTGACTCTCTATCGGGACCAGTCAATATAGCCTAATGGCACAGACCTTCCGTCTAAGCTGGATAAGCCTAACTCCTTGCATCGGCATAAATCCAATGTCGACGATACCACCATGATTGGTATATGACCCTCGGTCAGGACCAATCAATATTACCAAATGACCTTGACCTTCAGTCTAAGGCCAGATACATCTGACTCCTTGCGTTGGCATCAACCCCATGCTAACGATACTACCTCGATTGGTATCTGACTCTCTGTCGGGACCAGTCAATATAGCCTAATGGCACAGACCTTTCGTCTAAGCTGGATAAACTTAACTCCTTGCGTCGGCATAAATCCAATGTCGACGGTACCACCATGACTGGTATATGACTCTCGGTCAGGACCAATTAATATTATCAAATGGCCTAGACCTTTAGTCTAAAGCCAAATACATCTGACTCCTTGCATTTGCATCAACCCCATGCTAACGATACTATCTCGATTTGTATCTGATTCTCAGTCATGGCCAGTCAATACAACCTAATGGCGTAGACCTTTCATCTAAGCTAGATAAACCCAACTCCTTGCATTGCAATAAACCCAATGTCGACAATACCACCATGGCTGGTATCTGACTCTCTGTTAGGACCAATCGATATAACCCAATGGCATAGACCTTCTGTCTAAGGCTAGATACATCTGACTCTTTGTGCTAGCATCAACCCCATGCTAGCGATACTACCTTGATTGGTATCTGACTCTCTGTCAGGATCAATCGATACAGCCTTCGGCCTAGACCTTCCACGTAAGATGATGATAAACCATCTGTCTTATCTCGACACTAACCCTCAGTCCCACCAGGGCTCTCCCCAATCCGTCGCTTCAGACCTTCAGTCTTAACCAATGAACAAGGCTCCTCTTCTTCGTTTCGGAATCGACCCTATGCCACTGATTAAACCCCTCAGGGGCTGAACCTCTCAGCCCGTATGCTCACTACGGTGAAGCTATCCACTCACCCCTTCGCTAAAGGGGTGAGCGCTTTCTCGTATACTCACACGGTTCACCCCTGCAGACATTGAACAACCCCCTGTGCCGGATTAAGCTCACGCTGGAATAACGGCTTGTGATGAAATGAAAGTCTACACCCGCGGGCCTGATGAGTATCACATTTTGTATCATAACTTGCATCACATGTATCATCTTTCGCAATAAAAGTACACAGTTGTGCAGCATGGATAGTTAATTCCATGCTCACACATAATTTAAGTCTGCATGCATTTTATCATCATTTCTGAGCAAAAATGACAATGAGAAAGCTTTAAGAAGTTGCATAACTATTCTTGGATTAAGCACAATGAGTATTTGATCTTTTGCAGGCCCTTGTGAAGGAGCAGAACCATAAGAAAGTGGCGCCCAAGTGACCAGGCGCCCCTTAAAGGACGCCCAGTACACCAGGCGCCACCTCCAGACCTACTGAAAGATAGAGAAGAGAGAGAAGATAAAGACAGACAAGAAGGCACCCCTGCCCCTAGGCGCCTCTCTCTAGAAGATGACTCCGCAAACAGTCGCCTCTTTCACAGCACCATTAGTACGAAAATAGTGGAAAATGATAGAAAATGAAGAAGGCACCATAATGCTTAGGTGCCCCCTTCATATGGCTGCTAGAAAATGGCGGGAAGAAAAATACGGAAGAAGGAAGGTGGCGGGAAACCCAATTAAAGAGGGGCCCAAGGGACCAGGCTCCCCTTAAAGGGTGCCCAGGACATCAAGCGCCCCTTTCAGCAGGCCAAAAATTCAAAAAAAGGAAATAAATAAGGTGGAGCCCTTCTGCCTAGTCGTGCATTCAAATAAATGCCCAGTGCGCTAGTCGTCAATTCAGATGCGTAACCACGCCCGTGAAACCTCCATAACGTCTCCTTGATGTGCTCATTCAATCAATGGGCATTTATGGGCCCTCAAACTCTATAAAAGACGCACCAAGGCCCCTCTTTTCACAACTTTTTCATTCCCTATTTCTTTTCTCCCTCGTCCGTCTGTTTCTCTATCCTTCTGTCGAAAGTTCATCTTTGTGTTCCCCATAGCCATTTAGCTTTGCCTTTTCATGCATTTATGTTCGTCATTTTAATTTTCAGTCTTCATCAAAGTTGTTCATTTTCAAATTTTCTTCAACTTCCTCCTCTTCATATCCTCCTAATTCTCTCCCTTTTTTTAGTTATTCTCGATTTTCCAACCCTCTGTTCCTCATCCTTTTACTGCTCATTCACCTTTTTTGGTCACATTCTTCCTCTGTTTTCATTAACCGCCTCACGTTTTCTAACTCCACTGTCTTCATCAAAGTTTTTCCCCTTTCCATGCTCTCCAACTTTATCTTCTATCACATCTCCTAATTCCCCTATAATTTCAAACTATTCTCTCTTCTTTCACCCTCTATTTTACCCACTTTTCCCTTTCACTATTCATCTCATTTTCTTCTCCATTTTAAATTCATGCATCACATGCCTTAGAGTTCTTATTTCCACCTCCCATTTACATTCTCCCACACCTCACTTTGGCGGAGATTCTCCCTCGGTGCCCTCAAGGCGGCGTTCACATCCAAAGCGTGGCAGACTCAAAGGCTCGACACGGCATGGACGGCGGCGGTCTTCCAATCTCGGCTACATTTCTTCCTCATTTTCCTTTGTTTATTTACAAGTTGTAATTTTGATTTTCATGGAATTGTAACTTTCATTTTCATAGTAATAAAATTTCACTTTGGTAAATTGTGTTCTCATTTTCTCTCTCCATCTCTTCCACATTTCTCTTCTTGATCCCTCTCAAATTCTTTAGTTAGATCTATTTCAATTCCATGCATCTTTACTTTCTTTTCATTTAAAGCTCACTCAACTCGGATTTTCTCAAATACAAGCAATTTTCCAACTAGTGCCCAATGGAAATTTTTCTTCCTCGTGGGATCGACATGTATTCTCATCACTTTACTTGAATTTTCAAAGCTATTTAAGTGAGTGAGTGCGGTTATAAATTTTGAAATTGTATGTAGCACGGAATATTTTAAACGACATTTACCTAGCGCATCAAGTTTTGGCGCCGTTATCGGGGAAGAAAGTATTTTTAATGGTTGGAATTTCTTGTGTTTGATGTATATATGTGAATACTAATATTTCTGCTTTTATTTTACAACAAAAATAAAAAAAATCAAAAAATTACAAAAATTACAAAAATTTGGACCTGAAAATCTCAGAAAATAAACTGTCACAGAAAGCGTTGTTGAAAGCCAGAACTGTAGCAGGAAGTTAAAAATCAGAAACTACAGAAAAATCAAGCGTCACTGAAGGTAAATAAACGTAGGAAAATGTCCTATTTGAATTATTTTTAAAAAATTTCAAAAAAATCTGAAAAACTTCTGAAAAAATTTATAAAACTCAAAAAACTCCAAAACATCAAAAACATGCTTTTTGGATTTATTTTGCAGTAGATTGGCATATTATTTATTATTTTTTAGTTAATAGTTTCCTTTATTCATTTCTTAAAAAAATCCTGAAAAATTAATAAAAATCAGAAAACAAAAAATTAGAAAAAAGAAAAAAATTTCATGTTATCATGTCTTCATCTTTGTTGCATCTATTCTCAGGCATTGTGTACTTAGTTGATTATTGATCTTACATTTGTGTCATTTGTCTTTCATTTCTCATTTACTTGCATCATCTTTTGAAAAAAAAAATATTCTCTTCTTTTCTATTTCCCCTTCTTAAGGGCATTAAGATCCTTACACCCTTCTTGGATTTGGAAGGACCCTCCATTGAGCATTCCATCACTTTGGATTGGAAATTTCATTTTCAAGACCTCCATAAGTCTCCGCACTTGTGGATTCCCTCACGGAAGTCAAGCTGGTTGTATCAAGAAGTACCCCAGAGATAGATTGCCCTTAGAAGGTTTCATATAAAAAAGAGTGTTGGAATTTGTTACTATTTTAAAAAATTGGTGTCTAAGGTTAGATATTAAAAGGCAAACGGCTAAGTGAGATTATGGTTATTTAATTAGGACCCTACGAAAGTAGGGGGAGCCTCCCACAACTCCACCTCTTACTTGACCAATTGACCAATTTGGTAGTGATTACCAATCCCTCTTTTCATAAAAAAATAAAAAAATAATCATCATTTTACACTCATATAGTTAATCATTCATTGCATTTACATGTTGTAGTTGACTCATTGCATTATTTTCAAAACACAAAAGAAAAAAAAACATCATTTGTTCATAAACCATTCATGTAGGAATTAATTCATTAAATTGTAAGTCATATTACTTTCTAATTAAAAATAAATAAAACAAAACATCTTTCTTTGGGCCCTTTTTATATTGCATGCAGGGTAGGAGATCCCTGTACCCACACTTGATAGGACCAATTGAAAACATAGAGAGGTTAGTGCATCATCCTCAACCTAACCTCATGGCTAATCAAAACCAAAACCAAGCTCCCAAACAGATGAAGGACTATTTCATGCCAAACCAATACCCATTGTCCTTCTATGTTCAAGCACCTCAGAACTAGGCGATTCAATACGAAATCAAGTCAAGTACCGTCCAAATGTTGCCATACTTCTATGGAAATCCGAATGAAGACCCATACAAACATCTTGATGAGTTCTTTCAGATTTGCTCAACTATTAAAATCCAGAACTTCTCAGATGATGCTCTTAAGCTTACTCTCTTCCCATTCTCCCTTAAGGACAGCCAAATATTGGTTAGGGGCCTTAGCTAGGACAATCGACACTTGGGGAGAGATGCAAAAAGAATTTTTGAAGAAATGCTACCGCATAGGGCGAACAAACACAATGACAAGAGCCATAACTAGATTTACTCAAAATCCTGAGGAACAGATACATGAGGCTTGGGATAGATTGAAAGATCTATTGAGAAAATGTCCCCATCATGGTCTCTCAAGATGGCAAATTGTTCAAACATTTTATGAGGGATTAACGGAGAACTATAGACAAATGGTGGAGGCTTCATGTGGGGGAGCATTTATGAGCAAGAATGATGATAAGGCTTACGATTTATTTGAAATGCTTAGTGAAAACTCCATTAGTCATGCCGCACTAACTTCATATGAAAGAATGATTGAGCCAAACAAGAGGGCCGGGCTCTACGAAGTTAAGAATCAAGGGGAGTGTGAGAACAAAATGGATATCAATGCCATAACTCAAAGGTTGAATAAAATGGATTTGTTGGCCCAGAAGATAGAGAAGGTTGATATGGTCGCTCAGAAGCTAGACCAGTTGTTGGCTATGAATAGGCAGGAACCTTCCTTACCTTCTGCTCCTCAACAATCTCAACAGTTCTCAACTCCCGCTCCTGAAGAAATTTGTGCTTTGTGTTCCAGCCCTAGCCACGCTGTGATTGATTGCCCCACTGCAGCCCAACTTCCACCGTTTATCCAAGAACAGATCTTTGCTGCTCAAGGTGTCTCCAAATCTGCCTATGATCCCTATTCTAATACCTACAATCCAGGATGGAGGAATCACCCCAATTTCTCTTGGAAGACTCAGCAAGGTCCATCCACCCAACCCAATCCTTCACACCATCCAGTCCCAAAACAATCTTTTCAGATGCCAAGTCAATCTAACCATAATTTCTCTTATCAGTCTCCTTTTCAACAACGCTCATTTCAGCAACCGGCATTCCATCAAACTCAGGTCCCATACCCTCAAGCTCAATTCCCTGAGGGCCAGTTTCGACAAATTCCTACACATCGTTCCCATCAACCACAATATCAGCCACCTCTCACTCAGCCCAATTTTGATGACAAATTTGAACAACTCCAATAACTCATCCTTACTCAAGCGCTGTCCATTTCTAAGTTGGAGAATCAGATAGGGTAGTTAGCAACAAATAGCATCCGGAGAGAGGTAGGCCAACTTCCTAGCCAACCAGTGGCCAACCCCAGAAATCAACAACCCCCAGGCTTTCCCCAAAGATCTCCCATTCTTCCTCAACCCAATCAACCCAATCAACCTCAGCCGCCCCCTCCGGTAGGTCCTCAATTCGAGAATTCTAAAGCCATCTCTACCCTTAGGAGTGGGAAGATTCTTAGTGACCCTTATCAGGCTAGGGGTGTTGGAAATAGTTCAGGCCAAGAAGCCCATGTAGACAGTGATAGTGAGGATGAAGAGCCTGTGATCATACAAGAGAAAAAGAAGCCAGAGGGGGGGGGGAAACAAGCTAGTTAAAGAAAAAGTAAAGGTTGATGAAGGACCACGAGAGTATGTGCCTAAGGTCCCTTTCCTAGACGCTTTGAAGTTAAAAGCTCAAAGAAAAACACTGGTCCAACAAGAAGAGCTAATGGAGCTATTTAAGCAAGTAAACATCGACATTCCTCTCTTAGATGCGATCAAGCATGTGTTGGCATACGCAAAGTTTTTGAAAGAGTTGTGCACACCAAAAAGGGAACCAAAGGCAATTACATAAAAAATCCACTTGTCTGAGGATGTCAGTGCTGTTGTTATGAACCATTTGCCTAAAAGGCTGAAGGATCCCGGAGCCCCACTAATTTCATGTGATATAGGTGGAATGACATTTGATAGAGCATTGCTGGATCTTGGAGCCAGTGTGAATTTGTTGCCCACCTTTATTTATGAACAGTTTGATCTAGGGGAGTTAAAGCCCACGTCCATAATCCTTCAATTGGCAGATCGTTCCGCGAAAGCACCAAGGGGTCTGTTGGAAGATGTGATTGTGAAAGTTCATGAATGCTATTTCCCAGTGGATTTTCATATTCTGGATATGGCCTCGTCCCAGGAACTCAAGCACACAACTATCATTTTGGGACGACTATTTTTAGCTACGGCAAAGGCCAATATAAATTGTGCCATGAGAATGATGGATATTTCCTTTAGAGGTGAGAAAGTTTCTTTGAATGTGTTCAAGGCCTCTCAATACCCGGACCATGAAGAAGAATGCAACATTGTTGACATATTTGAGGAGCTGATTGATGAGAGTCCGGATGTTAACAAGAATTTGATAGAAGAGGGTAGTATGCTCTAGGATTCACCTATCTTTTGTGCACCCCACTCTAGAATTGAGCCACTCCCTACATTGCAAGCTGAACTTACTCTACCATCTTTGGATCAGCCACCTGTTCTTGAACTAAAACCTCTACCAGACTATCTGAAATATGCCTATGTAGGCCCTGACCAAACCCTGCATGTAATTATTGCTTTCAATCTCACCTCTGCCCAAGAATCTCAGCTTCTAGAAGTCCCTAAGGAGCACAGGGGGGCAATAGGTTGGTCTGTGGCAGATTTAAAGGGTAATAGTCTGGATGTGTGCACGCATCACATTTATTTGGAGGACAATGCCAAATCGAGCAGAGAAATGCAGCGTCGGCTGAATCCAAGTATGGAGGAGGTGGTTAAGAAAGAAGTTGTCAAGTGGTTGGATGCCGGATTATTTATCCCATCTCAGACAGTATGTGTGATGCGGGACGGGACATGCTCGATGCCAATTGAATGCGATCCTAAGAGTCTAGGCAAACTCGCGACTCGTCCCTAGCGAGGGAAGCATACGGATGTGCGCAGTTGAGAAACCGGCAATGAGTCAGGGTGGTCTACACACTCTCGTGCTCAGATTGAGTCACGGGACAGGCCTCGCTCTCTCTCGCAGGTGTGATTGAAATAATATAAGAGCTAATTACCCTAACACTGATGCAGCGACATATAGAAATATACGAAGTAAGCAAAATGCCGAGAGAGGGGAGCGGAAATGATACCTCCACGCTTCGGGCGTGGGGAAGGCGACCCTAGCCAAGACTCGTACTCTCGGTACAGTAATTAAACAATAGTTACACTAGTGAATTTTATGCCCACTCCACGCAGGGGGGTAAAGGGCTACAGTGGGACTAGGGAGTAGCGAACTTGGGTTGACGGGCAGCAAGCCGAAAGGGCTTTCGGGCCGGAGGCGGGCTGCTGGTCCGACTCGGTACTGTTCAAACTCGCTGGACAGCAAGTGAACTTAGCTACTGGGATGGCGGTTTCCGGTCACATTCTGGCTACGGTGGTTGGCTGGGACATTGGCGGGGTGTCCCTCTTCGATCCCTAAGGTCGACGGTGGCCAAATCCAAGCTGGCATATTTTATAAGAATTAACCGGCAGACTGCTCTACTGGCCGATTCACGAAAAAGATTTGCACGCTTCCATGAAAATAATTATTGCGCCCAGATCCAGAGGCAGATCAGGGCAAACTTGGCGCTGTTGGAAAGATGACTTGAAGGGATACAACATATATTTACTTCACAACCATCCAGACATTGGATTAGAAAGGAAAAACTTTGTGGCACCGTTATTGCTTCTGGATCAAATTTCAAATAGTCAGGATAGACAAAGATCTGCCTGAAAATAAAGTTTGACCGATGGAGAAGTGGTGGATTTGGGTCTTGGGAATTTTATGAGTGATAGGGTGGGAAGTGAGGATCATGCATGAATTTTTTGGTAATTTTTAGAGATAGTTAATGCGACGGGAAAAATATAACAATAGAGTACTAACCCGCAGATCTGCTGATTGGCATATTGTCAAAGGTGGAACTAAATGACTGGGAAAAATAACAAATGGTGGCACATTGACACAAAATTTAATCTGGGAGGGGGTAACAACAAGGGGATGATCTATCAAAATTTGATGAGCATCAGATAACCGGATTGTGAGAACCAACCTAATCTTTGAGCTTTTGTTCTGTAGGTCGCAGGTTTGGACATCAGACCAAAGATGGGGCCGTGGTGGCTCGACGGCGGCACAAACGGAGGCAGCGACGGCGGTGGCTGAGCTTCACACCCAGGGGAGGAGATAGATCATAGAATCCACCAAGATTATGGCATCACATCATAGAAATCACAGCAATCCAGCTGCAAGGGGGAGAGAAGAGAGGGGCGCCCTTCGCAAGAACACACAATTTCTGATTTTTCTTCTCATTAATTCTCAAAATATGGAAATACAATGGTTTTATATGAAATGGAAATGACCTAGACTACCCTCAGATCTAGGGTTAGGGAGGGGCAATTAGGGGATAGGAAATTCTAATTCTACTCCCATGTGCTCAAAAGAACAAAACAAATAAAAAAAAGGGTAAAGGGGGGGAGGCTTGGTCAATGTATGCAACATTTGACGACAAGGATGGCCAACCATGGAGGGGAGGAGGGAGGCTACGTGGGTGTTTTCTCCATTTAAAGAAAAAAATACAAACAAAAAAGGGGAGAATGGGGTGTGCCCTCCTCTAGTGGAGAAAAGGGATTTTTCTACCTTGGTCCAAGTTGAATGGTCTTGGTCAATATTCTCTCATGGAAAGTGGCCCAGCCCCTGTGGGCCCTAGAAGCTAGGTGGCCCAATAGGAGAGAGGGTGGGGGTCTCGCCGGGACTATGTGGCCTTTTACAAAGAAACCCACTAAATCCTAATGACTAACCCATTGGCTTATAATTGCCTTACAATTAAAACCCAATTGACTCAAGGCCATAAATGCAAATAAAAATGTTAGTGGCCTTGCTTTGATGTCCCCATCAATTCTCCCCGGGTGGAAGAAACTCGACCCTGTTGAGTAAGGGGTGCAGCTGTTCATGTGTCACTTCTGTGGATCTGTATCTCTTCTCCGGTGATCCATGTGTCATCGGATGTGGGCCGTACTTTCCACTGTACTAGGTAGCGCGGGTACGCTCCACTCCTAATAATTGTCACCTACTCATCCTGTATATGTTCTATATGCTCAAGTTGCTGTGAGAATGAGACTAGTGGTGGACACTCCGGGGTGGGGTCACTCTCAAAGGAAGGAGACAGCTTAATGACTCACTAGGAATCATCGCCGGGTCTGTGTAGGTGACTAGATCTGAGACATTGAAGGTAGAGCTATTCCCATATTCGTCAGGCAAGTCCACAACGTACGCATGAGATCCAACTTCCCTCACACTCGAAAGGGACTGACATTACGAGCTTGCAGTACACCGACTCAACTTGACGCATGCGGACTCCTATATGCTCGACAAATAAGCTGTATAAATAAGCAAAAGAGACTCATAGACTATGGGATGAGGACAGATAGAGAGACACCAACTAACAACTTCCTATGACTAAAGACAAACATAATGGGACGCACTAAGGAAGACCATGTAAGAATGATGGACACCGTCTGCATATACCAAGTGTAAAGACAAGCTAACCTACAACTTGATGCCATGAGTCTCAACTCTCGTCAACCGTCTCCAGTTCGAGAAGACTCGTCCTCGGGTACGGAAGTATAAGAGGATCAGGAGGTGGGTGGCGGGAAGGTAATCCGGATGTTTGGTGTGGAGCATGGAAAATGGGAAGTCCGGACATTGTCTCTCATACGCGTGGCAAAAATCAAACCATACCACGTCAACATAGGGTGTCGACAGTGGTACGGTAGTCACTAGCGGCTGTGCTACCGTAGGAGAGACGGGCAAAAGAGGGACGGCTGACTGCTGCTCGGGAGTGACTAGAATGAGAGAGGTGGCAGGCTGGTCAGGTCCGTCAAGGAAAGCTGGGATGGGTGACAGACCTTGGCCCTCTAGGTGCTCTATGGGATCGCTCTCTAACCACACAACCTCAGCGAGGTACTCCTCGGCCAACTCTTGGTCAGCCTCATAACTCACTAGAATAAGCCCGGGTGGGGCATCCTCGGAATGTGTGCCCTCTAAGATAGGGGAATGTGAAGGACACTGGTCGGGGAAATGGCTACTCCCACTAAAGGGGGCCACTTGAGGGGGCACTGGGAGTTGTGGCAGGCGTGATTTTAGAGGCGGAGCGGGCCGCTGGGGATGGGTGGCCAACGACACGTTGGTGGTCGACGGAATGCCGTCGTGGAAGTCGAACTCGCCGGGTAGGTGAGGTTGGGGTAAGGTGCAAGTCCTCCTGTCCCGGTCAAAGGTCGCTCTCCTCTCTTCCAACCAAGTTTGTCCTAAAATGATACATGGACCAGCAAGTGTGTTGACCTTGCACCATGCTCCATCGTCATATAGGACGGGGCCGACCCTCCATTGGAATTCTACGAACGCTAAGCCACCATTGAGAACAATCTCCCCAGTCTTAGAGAGTGACTCGACAATGTCCTGAGAGACACAATTAGATGACACCCGGCTAATGAAGTCGATCTCTGTATGCAACCCATTAGGTAGGACGGTAGTGGACACTATAGGGTGCTGGAATGACTCGGTTGTCGACTTTCGGGTCGGGTCAACCGGTGGTTGAATGATAGGGGCGAGACCCAAGGGTCGGGCCATGAGAGCCTCGAATTGGGCCACCAGGGATGACCACTTGGACGCATGGTCTCGGGGAACGGCCATGGGTTGGCAGGTAGCAAGACATGCAGACACAAGGTGACAAGACATGCTAACTCTCTAATAGACTAGACACTACCCTATACAATAATGCAAAGTTGGAATGCAGACTCGACTACAAACCTAGACTCAACCCATATCCGGTGCGTGGCGGAGGTATGATCCGAAGATCGAACTCACACAAGTGTGCTACCTTCCCAATAGGCGTAACCTATCATTCCAGGAACACCTTTTGATATACCGGGCATCAGAATGAAATGCACACCTAAGACAAAGCTACCCTAGACATAACCCGCTCTGATACCAATTTGATGCGAGACGGGACGCGACTCGACGCCAATTGAATGTGATCCTGAGACTCTAGGCAAACTCGCGACTTGTCCCTAGCGAGGGAAGCGTGCGGATGTGCGCGGTTGAGAAACTAGCAATGAGTCAGGGTGGTCTACACACTCTCGTGCTCGGATTGAGTCACGGGATGGGTCTTGCTCTCTCTCACAGCGGTGATTGAAATAATATAAGAGCTAATTACCCTAACGCTCATGCAACGGCATATAGAAATATATGAAGTAAGCAAAATGTCGGGAGAGGGGAGCGGAAACGATACCTCCACGCTCTGGGCGTGGGGAAGGTGACCCTGGCCAAGACTCGTACTCCCAGTACAGTAGTTAAACAATAGTTACACCAGTGAATTTTATGCCCACTCCACGCAGGGAGGTAAAGGGATATAGTGGGACCCGAGAGTAGTGAACTCAGGTTGACGGGCAGCAAGCCGGAAGGGCTTTCGGGCCAGAGGCGGGCTACTGGTCTTACTCGGTACTGTTCAAACTCGCTGGACAGGAATTAAACTCCGCTGTTGGGATGGCGGCTTCCGGTCACCTTCTGGCCGCGGCAGTTGGCTGGGACATTGGCGGGAGGTCCCTCTTCGATCCCTCAGGTCGGCAGCGGCTGAATCTGAGCTGGCGTATTTTGCAAGAATTAATCGGCGGACTGCTCTACTGGCCGGTTCACAGAATAGATTTGCGCACTTCCACGAAAATAATTATTGCGCTCAGATCCAGAGGCAGATCGGGGCAAAATTTACGCCGTTGGAAAGATGACTCGAAGGGATACAACATATATTTATTTCAGAACCATCCAAAAAGTGGATTAGAAATGAAAAACTCGGTGGCACCGTTGTTGCTTCTGGATCAGATTTCAGACATTCAGGATAGACATGGATCTGCCTGAAAATGAAGTTTGACCGACATGGAAGTGGTGGAACTGGGTCTTGGGAATTTTATGGGTGATATGGTGGGAAGTGAGGATCACACATGAATTTTTTGGTAATTTTTGGAGATGGCTAAGGGGATGGGAAAAATATAACAACAGAGTACTAACCCACAGATCTACTGATTGGCAGACTGTCAGGGGTGGAACTAAATGACCAGAATAAATAGCAAATGGTGGTGGATTGACATGAAATTTAAACTGGGAGCAGTTAACAACAAGGGAGATGATCTATCAAAATTTTATGACCATCAGATAACAGGATTGGGAGAACAAACCTAATCTTTGAGCTTCTATTCTGTAGGTCACAGGTTTTGATAGCAGACCAAAGATTTGGCTATGGTGGCTCGACGGCAGCACGAACGGAGGCGACGGCGGCGGCGGCGGCGGCTGAGCTTCACACCAAGGGGAGGAGATAGATCTTGGAATCCACCAAGATTATGGCATCACACCATAGAAATCACAACAATCCAGCTACAAGGGGGATAGAAGAGAGGGGCACCCTTCGCAAGAACATACAATTTCTGATTTTTCTTCTCATTAATTCTCAAAATATTGAAATACAATGGTTTTATATGAAATGGAAATGACCTAGACTACCCTCAGATCTAGGGTTAGGGAGGGGCAATTAGGGGATAGGAAATTCTAATTCTACTCCCATGTGGTCAAAAGAACAAAACAAATAAAAAAAAGGGTAAAAGGGGGGCTTGGTCAATGTATGCAACATTTGACCACATGGATGGCCAACCATGGAGGGGAGGAGGGAGGCTAGGTGGGTGTTTTCTCCATTGAAAGAAAAAAATACAAACAAAAAAGGGGAGAATGGGGGGTGCCCTCCTCCAGTGGAGAAAAGGGATTTTTCTACCTTGGTCCAAGTTGAATGGTCTTGGTCAATATTCTCTCATGGACCATGGGCCAGCCCCTGTGGGCCCTAGAAGCTAGGTGGCCCAATAGGAGAGAGGGTGGGGGTCCCGCCGGGCCTATGTGGCCTTTTACAAAGAAACCCCCTAAATCCTAATGACTAACCCATTGGCTTATAATTGCCTTACAGTTAAAACCCAATTGACTCAAGGACATAAATGCAAACAAAACTATTAGTGGCCTTGCTTTGGTGTCTCCATCAAAGTCGGTCAGCCCAACCCAAGTAGTTCCTAAGAAGTTAGGGCTGACAGTTGTAACAAATGAGAAATGAGAGGAAGTGCCCACACGGCTACAAACGGGGTGGTGAGTTTGTATTGATTACATAAAATTGAATTTTGTCACAAAGAAAGATCATTTCCCACTCCCGTTCATAGATCAGATTCTGGAAAGATTGGCTGGGCAGAAGTACTATTACTTCTTGGATGGTTACTCTAGATACAATCAGGTTACTATTTTTTCGGAGGATCAAGAAAAGACAACTTTTACGTGCCCCTATGGCACATTTGCTTTCAGAAGAATGCCTTTTGGGCTCTGCAATGCCCCCGCCACCTTTCAACGATACATGATGTCGATATTTTCAGAAATGGTGGGGGAATGTTTGGAAGTTTTTATGGATGATTTTTTGGTTTTTGGTTCTTCATTTGAGGATTGTTTGAAAAACTTGACTCAAGTTCTAAAGAAGTGCATTGATTCAATTCTGGTATTGAGTTGTGAGATGTTGGCACTCAAAATATGCTCAACAGTGATCAAGCCTCAAAGATGAATGATGCGGCCTACTGAAGCACAAAAGCCGAAAGAGATCAATACACGAAAGTCTCCTCAAGCTGCCAGAGCCTCAGGTCATCGGTACAAACACCAGGAGCCTCACCTCAGGAGGATCGAGAAGAATACATCACCTGTCGATAGTGTCGTCAGGACTGCCCGACGAACCGGTATCTACTCGATCATACCGCGCAGACAATATCCGTCATCCAACCACGGACGAGCATGCATCCGTCGTCCGACAAAGGGCAAGGATGTACCCATCGTCTGACCAAGGATAAGCATGCATCCATCCTCCGACCAAGGACAAGGATGTACCGATCGTCCGACCAAGGTCGAGAATGTATCCGTCGTTTGACCAAGGATGAGAACATGTCCATCATCCGACCAAGGACGAGAATGTACCCGGTGGTCCACCACCTAAATAAAAGATCCTCCCAAGGTGATATAACATCCTCGGCCCTTCAGAATAGGGGACCGAAGGCTCTGTCAGTAGAAGACCCCGATGACTCGACATGGGTACGGCTTCTCAGCATATTAGGTCCATTAGTGTCCAAATGATCGCCCAGTCAAGGCAAAAAGCACCCTGGATGGTATTCCACCTCCCAAGAAAGCTTCGAGCTTGAGTCAGGCCGAGCCAGCAACACAAATCACAGTGTCGAAGGCCGTGTCAACGGAAGACCCGTGTGTTCAAGCTGAAAATGCACGAGTTTCCAAAAAAGGTTGTATGTCGACCCGAGGGCTTTGTCAGAACTTCTCTCCTAGGTTTTGCAAAACCATGGTGAGATGAATGGTCACGGTGACCCCCGGAATTAGTCCGTGACCAACTGTCTAAACCGTGTTAAGCAAACGGGGCTTATCGACGCGCCCTTTCACTAGCGCGCCCCCTATCCCGGCGCCCTCCTCCCCGGCGCGCCAGATGCAGGTGGGGCTTCCCCGGCGCGCATTCTCCATGCCAGGAGAGCCTTCGTCTATATAACCCTACTTGGTTCAACCAAGTGAGAAGAGAGGGGAGATAGATACGAGAGATCCGAGAGAGAAAGAGGGCATATACATCGTGAGAGAAAGCTTGGGGAACAAGTGAGGGGCTTCTTCCTTCGCTAGGAGAGAGAGAGCCAGAGGAGAGGTCGTCTTCCTCGCTTGTTCATCTAGAGAAGTTCGGTTCCGAAGAAGAGTCTTTTTGCTTCCGATACTCTATTTTTGAGGTGGGTGGCGGAGCTCCACCAATCTCCTTCCTCTTCCCTTTTCTCAGAGAACCCCTGCGAGGGTGTGATATTGTAGCATTCCAGACGATGATATGAGCCCTACGATGTTCTGCTTCTTCTAACTCTCGTCTATCCCTCGTATTCCCCGATTGAATGCTGGCTATGCGATGGGAAAGCATTTGTAATGATCCATCTGGGCATTCGCCCTTCTGATATTTGAATAAAAGTACCAATACCCATATACATATCTGGAGATTCATTGCTGTCTATTCGATTGCGGTTTCTTCCTATGGTTTCTTCGGTGCATACGCCCTAGTGTTTTCAAGGGCAACAATGATATCATCACCCCTCTCCCTTGAGGTTTCTCCTCGCATCAGCTTCTACCGTCTCCGTGGCGGGTTTATTGGTCCGAGGAATGCACCTCGATGCTCCCCTGGTCTGAACCCTGGGACCATCTCCCATCACCCTCCCCCCGTTCCCAGTCACGAACAGAGGGGAATGAGGTTGTCCCTATAATCTAAACGCATCGCTCGTTGTTACCGTTGCCTCTCTGCTCGCCATGCCGATCATTTAGTGGTTTGCCCTCTCTCGGTTGTGGAAACCCCCACGCTAACAAGCTAACCTCTATGCCAACAGGCCAACCTCGGTGCTAACGTAAGCTAATCCTCCTGCTAGCTAGTTAACCGACTGGTTTATCATTGTGTATAGTCTAATTGACTCTTTCTGTCGAATGCATTCTATTCTGCTCTACTCATGACTATTTTCTCGAAGAATCTACTAGACGGGGAGAGGGGGCATCCCTCACAAATATTAATGAACCACCGTCAAATCACAGGGTCATGCCCCTCGATGGCATGTACTACTATGATCCATTAGAGGTGAACATTGATAGGGTTTTGGCCCAACACCAAATCCACAGTCCTTAGGGATATCGTGGTGACCATGGGTTGTATGCCCCTCGTAGGCTAGTCCTCTAGGCTCTCCTTCCCTATCGGTCGTCCCTTTTCGGATTGTGATTTGACCACGGGTCAAATGCCCCTCGTAGGCTGGTCCTCGGGGTTTTTCCTTCCCTTATTGGTCGTCTCATCCGATCGTGTTCCAACCCACGGAAGAGTGGTGCCCCTCATAGGCTAGTCCTCAGGGTTTCCTATCCGATTGGGGTCCGCTGGCCACCGTTGTGCCGTCCGGCTTGTTAGGGGCTTACTCCGCTACGTGAGCATGTCCCCGCTTCTCCCCTGCAATCCTCCATGGATGGGGAGATGCTGCCCAATTTTCACCAGGTTCCAACTAATGAGTTACCCTTGTGATTTAGACTTAATGAAACTTGTTTCTCAAAAACTGAATGTCGTGCTTGAGTATGAACCTCGCACGAGCTTATGACTATGTTGCTGGGGAGCTTGGGACTCAAACTTAATAAATAATTAACACAATCAAACCCAAAATCCTCAAGAACATCTTAATAAACCAAATAGACTCAAAAATACCCAAAAATCAACTTAAATGGCACGGCCATAATCGGCGCGCCCTAATATGGCATGGTACCCCCCCCGCGCCGGAATAACATTAGACTCAAACTCAACAGATTTTACATGGTCCATACCTGGCGTGCCCTAATCCGGCACGCCCCAAGCCAGCCTCGCCAAGTAAACCATCTACCCATGGCCACGCCGTTTAACCCCCTTTAACTATGTTTGACCGCGTCGGGGAACTCTTCTCCTATGCTGGGTCGTGCCAGTTTTGAATAAGTACTCTTTATCACGTTGTCTTAATCCCTCACACGACTTCGGAGCAATCTTTGCCTCCCGCGGTTGAGATTAATAAACCCAATCAATCATAAACCAAATAAAAGGGGATTGTTCAAGTCCAAACCAGTTTCCTATTATGCTTCTACTATTATGTTTGGTATTATCATGCTTTTGTCGTCATGCCTCTGTCACCATTTTCGTCTCCTCGGCGGAGATTAATAAACCTGATTAATCATCGTCTATCTTCATGATTCTGTTATCATGCTTTAGTATAATCATGAGCGCCATGTTAATGCATGCATGCTTGCATGGACCCTCGGTATATCAAATGCCACTGATGGAAGGCCGGGTTACACCCGACCGGATGTCTTTGCTATGCACGATGGTGGTCTTCATGCCTGTGTCCTCTACCACGTATCGAGAATTTCCAACTCAATAAACCATGCCTCTTTTGCATGATAGATAAAAGCATTTCATGTGACCTCATCCTATGCATCCTTTTGCATATTATTTCGGCCTCGGACGGCCCACTATCTTAGCAATTAATCAAAGGTTTTCTCCCTTATGGGAGATGTAATTAACGTCATGGCCTTTATGGTATGACGGACTACTGGTCCTGACCCGAATCTCATTCTCGCCCAACACGGGTCAGAAGGAGCGCACAATAAATCTGTCACTTATGTGACTGGCACGCCTGCGCGGTCAACTAATCAATTGATTATTGATTAATTAATCGGTTGATCGATCAGATGAAAACAAAGTCCTGCAAACAAGTCTGGCACGCCCGGTGGGACCAGTGTCACCTTTCATCTCTTTGTCGAGATACATGGGCCTCGAGGCCCTCCCAAAGACTGCTGATCGTTTGTTTATTCTATGTGGCAGGCAGACAGTGGCATCATTAGGACTTGCTGCTCTTACCTTTGGCCCTGCGATCTTCGCCGGTCATGCTGAACATGGGTACCTGGCGGTGCCCACTATCCTCAGGACATTCCCTGCTGCTGTAGGCTTCCCCAACATTTTGGGGCTGGCCTTCACTGATCTACTTCAAGTGGAGACCTCGGAGCCTGCCGAGGAGACTGCAAAGAAAGTCGAGGCCTTGAAAGCTCGATGCTCTGTGGGCTCGCTCAAGAGTCTGATTCAAGTCGCCAGCTGCCTGGTGCACCACATCACCAATGGGGCCCGCCCTATTCCTGCAAAGAACTCCGGAGGACGCCAGCGCAGGGGCTTCCGGCATAATACTGCTACTGTTATCGGGCGTCTCTCTGTTTTCGACAAGTCCATGCTGATCGGTGGAGTTCGCGTCTTCCTGGACGGACGCGACGCTCGGGTGGTCCTGGATCGGGTCATCCCCGCCGTACCTGTCTACAACTGCTACTAGGTCCTCTTGGGGAGGAGAGCTGAGAAAGAAGAAACCGGCCATCGTGGCCATGAGAAGCTGGCCCCCAGGCCGAAGAAGTTCAAACAGGTTTGGGTCCCTAAGAAGATCCAACCCGCTCACCAGGACGCACCAGTCTGTCACCACCCTGCACGTAACGGAGCGGAAATGGTGAAGGAAAGGGGCTTGGCCCCAAGAAAGGGAGAGACGGTTGTGGACCCTCCACGCCGTGAAAGTTTCAGGGTCTGTGCCCGACAAGCCAACATCCCCACAGTGGGAAGAAGATTCCAGCAACTTGTCGGACAAGCCCGGCTTGCTTACATCCCTCCCTTGGGAGGTCGACAATTATCTCAGGTCCTACATCAGGAACGGGGGCAGGAAGAAATGACCAACATGGTCAGAAGCTACGTCAGGGGTCTAGGTAGCCCCTCGTTGGGCCAACAACGGCTACTACAAGTAGCCGTGGCCGAAGAAGACTACTGCCCACCAATGGCAGTTGAAGAAGAAGAAGAAGAAAGAAGGATGATGTCATCGGTCGACGATAATGGTTATGAAGCCGATGAGACCGCCCCTCGACGGGAAGAAGGAAAAAGAATCTCTGTGTTTGAGAGGTTAACCTTCCCGAAGCATGCAAAGAGGAAGGTTCATAGACAGAGAAGAGGAATGCAGATCTTTACTTGCAACATGGCTGGCATATCTAGCCAATACGGAAGGCTTCCAGAGGATCCTCATGAGCTGGCTCGATTGGTCGAGAGGCCGGGGCCGAACACTCGAAGGGCAGAAGCTGCAAGAGAACTATTGGCAGTGGCTAAAGGAAAGCAAGCTCTAGCCCACCACCAACGATGTGATGAAGTTACTATTTTGACCGCCAATGTGGTGACGGCGGAAGAAGAAGAAGAAGTCTATTTTGACATCCTACCTGAGGGTGCATCCGGGGAGACAACAGAAGCTATCCCCAGCACTGCAGCTATGGATCCGGTAGTACTAATGATGCTGCAAAGGTACCGCCAGGAGATAGAGCTGCTGAAGAAGCAACTGATAGAGAAGACAGAGCAATCTTCAGCCTCCAAGATACTCGAGATGCAGGGCGAATCATCACGGGGAGCCGTCAACCGGAATGACCCCCCGCCACTTTATACCGTGCCCCAGCCAGCAGAACCAAGCTTGGCGACGACTCAGCAATGCCCACCACAGTCATTGATGCCGCCGGTGCTACCACAGGTGCACCAGACACCTCCACTACTGCGTCCTCCTCCGCAGGCAACCACCCTGGTCACCCCTTACCTACAGCCGTCACATTTCTACCCAGAACTGGTTGATCCAACCGTCATGATCAAAATGATGGTGGAGAGAATGATCGAGCTGAAGCTCGTTGAAAGAAGTGAAGGCGTCTACCTCGCATTTGATGCATACAGGGTTCCATACCCACTGCATCATGCTGCCAAGCGACTCCCTCCTGGGATTAGCATGCCGCAAAAACTCGACAAGTTCAACGGGAAGGGATCCCCAAAAGAACATGTCACTTACCACATGACCGTCATGGGTGATCTGGCCATCGACGAGTCTTATTTGCTGAAATTTTTCGGGTCCTCGCTGACGGGGCTCGCTTTTGAATGGTACTCCAGCCTCCCGACCGGGTCGATCAGCGACTGGTCGGACATGCAGAGGAAGTTCAGAGAAAGATTTCATGTTACAGAGAAGGAGGTCACAGTGGCCGAACTCTACTCAACAAGACAGAGGGCAGATGAGACAGCTCTTGATTATATCAAGAGGTGGAGGAACCTCGGAATGAGATGTAAGCAGATCCCGCATCAGGAAGATGCTGTACAAATATGTAAACAGAACCTCAGGAGAGAGGTCCTGGAAAAGATGATAGGAATGGAAATCCAGTCATTCAACCGATTAAACAACATTGTGGCCGAGGTGGAAGCCTTCCTGGCCCGACCCACCCCTGCATCAACTACTACTACTACACAAAATGACAAAGTAGTAGAATGGCGCTAGGCGCCTAAAGAAGCAAATGCCCTTGATATTAAGGCATTTGAACAACAGAAGGATAAAGGCAAGAAGGTGGTTGCCCCACAGCCTGCTAAAGCCGGAGATGGCAAAGAAGGTCCCTTACTGCGGGATAAAATGAAGAAGGCCTACTCTTTTCCAAAGGAGAAGACCAGAATTCTATTCGACTGGGTAACCCAGTATCACAAGGTCACCCTGCCTGAGCCAAAGAGGCCGGAGGACCTGAAAAGAAAAGATAATCCAAGGTTCTGCCCCTATCACCAGATGCCGAATTGAAGACTGCTATGTCTTCAAAGATATTATTGAAGGGATGGTGAAGAAAGATGAGATTGACTTGGGAGAGTACAGGGTCGACCCTCCACAGCCTCATGAAGCTCCTCTGAAGAGGGCTACAGTCAATATGGTCTCTATATACCAGGCCTTGCCTGAGGAGATCTCTGAAGCCAGCACTCGGCGCACTTATGAAGTCTATTTCCTGGCACCCATAGAAGAACAACAGGGATGGCTGCAAGTCCCTACAAAGAACAAGAAAAAGACGACACCTCACCCAAAAGTGGGGGCACATGTTCATGGCATAACACCACGACCTACCCCGCCGGTGGAAGCACCTGTGTGGACCAATCCACCTGTAGTCATCAGAATACCTACACACAATCGGAGAAGATAGACTCCACTGTAGATGGTCAAGGAGATTAGTCCAGAAGCTCGGCGGCTGCAAGACTATATAAATGGGCTAGATGAATATGTACATCCTGAATTAGAACCCTTACTATTACGGGACCATGTCCCATGGTAGGAATTAGAACAGCTCTCATTAAAGCAGGAGGGGGAAGCTGACGTAGCATCTGACAAGGATGGCAGCCTGTTCTGGGGGTAGGCGCCAGCTAAAGAAAAGAAGAAAAAGAAACAAAAGAAGAAAAGAAAGGCCACCAAGGTCAACAAAGAACAGATTGTGTCTTGTGATACCCTCTCAGCTCTCTTCAACTTACCTGGTGAAGAGGACGAGGAAGAAATATGCTTCACACCTACCGCCGGGGCAAGCCAGGCTGAAGCAGCTACTACAGCACACACAACCCGGTCAGGCCAGAAATGCGGGCGCCAGCCACCTGCTAACCATAATATCATATTCAGGGGAGAGCAACCCTACAAGATACCTCCCCCGGAAGTCAAAGGAGTCCAAATCCCTCCTCCGTCAGGCCTTTATAACTAGAATGGGGGCAGCACTACTACCCCTTCCTTCTTGGAATTCCTGAAGATGTCCAAGGGAAAGCAACTATGTCAGGATGTCGACCCTGCAGTCGGGACTACTTACCCACAGCCCCAGCAGTCTTCCGAAGCTCCGGATGCAGATAAAGCTTGCCCGGCAGCAGCCAATGAAGGGGAACAAGAACGTGGCGCCAAGCAAAAGGGTGTAGAATCTGAGTCCGATGAGACATGACCATCTGGGACCGTAGTCCAAGGCTCCTCTAAGCCTAGATGGGTAGATGAAATGAAGCTGTCAAATGTCCGAGCTGGAAGCAGTATAATGAAGCTCCCGGCAATGTTTACAATATGGGAGATCCTTTCTTTAAGTGAAGAGACCCGACAGGCGATCGTCACTGCTTTATAGATGCCTACTGAATATGAAACCTACTTGGCTGAAGCACTGCTAGAGTCCAGCATGACCTTCACTCAGGAGGACATGTTGCTCCCTACTATCAGCCACAACAGGCCGCTCTACATGAGAGGACACCTAAATGGATGGGAGCTAAACAGGATCCTGGTCGACCCTGGCGCAACTGTCAACATTTTACCATACAGAATATATCAAAGGCACCACTTTAACATACGCCTCGATAAATTCAGAGATATGCGTATTGCCGGCTTCAACCAAAAGTGTGAAGTATCGCTGGGGGTAGCAGAATTCACACTAACTCTGGCGGACTTTACTACGAGGGTGCAATTTCATGTCATCGACTCTCGCACATCGTACAAGGAGCTGCTTGGCCGCCCCTAGTTCCATGAAAATATGGTGGTGCCATCCACGCTCCACCAGTGCATCAAATACAGTCTCGAAGGGAGGGAAGAGAGGATATTTGCTGACCTCCATCCATTCGAAGTGTCCGAGTATCACCTGGCAGACGCTCATCTGTACGCAGATTAGTCTCAAAAGACCTCTGAAGCCAAGACCCATGCAGGGGCACCAAAAATGATGCGGGACGGATGATGACCAGGCTAAGACGTACGACGGACTCGATGTGCGGCCAGCACTAACACACTAAAGGCAAGCCGGGCGGCTGACCACCGTGCCGTTCTCCGGGTGGAGACGTCTCTCAACAGCAACACTAGGTAGCCCGACGATCATCCCTTGCGAGGGAAACATGGGGATCGCAGCGGTTAACGAACCACCGTCGCCTAGGGTGGTGCAGTCCGAGCTCGGTGCTCGACTGGAGCTAAGGAATGGGCGCTCTCAACTCACAATCACGGTGATTTGTATCTAGCTAACAGCCCTATTCTCACAAACACAGCATATATGATAATATACTAAACCAGCAACGTGAGAGAGGAACGAAGCGCATACCTCCACGACTAGGCGTGGGGAAGAATTCCCGGCCGAATCCAAACAACCCCGATACACACAAGTGTTAAGTTTACAATTTTAGAACTTAATGCCCACTCCACGTAGGGAGGTAAAGGGTTACAAACACTAAATTTGGGGTTGCTGGAACTCGGGTTGATGGGCCACACTCACAGGAGGCGAGGGACGCGAGTCGGAGCCGATCGGGTGAGCCGAATGGAAGCCGACTCGGTTCTGCCCGCGCTGGTCACCCTGCGCAGAAAATTTACGGAGGCCGGTACGCCAAGATCCGATGGCGGATCGGAGCGTCGTTTGTTGGAGAACGTCGGCGACAGGACGTAGTTTGTCCACTCCGAAGGGCGCGAACAGATGCCTTCATATCTAGGCGCAGCAGTGACTGATTTGAGGCTCTGGTTCTGTGCTCACAGAACTGCACATGAAGATAAATAATTATGGGAAAATTGGTTACCGATGTCGGATCGAGGCGCCGTTTGTGGGAGCTCATCGGTGACATCCAGAGGAAGAAGTACTCCAAAGATCTCGCACAGATCTGGACGGGACGAGGCGGGGTAGACTCTGGAAGTCGGCTCTGGTTCTGAGTCGGATCTGCACAGATCAGCTTACGCGATCCCACGAGAATCGTCGCCACGATCTGCACAGATCTTGGATGGAGACGAGATCAGCGGCAGCGCGAAGGCGACTCAAAATCCTACAATCACTCCGAGAGGTAGCTCCTGATGATTTGAGAGGAGATCTGGGGAAATTTGTAATCAGTATACTTCAGATCTGGACAGCAAGCTGAGGCAGATCTGCACGCCGTCACGAAATGAATTACTGCGAGCGATCCAGAACTCCGATCGATGTAAAACCACCTCTGAAATCTTCCTGACTCGTAGAAGTATCACTGAGAATTTTGTTGGAAGCAGATAATAAGAGGATGGGGAGGATATGGGGTGAGTCACACGCCCAAGATCAGTCCCGTCACAGGACTGGGCAGGGCATCACACCCATGGGGGGGGGGGAAAGAGAATCACTCTCTTAACTCAAAATCCTTTCACAAAAACTTCATTAACCTTTACACTAACATAATACAAGTGTTTAGATAGTGGTTTGGCAAGGGGAGGGGGATGGGGAGTTTGATGGAACAAGGGGAAGGGGAGTGGGCTGCGCCCCTTTGACTAAGAGAGGGAGAGAGGGGGACAAGGGAACACTAGACTTGCCTAACTTTCACCTACCTTTGAATTTCAAAGGGAAGGGGGGTAGGTGGCATCCATACTTTTGGACCAGCAGCCATTTTTCATGTTCCCATGTGGTAAATGGGGGAGGGAAGAAAAGAAAACAAAATAACTAGCCTAATACTTCCAAAGAAGGGGGCGCCCCCATCATGGGCCAACATTGGGCCAAGTTTGGTCCATGGCCACCCTTAAGCCCACTCAACCATGTATGGCTTAAGGCCTTTCCCATCTAGATGGCCCATGAAGGAAGGAAGTCCAATTGGACCTTACATGGTTTATGGATCCATCATAATGGTCCAAGGCCACTCCTCCTTAATGGATGCTAAAGGGGCTTTAAACCAAATGGCTTTTAATAGCCTTACAATCAGCCCAAGAAGAAAACCCAAGTAAACATACATATTACAAGCCCAAATTCAATGTAAACAAAGGCTAAAAGTAACCAAACTCAAGCCAAACTATCTCCATTTCAAAGGAAAGCCGATGTAGTCCGATTGGTGCTCCGCGTATGGTACCGTCGGCTCGCCGATTCGTGCTACTCGCTCGTTCCGGTGTCCGCACCAATTCTCCCCGGGTGGGAGGAACTGGACCCCGTCGAGTAAGGGTCCCGAAGCTTGAGCTCTCCGCATGTGATCAAGGCATTGTTCATCGTGGGGCATCCTCGCCAACGCACTATGAAGTGTTGGTAGGCTCCGTTCCTGGTGGTGATCACCTGCTCATCCAGTATAAAATCTATATGCTGACGTTGAGGCTGGAAGAGGTGGACTCTCAGGTGGTGTGTCACTCACAATAGAAGGATAAAGCCCGAAACTCACTAGGGATCACTGCGGGTTCTGATATGCTACCAGATTAGAAACATGGAACGTCGAACCGACACCATAGTCATCCGGTAGTTCAGTAATGTACGCATTCAAACCCACTTGTTTCATGACTCGGGAAGGGCGGGTATCGCGGGGCTAGAGTTGCTTTATGGCCCCCAAGAGGAAACCGTTCAGGTATGACCCTGATCATGACGTACTCTCCCTTTTGAACTCACGGACATGTAGCATGTATCAGCTAACTCTTTATACGTGCATGGCTGGCCTTTGATTGGGACATGACTTAATGCAAACTCCATATGCATGAAAGAAAAATAAACTGCAGAAACAAACAAACACACACATGACCTGAGACAAACCTAGACACCAAACAAACAATGCAACCCAAACATATGCAAGGTGGGACAGGACACCCGAATGTGTGCCGTGCATACACTAGATGCACCCAAAGGTAGGTAGGATTATGGACTCTTAGACACCCAAAAAGACACCATGCATGTAAGGACTTCCTATCAGATGTGGGTGTGAGTGGGCTAAGAGGTTCATCACCACTACATGTAGGTAAGGCATGCCATCCTTCCCAATAATCGGACCTATTGCTATGTGGAGTTTGATTGGCCCGAGTGGGAAGAGAGTGGTAGGGGACTTCCTTGACAAAGGAGAAGGGAAGTGGTGGGTCACGAGGCCCACTAGAAAAGGGGTAAAATGGGTCAAAGAATGTGTGACCCCATGAGATGGACTCCCAGATGTCACGGTCTCAATTGTGAAATTCTTGAAGGTGTGGGTTGTCACCTTCATCCATTATGATAGATGGGACGGTGGTCTCATAGAGTAGATATGGGTCCTCCCTCGGGACGGCAATACCGTAAGAGGGGTCCAATGCAGGCTCATCGAGAACGGGGAAGAGCAACAGAACCTCGGTGGTGATAGGACCCAAGGTGTATAATGAGGTAATAGACCCCAAATATGGGAGCATAAAGCTATCGATATAGGGTTGGTTAGACCCTAAGGTCAATGTATATGTCAGCTCCCTTTGACATTCTAAACTCCTTAATAGATCCTTTTCACATTCTATGAAGCAAAAGGACTTGAAAGTGGTGTGATAGGAGTTAATGGGGACTATTGGCCAGAAGGGTGGAGAGTAAGGTGGGGTAGGGACCAAGCCAGTCCTAAGCCAGCTAAGAAGTGGTTCGGCTACAAGTAGCTTTCCCGTTAAAAACACGGGTAGCTCTGGCTGAAGTAGCTCCGAATATGATGGCTCCGGATGAAGTTCGGAAGTAGAGGATGGCAACGGAGCATTCACGGGTGATGAAGGAGGGGTCTCCAAGATGGGGAGAGGGCTTAGGGACTCCTTAGATGGGGCTGGGTAAGGGCTACGGGCTATGGCCTCCCTAGGCTCGGATATGGCTATAACCGATCTCGGAGGTGGGCAAAGAGAGACCAGCGATTCAATATAAGTACATATCCTATCCACCCGATCCGAAATCATTTGCACAAGTTCGGCAACGGTGTGGGTTGGAGTAGGGAGATCATGGTGGACTCGCCCATAGTCAATCGGCCTAGGCTTGGGTCTAGGCTCATCTATGTGTGGGGGTCTTTGCTTCCGACTTGGACCCACTTGGTTGGAAGTGAGTGGGTGGGGTCGGTTGGAGGTGACAGGTTGAGGAACGTAGACCTTCCTAAGCTCTCTCTTCATGTCCCACCATGACTCGATGGGCCATTGCCTCCTAACCTCACTCAAACGTTCAATGTAGTCCCACTTTTCGGCGGCCTCATGAAGAAGCCGCTCTTTGGCGAAAGAGAATTGCATTGCCTCGGACATAGTATAACACTCAAAATATGTGTCCATGGCGGCTTCCCACTTGAGGTAGTCGCTCGGGGACTTGGTTCCATAGAAGTCCGAGGCTTCGGGCCTACGGATGTGATGGGGTTGGATTCCCCATCCTTGGTGGTGTCGCCACCATTCATATGAACTAGGCATTCGGGAACCCATGGGACTCGGGGAGCTAATGGATGGCCATGCTGACACTTGGACACGACACTAGACACGACCCAAAAATATGATGTAAAGTTGAAATGAGACTCAACTAAACACCGAGACACGACTATATTGGAATGCACTAACTAGGAACCCAGACTTAAACCAAGACTCGGTACATCGCGGAGTTAATCGATCCGAAGATCACTCGCGTAAGTGTGCGGCCTTCCCGATAGGCGTAGCCTAACGATCAGACGACACCTTTTAATATACCGCATATTGGAATGCAAATGCAACCTTGGACTTAAATGACCCTAGACTTAAATCGACTCTCTGATACCAATTTGATGCGGGACGGATGACGACCGGGCTAAGACGTACGACGGACTCGATATGCGGCCAGCACTAACACACTAAAGGCAAGCCGGGCGGCTGACCACCGTGGCGTTCTCCAAGTGGAGATGTCTCTCAACAGCAACACTAGGTAGCCTAACAATCATCCCTTGCAAGGGAAACGTGGGGATCGCAGTGGTTAAGGAACCACCGTCGCCTAGGGTGGTGCAGTCCGAGCTCGGTGCTCGACTGGAGCTAAGGAACGGGCGCTCTCAACTCACAATCACGGTGATTTGTAGCTAGCTAATGGCCCTATTCTCACAAACGTAGCATATATGATAATATACTAAACCAGCAACATGAGAGAGGAACGAAGCGCATACCTCCACGACTAGGCGTGGGGAAGAATTCCCGGCCGAATCCAAACAATCCCGATACACACAAGTGTTAAGTTTAAAATTTTAGAACTTAATGCCCACTCCACGCAGGGAGGTAAAGGGTTACAAACACTAAATTTGGGGTTGCTGGAACCCGGGTTGATGGGCCACACTCGCAGGAGGCGAGGGACGCGAGTCGAAGCCGATCGGGTGAGCCGAATGGAAGCCGACTCGGTTCTGCCCGCGCTGGTCACCCTGCACAGCAAACTTGCGGAGGCCGATACACCAAGATCCGATGGTGGATCGGAGCGCCATTTGTTGGAGAACGTCGGCGATAGGACGTAGTTTGTTCACTCCGAAGGGCGCGAACAGATGCCTTCAGATCTGGGTGCAGCAGTGACTGATTTGTGCTTCTGGTTCTATGCTCACAGAACTGCACAGGAAGACAAATAATTATTGGAAAATTGGTTGCCGATGTCGGATCGAGGCGCCATTTGTGGGAGCTCATCGGCGACGTCCAGAGGAAGACGTACTCCAAAGATCTCTCACAGATCTGGACGGGATGAGGCGGGGTAGACTCTGGAAGTCTGCTCTGGTTCTGAGTCGGATCTGCACAGATCAGCTTGCGCGATCCCACGAGAATCGTCTCCACGATCAGCACAGATCTCGGATCGAGACGAGATTGGCGGCAGCGCGAAGGGGACTCAAAATCCTACAATCACTCGGAAAGGCAGCTCCTGATGACTTGAGAGGAGATCTAGGGAAGTTCGTAATCAGTAAACTCCAGATCTGGATAGCAGGCTGAGGAAGATCTGCGCGCAGTCACGAAATGAATTACTGCAGGCGATCCAGAACTCTGATCGACGCGAAACCACCTCTGAAATCTTCCTGACTCGTAGAAGTATCACTGGGAATTTTGGTGGAAGCAGATGATAAGAGGATGGGGAGGATATGGGGCGAGTCTCACGCCCAAGATCAGTCCCGTCACAGGACTGGGCAGGGCATCACACCCATGGGGGGGGAAGATAATCACTCTCTTAACTCAAAATCCTTTCACAAAAACTTCATTAACCTTTACACTAAGATAATACACGTGTTTAGATAGTGGTTTGACAAGGGGAGGGGGCTGGGGAGTTCGATGGAACAAGGGGAAGGGGAGGGGGCTGCGCCCCTTTGACTAAGAGAGGGAGAGAGGGAGACAAGGGAACACTAGACTTGCCTAACTTTCACCTACCTTTGAATTTCAAAGGGATAGGGGGTAGGTGGCAGCCATACTTTTGGACCAGCAGCCATTTTTCATGTTCCCATGTGGTAAATGGGGGAAGGAAGAAAACAAAACAAAATAACTAGCCTAATAGTTCCAAAGAAGGGGGCGCCCCCTTCATGGGCCAACATTGGGCCAAGTTTGGTCCATGGCCACCCTTAAGCCCACTCAACCATGTATGGCTTAAGGCCTTTCCCATCTAGATGGCCCATGAAGGAAGGAAGTCCAATTGGACCTTACATGGTTTATGGATCCATCATAATGGTCCAAGGCCACTCCTCCTTAATGGATGCTAAAGGGGCTTTAAACCAAATGGCTTTTAATAGCCTTACAATCAGCCCAAAAAGAAAACCCAAGTAAACATACATATTACAAGCCCAAATTCAATGTAAACAAAGGCTAAAAGTAACCAAAATCAAGCCAAACTATCTCCATTTCAAAGGAAAGCCGATGTAGTCCGATTGGTGCTCCGCGTATGGTACCGTCGGCTCACCGGTTCTTGCTACTCGCTCGTTCCAGTGTCCGCACCAAAAAAGCAACTCCGCCAACGACTGGTTTCCACCACCGCCGTGCGGATATATCAAGCCCTAGGCGGTCTCTCATATCACCATCACCAGAGACGTGGGCAGGATAGCACCTCCCGCTATATACCCCGAGGCCAATGAAGCCAAGGTCGATCCGCGGCACGACCATATAGGGGTCTCGGAAGGCCTTCCCTAGCCAATCCCTGGCCTCGATAATGCCATTGTCGAGCCTTTCAAAGCTTGGGAGGTAGCGCAGATAGATGGCCCCAGCAGCTTGTTTTATACTGCTGAGGAGCACCCTACCCTGGAAGACACTGATTGTCATCTGCCCGAAGACATAGAGAACCCGTTCGCTCCCGTCTAGGGTCTGGCATTCTCAACAAGTCGGATGGCCAGGATGTTCCAGAAGAAGCACATCCCCTCCGACTAGTCACGCAAGGACAAAGAAGCATTCCAGAAGATGTGGTATCCTGCAAGTCTGGACAAAGAGATGAGACATGTTTCTCAACATCCAGGGTTGGGCTTCACCCTTGAAGAATATTATTATAGTGGGCGCTATAAGGTGGACACCATCTCCACTTTGTATCCTACTGAAAATAATCCGTTGGGGGAAACTTTCGATGAATACCCAGTAGAAGCAGCATATGCTGAACTGGCTCGACCAAGAGACTCGAAAATAGAGACCATGACTCCTTGCCGATGTTGGGAGCAAGTCTATCCAGAAGAAGCGGCCCTTCAAGCTAGATTTGACACGGCCAGCAGTAGCGAAGTCGAAGATGTTGAAGAAACGAGGACATCTCCCTCTGGCGGGCCTCCGTTAATGATGATCTCAGCACCTCTCGTGCCAATCGGGGAAGCTTCTGTCGAAACCGATCAAGAGATGTATGCTGCTGAAAAGGAAAAGGCCACCTCCACCAAGGACATGGCGATCCAAGAGGGCAAGACCTTCTCACCTCCTGTTACAAAGCTGCGATGCTACCCCAGCCCAGTAGTAAACAACCACCAGTCTTCCATGACCGCAAACCTATCTGTAGGGGATGAAGTTGTCAACTCACCCCACGATGCTGCAACAGCGATGGATTCGTTAATGGAACAATTCGTACAACCGCTACTGGCCGGCGCGGAGATCCCTACTGAAGTTCAAATAGAACCAAATGAAAAGATCAAGGTTCTTGACCTTGAAGATGATATTACACACTTTGTCGACCTTCAGCCAGCGCCCTCGGAAATAGAAGACGGAGGCCAAGCCACAGTCGATGAACTGATAGAAGTTAATTAGGGAGACGAGGGCGACCATAGGCCGACCTTCCTCAGTGCCCAGCTATCTGCTAAAGAACAGAAGCTGTACATCTAGCTACTGCAAGAATACCGAGATTGCTTTCCCTGGACCTACAAGGAAATGCCAGGACTAAGCCCCGTAGTTTCACAACATGAGCTAGCAATAAGCCCTGAAGCCGAATCGGTGAAGCAACCGCCGCGGCGCATGAGGCCAGAGCTCATCACTCAAATATGCAAAGAAGTTGACAAGCTCATTGATGTGGGTTTCGTCAATGAAAATCAATATACCACGTGGCTGGCCAATATTTTGCCCGTGAAGAAGAAGAATGGGCAAATCCGGATATGTGTTGTCTTCCGAGATCTGAATAAAGCCTGTCCCAAAGATGACTTTCCGGTACCAATAACGGAGGTCATGATAGATGCAACAACGGGCCATGAGGCCATATCATTCATGGATGGGATGTCCGGCTATAACCAAATATGGATCGCGGAACATGACCGAGTCCACACTGCCTTCTGAACTCCCAAAGGCATTTATCACTACAAGAGGATGCCGTTCGGATTAAAGAATGCCGGTGCAACTTATCAGCGGGCGATGACTAGAATATTTGATGAGTTGCTCTGCCATAAGGTCGAGTGCTACATAGATGACCTGGTAGTCAAGGCCAGAAAGAAAGAAGACCATCTGCAGGACCTCCGAGTTATCTTTTAGAGGCTAAGGCAGTATGAATTGAAGATGAACCGTATGAAGTGTGCATTCGTAGTATCGAGTGGAAAGTTCTTGAGTTTCATTGTCAGATACCGGGGAATTGAAATAGACCCCACAATGATCAAAGCAATTCAGGAGTTACCCTCACCGAGGAACCTCTCCGAACTGAGATCTCTGTAAGGCCGCTTGGCATACATCTGATGGTTTATATCCAACTTGTCAGGGCGATGCCAACCCTTTCACAAGCTAATGATGAAAGATGTTCCCTTTTACTGGGATAAAGGTTGCCAGACAGTCTTTGACAAGCTCAAAGACTATCTGAAGACTCCTCTAGTGCTGGGCGCACCGGTGAAAGGACGATCGCTAGTTTTGTACATAGCAGCCACATATAACTCCCTGGGGGCAATGCTAGCACAGAACAATGAAGAAGGGAAAGAACAAGCCCTCTACTACCTCAGTCGAAGATTAGTCAGAACTGAGGAGAAATACACCTACATTGAGAAGATCTGCTTGGCACTGGTCTTCGCAGTCAAGAAGCTCCGACACTATATGTTGTCACACGAGATTAAGCTGATCTCCAAGGTGGATCCGCTGAAATATCTCATGTCCTAACCAGCACTCAAAGGCCGTCTGGGCAAATGGGCGGTGATCCTTATGGAGTTTGATATCTCTTACATACCGCAAAGGGTCGTCAAGGGCCAAGCCATCGCAGACTTCTTTGCTGAGCATCTAGTGCCTGAAGACTGCCTGCTGGAACCAGAACTTCCTAAAGATGAAACCCTAGAGGTCGGCCAGGTGCAACCCTCTCTATGGCAGTTATATTTTGACGGCGCTTCCAGAATTGACACGTCAGCTACTGGATCAGCCAGAGTCAGAGCGGGGGCAGGCATAGTCCTGAAATCTCTAGCAGGAGAAGTCATATATACATCTTGTTCGATAAACAAGCCATACACAAACAATGAAGCAGAATATGAAGCCCTTATAATTGGGTTGCAGATTACTCTGTCCATGGAGATCAAGATGTTGGAAGCATTCGATGATTCCATGCTAATCATAAAACAGCTGGAAGGAGAGTTCGATGTGCGGAAATAAGAGCTCCTCCCTTACTATCAGCTGGCACTCCGCTTGATGGCGTGATTCTATTTCATCAAAATCAAGCATATTAACCGAGGACAGAATGCTCAGGCAGATGCCCTCGTGAAGCTGGCTAGTTCGTTGGCAATCCCGCCAGACACAAGCCTGAATATAGCAATAATCAACCGTCGTCAGGTCCCCAGTGTAACGAAGCTTCTGGCTGATGAACAAGAGAATGAAGCGGCAGCTGTAGAAGAGGTCCAACCGCCCAACTGGCAGGAACATCTCTTACGTTGGTTTCAACACCAACATTCCCGCAAGAAAAAGAACAAATAATGAAGCTCTTGAGGGTCAATGACTCTTACGAGATAAGAAGCCGAACCGTGCTCCGAATAATGGCTGATGCCCGAAAGAAAGTTTTGCTCCATTGCTTGTCTTCAGTAGAAGCTGGGCAAGTAATGCAAGAAGTCCATGCCGGGTCAGCTAGAGCACATCAGGCCAGGCCAAAAATGAAAATTGAAATAAAGAAATTGGGCTATTATTGGCCCTCCATGTTTGATGATTGCTGCAAGTTTGCTAGAGCTTGCCAAAAATGTCAAGAGCACGCCAACGTGTCCAGGAGACTGCCGGTGCCGCTACATCCCACCATACTAGTTGGCCGATCGCCCAATGGGGCATGGACGTGGTGGGGCCACTGCCAGCATCTTCGTCAGGATGAAAATATATCTTAGCAGCCACATATTACTTCTCCAGATGGGCAGAAGCAGTTGCGCTGAGAGATGTGATGGGAGAATTGGTCGCAAGATTCTTCCGGCAGAATATAATATTCCGGTTCGGGGTTCCCAGCCGAATTATCTCTGATAATGGCAGCCATTTCAAAAACCAGAAGGTTTATCGGCTGGCTAATAAATACAAGATTACCTAGAGGACCTTGTCCCCCTACAACCCTCAAGCCAATGGACTTGTAGAAGCCTTTAATAAAACACTATGCACGCTGCTAGCAAAGACTGTTAAGTCTAACAAAAAGGACTAGGAAGAAAAGATGTACGAAGCGCTTTGGGCCTATCGTACGGTCTATAAAACCCCAACCAGTTGTTCACCATTCTCCCTCGTATATGGGTCGGAGGCTGTGGTGCCGATTGAATTGGAGGTCCCCTAGCTGCGAGTTGCCATCTAGCATGGGTTGGCTAGCGGCGAACAAACCAACATAGAAAGAAGACTGGAAGAGCTTGCCGAGCTCGAAGGAAAGCGTCTCCACGCGCAACAAAATATTCAACTCCACCAAGCTCGCATGGCCCGTGCTTTCGACAAACTGGTCAAAGGTCAAGATTTCAAGAAGGGTGACCTAGTAATGGTCAAAAGAAGAGAAGTGATGGCCTCCAACCCCAAAGAGAAGTTGGTTGAAAACTGGGTCGGACCATATGTCATCCTCCGAGTATACGAAGGGGGTGCGTACGTCCTTATAGATCACAAAGGAGTCATCCAGTTTTCTCCCCTTAATGGAAAATATATGAAGCTGTATCACACAGCTCAACCGGCATTCCCAGAATGACCAAAACCCACCTTGGTCTAGTGGCACTCTGCCCTGGCCGAGCTCTACCCACCTTGGTCAAGTGGCACTTGTGAACGTGTCACATAGACATTAAAAAGAAAGAAAATTTAATTTCTTAAGAAATTAAGAAAAGATGGATAAGCTAAGCATGATATGTGGGAAATAAAAGAAAAGAGAATAAAAGGAGCATGTGATGCTCTAAGGAGGGTGATCGCCAGAGGGGTTACCTCAAAAATTAAGGGATGATCTCATGTACCTTATGAAAAAGCGGGTGAGATTGTGAATCCTGTTAGGTCTCCTCTGAGATGGTATGATGGGGGAGAATGTTGAATCACCTCTGGATTGATAAGTAGTATGTGTATAGCTTTGGGCTGAATTATTTTAAATGATTGGCAACATGATGAATAGTTTTGAGTGATGGAAACAGTCTAGCTTGACCTGGTTGACTAAAGTGTTGACTTTGTCAACTTTATCTTGATATGATGATGTGTGTATTTTGATGAATTTCATCTGTCAGATTTTCATATAAATGCTATCTACATCTTCATACTTAATCTGTGCATAGAATAGAGTCGGTGCAACACTAAATTCACTCTGTATTGAGTCCGTGCATATGTTGCATTTCAACTGAATAAGGTCTATGCACGTTTGCCTTATGCTATACAATGTCCGTTCAACATTTAGGTCTGTGCAAACATATATATATATACTCGGTGCATGTCTCTGTTAGTCCATATCTAGGTCAATGCACTAGTTAAGTCGGTGCAATCTTCGTTGTTGGACGCGACTAAGTCCGTGCATATGTGCGTCTCATGCAAACAAAGTATGTGCATGCTTGCATCCAAGGGACATCAAGTCGGTGCAATCGTCGTTGCTGCACGCGACCAATGGGTGCAACTTTTGCATCGTGCACTTAAAGTTTGCACACACCTCGTTGGCTTGTCTGTGCATGAGTAGTCTGTAAGTCGTGAGTCGGTGCATGTCAAGGCACGCCGCATAATATGTCTGTGCATGTCACGCCTTATATTTAGCAGAGTCTGTGCACATCACTGTCACACAGCGCAGAAGGCCAGTGCATATGTGTGCTATGTGTACATTAAGTCTGTGCACATATAATCAAATGTTGTGTTAAGTCTATGCATTTTAGTTCTGACTATACTTCAACTCCGTGCAATCTCTTTATCTCTTATAAAACTGTCATAAGCTGACATTGAGTTTGATACTTTGACAGGATGCTTGTTCGAGGAAGTTAAGGCACGTGATCCAAGAATGGAAGATGTGCCAGGATCGTGACACGTGGAAAGTAGTCAAGCTGGGATGCTACCACGTGGCCTAGGAATGTCAGATCTGGATAAGGCAATTGGGCGGGAACCGTGGTGAGCACACACCCTATTTCTTTGCTGCTGCCTATGAATAGGGAGATGCTCGTTCAAGAGAAAAGAAGATCTAGGCAGAAGAGTTGAGCGTAATATCGAGAGAAGAAGCTAAGTGAGAACACGAGCAAGCCTGATCTAGATTGATAGAGAGCAGATCTCAGTAGAGACAAAAGGAAGAGAGCTTGGAGAGAAGAATTTCAGAGAGTGTCTATCATCAGTCTCCAGGTTTAGAATCGGAGCTGATCTTGCTTGTTGTTGAGCTACATTCCCGTTTGGGTTCTGATATTTCACTTTTTTTCATTTCATTTTTGAAACTCTTATTCAAGCTGTGTGTCAGCAGAGGTTAAGCTGTAATCCTTAGCAGTTGCAGAGGAGGATTCCTCTAGACAGTAAGTTGTGAAGCTCAGCGGGTTGTAGGGATTCGTCCCCAAAGCTGTGGATCAACGGTAAGATGTGAGTCAGCAGTGAATCCACACTCTGGGTTGAGGGTGGGGTGGACGTAGACCTCTGGATTGAGGTTGAACCACCTAAAACCCCTTGTCTACTATGTGATTGCTTTGTTCATCGTTGCATTCTGTTCATCACTCAGTAGATGGTTGCTTAGGATCGCATAAGGGATGATCTATTTGATTAGTTATATTTTGGTTACGATTGAGTGCTTTCAGACCATCCTTCAGTAGCTTGTTTTAATTCCGCACTATTAGCTGTTGTGGTAAGTTTTGATTGGGTGATTGATCTTTTCACCCCCCTCTAGATCACTCTTCACTTGGTATCAGAGCCTAACTCTTTTCAGGGATCAACATCCTAAAGAGGAAACGACCATGGACGCTAGAAGAATGACGATTGAGGGACATTCCACCACCAAGCCCCCATACTTTGATGGATCTAACTATACATACTAGAAGAACCGTATGCAAGTCTTTCAGAGGGTAAAAGACTATGAAATCTGGAAGGTGGTAAGCAAAGGACCATTCGAGCTGCACCCGAACGAGGATGTTTGGACGAGAGAGGAAATCAGAAAGTCCACTCTCCACTGGAGCTCCATCAACACAATTTAGTGCGCTCTTCACCCCACAGAGTTCTCCAGAATTTTGTCGTGCGCGACTGCAAAGGAGATGTGGGATAAACTAGAGGTTATATATGAAGGAACCTCACAGGTGAGGGAGACCAAGGCGAATCTGCAGGTCTCATAATATGAAGCTTTCAGAATGAAGCCCAGTGAGACCATTACAGAGATGTACGCACGCCTCACGATAATCACCAATGGTCTACGAAGCTTGGGAAAAACTTACTCTAATTATGAGATAGTGAGGAAGATACTGTGATCTCTGGCTCCTATCTGGCACACCAAAGCAACTGTGATTGAAGAGTCCAGAGATCTTCAGAACACCAAGGTAGACGAGCTTATCAGTTCATTGATGACTTGCAAGATGAATCTGCCTAAGGCCAAAGAGCTGGAGAAGAAGAAGAAGCCTATAGCACTGAAGGTTAGTTCCAGTTGATCCAGTCACAGTGGATCGTCAAGTGATCAAAATCTCTCTGGGTCAGAGTTCGAAGGAGATCAATTAGCAATGCTGACCAAAAAGTTCAGAAGGTTTCCGAGAAAGGAAGGAAGAAATTTCAGCAGAAGACAGTATGGTGGCCGAAGGCAAACTAGGTATAAATCTAATCCTACAACGAAAATTGATACTACTATTTGCTATCACTGCAGAAAGGCGGGCCACATGAAGGCAGACTGCCCGGAGCTCCAGAAGTTTAAGGAGAAACCCAAGAAGAAAAATCCTAATAGGAAAGCCATGGTGAGTACCTGGAGCGATGAGAACGAGGGCACCTTGAGCTGTACCTCGAAAAGTGAAGATGAAGAAAAGCCAATCTGCCTAAAGATGGTGACAATGAAGAAGAAGCTGATGAGGTATCCTCCCCTTTTGAACATTATACTATTGCTGATTGGGGGGATGCATATGGTGATTTGTTAGATAAAGCTGATGACATCAGAAAAGAAAATAGACATTTAAGGAAGAAAGTTAATTCTCTCATGAATGATACTTCATTGTCCGATAGAATTGCCTATCTTGAAACTGAGAATGGTATACTAAAAAAAACTTGTGGTGAATCTGATGACATGAAAATTGCCTTGACTGATGCTAGAGAAGAAAATGAAATGTTGAAAAATGACATTGATGAATTGAAACGTAAATTGCAGAAATGTGAGAATGAAATGAAAATGGTAAATGAGAAATATGATGTTGTGTTGTGTGTTAATGATGAATTGAAGAAAACGATAGAAAAAGTTGAAAAAGATAATGAGGACAAACAAAAAATCATTGAAAACATGACCCAAGGAACAAAAAATTTGAATACTTTGTTGGGATCTAAAGTTAATTTCAGAAAAGAAGGTCTCAGCTTTAATCCAACAGCCAAGAAAAGCTTTGAATTGAAATCAATCTCATTTGTGGCTGAGAAGGAGAAGAGACCTCTTATTAAGATGAATTGTGAAAATTCTGCTGTTAAAAATGCTAATTCTAAAATACCTAGTGCCAAAGATAAGGGCAAGCAGAGAGTTTGTGAGTCTAGCCATGTTAGTACATATTGCCCCACTCCTCAGGGAAGGGCTCAGATTAGGGGTCAATCGAGTCAGTTCTACTAACCCAAGTCCAGACCTATCACATCCATTATCATGCACAGTCACATCATATCAATAAGTCTGGATGGAATAGAATTCAAGGGAGGTCTGAATTTCATCTATATCCGACTCAGAATTACAGACCTCAAATCATAAATTGGGTTAGGAAGTCAAGGACATGGGCTCCTTGCAGACAAACTTCTTTCGATAAACCTAGAACCTACATTGGCCACAATTTTTTAAATGCTCATCGGCCTAGGCACTGGCACAAACAAACTCACACTGCTAATAACCGTGGTGCCAGGACACAAAAGAAGAAAGGAAAGACTCAACTTGTCAATGCTGAAAAGAAGAGAAATAATAAAAAGAATGTTGAAAAATCCACCAAACAAACAACGTTTAAACAGATGTGGATTCTAAGGAATTTTTTGTCTTGTTTGAATGGCTCTGCATCTGCTCTGGAGCCCAAACACTTTTGGGTTCCAAACTTTTCTTCGTAATTGTGATTGTAGGTATGCCTAGCAGCCAAGCACAACATGTGGTACCTGGATAGTGGCTGCTCCAGGCATATGACAGGAGACAAGGCTAAATTTTGCATGCTGACTGATAAGAATGGATGCCTTGTCACCTTCGGAGGAAATACAAAGGGTAAAATCATCAGATCAGGTAAGATAGGTAAGTGTACTACCTGTTGCATTAAGGAGGTGTTGTTGGTTGATGGTCTTGCATATAATTTACTTAGTATCAGCCAGCCATGTGATAAAGAACATAAGGTAGTCTTTGATTCTCATAATTGCAAAAGTTTTGAACCTAATTCTGATGTAGTTAATTTTTCTGGAAAAAAAGTAAATAACATCTACTTGGTAGATTTAAATGACATTGCTCACTCTAATTTGTGCATCACTGTAAATAAAGATGATTTAGCATATTTGTGGTATCGCAGATTAGGCCATGCTAGCTATACTGTCTTGCATAAATTGAATAAATCTAACATGGTTAGAGGACTCCCTGAAATTTCATTCAAAAAGGAAAATAAAGTGTGTGATGCATGCACACAGTCCAAGCAAACTAGGAAGTCATTCAATCTAGAACTGAAAACATATCCTCCAAACCTTATGAGCTGATTCATATGGACCTTTTTGGACCCCCAAAATCTATCAGCTTGTCAGGTAGGAGATATGGATATGTACTTGTTGATGACTTCTCTAGGTTTACTTGGGTATTTTTCCTTACTCATAAAAATGAGGCATTCACAAAATTTCAGGAGTTCTATTTGAAAATCAAACAGAAAAATAAAAAATCAATTGAAAATATTTTATCTGATCATGGTGGTGAGTTTGAAAACTCACAATTTGATGAGTTTTGCAGGGACAATGGCATCACTCATCGGTTCTCCTCCCCTAGAACACCAGAGCAAAATGGAGTAGTGTAAAGGAGGAACCAGACTCTTGTGGAGATGGCCCGTACACTGCTAGTGGAAGGTAGCCTACCAAGGATGTTTTGGGTAGAGGCAGTGAATACTACATGCCATGTAATTAACAGAGCCATGGTAAGGCCGTTTACCCAGAAAACTCCATATGAAATACTCAAGGGTAAGAAACCTTCACTTGCTCACTTCAAGGTCTTTGGCTGTAATGTTTTATTCATGTCAATGATAAAAGAGACCTTGATATGTTTTAATCTAAAAGTGATCCAGGAATTTTCTTAGGATATTCTGAAACTACTAGAGCATATAGGGTGTACAATATAAATTTCAAAACTGTTGAAGAGTCTCCACATGTAGTCTTCGATGAAACCATGACTAAATCTGATAATGGTCTGTGCAGGAAAGAAGATGAAGGAGAAATCCTGAAGGAAGGAAAGTCTGTAGATCAATCAGATCAGGAAGATGAACCTGAAGATAACAATGCAGAGTAGCATGTTGTTCAGGGGGAGGTAAATAAAGATCAAGGAAACTAAGTTATCAATGTTAGATTTCTTAGAGACCATCCTGTAGATAATGTCATCGGTAACTTGTATGAACCCCCTAGGACCAGAGGTTACTTTCGAACTCAAAATGAATTGAATGCCTTTGCATTAGTTTCTCATGTAGAATCCAAGACCATTGACAGTGCCCTAGATGATGTGCATTGGATCAATTCCATGCACGAGGAGCTGAATCAGTTTGACAGGAACAAGGTGTGGCACCTAGTCCCACCTCCTGATCATGAGACTATCATTGGGACTAAATGACTTTTTAGAAATAAAACTGATGAGTAGGGAAATGTGGTTAAGAATAAAGCCAGACTTGTAGCTCAGGGGTACAATCAAGAATTTGGAATTGACTTCGAAGAGTCTTTTGCCCCTATAGCTAGGTTAGAGGCAATTAAGATTTTACTTGCTTATGCATGCTCACTAGGAATAACTCTCCAGTCGATGGATGTGAAATCTGCTTTATTAAACGGGGAAATAAAAGAGGATGTCTTTGTGAGACAACCTCCTGGTTTTGAGTGTTTAGATTTCTCTAGTCATGTTTATAAATTGAATAAAGCTCTCTATGGTTTGAAGCAAGCTCCTAGAGCTTGGTATGACAGGCTTAGCAAATTCCTTACTGAAAAGAAATTCTCAAGAGGTGAGATTGACCAAACGTTGTTTACCAAGGTATGCCATCCAGCCATTCTCATAGTTCAAATATATGTGGATGACATTATTTTTGGTTCAACTAACCCAAAGATGTGTAAGGAATTTTCTGACTTGATGACACAAGAATTTGAGATGAGCTCAATGGGTGAGCTAAAATTATTTCTTGGACGGCAGGTGACACAAACCCAAGATGGAACATTCATCACCCAGTCTAAGTACATAAGGGACCTGCTGAAGAAGTTTAAATTTGAAAACCTCAAGGAAATTACAGCACCAATGGGTATTTCAACAAGTCTTGATGAAGACTCCAAAGGTAAAACAGTTGATAACAAGCTGTATAGAGGTATGATCAGATCCCTTCTTTACCTTACTACATCTAGGCCTGATATACAGTTTACAGTGTGTTTATGTGCTAGATTTCAGGCAAGTCCTAAGAAGTCCCACTTTAGTGCAGTGAAAAGGATTTTTAGGTATCTATCAGGCACCCAAGAGCTTGGGCTTTGGTACCATGCTAAGTGTGAGCTAGAACTTCTAGCATACACTGATGCAGACTATGCTGGGTGTCGGGTAGATAGGAAAAGCACTAGTGGCTACTGCCAATTTATAGGTGGTTGCCTAGTATCTTGGGCTTCCAAGAAGCAACACACAGTTGCCTTGTCCACTACAGAGGTAGAATATGTCGCTACAGGGAATTGTACTGCTCAGGTACTATAGATTAAGCACCAACTTTCAGATTATCAGATAAATTTGGGATGTATTCCAATTTTATGTGATAACACCGGTGCTATTTGCCTAACCAAAAATCATGTTCATCACTCTAGGACTAAGCACATTGAAATCAAACACCATTTTCTTAGAGATGCGGTAAGTAAGAATGAAATTGAATTACATTTTGTTGAAACCGAAAAACAAATTACTGATATTTTTACTAAGCCTCTTGGAAATGAAAGATTTAAATGTCTAAGAAGAGAATTGGGGCTATGTAAATTTTAGCAGAAAAATGATTCATGATTTCATTCTTTAATTGAAATGTAAATGGCTTGAAAAATAATTCTATATTAGTATGTTTCTGAATTTTGAATAAATAGCTTCTGATGTCTGAACAATTCTTTTGAAAAGTTGAAATGTAACATGCATGCCTTGCACTGTTGAGCTTTGAAGTCGATGCATATTCTTGCATAGAGTATAAGTCGTTGCATATCTCGCATATAGTCTATGCATTGTGTGAGCATTTAAGTCCAATGCATGTTTTGCACCGAGGTTCTATCAATACAATTTTGCACATAGTCGATGCATAATGTGAGTCCTCTGTGTACAAGGTCAGTGCACCTTGTGTCTAAGCCACATGTAAAGTCTGTGCACCTCGTGTCTTCACATGTCATAGTCGATGCATCTTCACATCATTCGCATACATAGTCGGTGCATTGTCTACGTCCTGCATGTTAAGGTCGGTGCAATGTCTGCTTTTTGCATATCAAAGTTGATGCATCATGATGTCAGGGGGAGTTAAGCAGAGTCTGATCTGAGTACAAACCCTTCTACTCTTTCCTAATTCTCTGAAGCTATTATCACATGGCATCATGTACATTTTGTATTATTGGGTCTTGCATGGATCTTCTCTCTTTGAAATTCTCTTGAGTTGATTCTGCACTTCATTGTCTATTTCTTTCACTCAGGATGGATGACAGTCTAGTAATTAGTTCATTGTCATGAGCATGAATTAATTCAAGTCTTCTTTTATAAGAATCTCATTTGCTCCTTGAATAAACTAAAGGTTTAATTTTAATAGACTATAGAGTCAAAAGACTGTTCTTCAAAAAATAAGGTGATAGAAAACAATTATAGCTCTTAACCTTCTTCCATGATTTTAATAGTAAAGATCTTTATAATATCTGAACATTCCAGTTTTAGTGATGTCTAGACTGAGAAGACTAGAATGGGTATTGTTTTTAAACAAGTCATCTTGAAAAGTAAAAAGGGTAGCTAAAATGAAATCTGTAATGAAAGAAATGAACAATGTGGTAGAGCAATGACTAAATTGCACTAAGAAACTGAACCCTCCATCAAAGAAATGGAGAGGACCTCATGTCATGAAGTGCATCAAGTTATCTTTGATCTCATGGTCAAATCTATAGGGCTGGTTTCACTGAGTAACTGGGGGTACCGGCGTCTGATAAACGTGTACCCTCAATGTCAAAGGTGCAAATCATATTGGTAGTTTTTGATCAGAGGTAGATATAGTAGTTTATGCTTAGAAACTGGGGGTACTTGCGTCTAACCCACGTGTACCCTTAATGTCAACGGCATAAATGGCACTTGTCTGTCCATCGAGTTCATATTCAAAACCAAAATAGAAAAAGTATGATGTAACCCTTCAAGTTCAAATTGTTATGAAGTGTCAACTGTTTAACCTCAATACAAATTCAGGTAACTCCTCTTGATATTCATTGATTCTGAAATCAGTAAGATATAGTCTTGAACTAGTCTATTATGGTTATGTGACTTAGGTTCTTTGCTATAAACGGATGCTATAGTCCTTTTTCAGAGAGTCAGTGAATTCACTCTACTTTCTATAACTATTAAACCTGAATGATATCAAGAATGCACATTGCTTGATTCATATACCTAAAGAACTGTTCCATAATTTGCTCATATTCTGAACCGTTACATAGAATGTTGTTCAGTCTTCTTCTATCTTCCTCTCTCTCCTCTCTCCTCCTTATTTGATGATGGCAAAGGGGGAGAGTTTATTGTCTTCTTCTTTCTAATGGAGAGGATTGAAAGGATTGTGTTCTGATGGTATAGGGGGAGAGTCTATGCAGTTAGGGGAGAGTTCTTAATGAAAATAGGTACGAGAAGGAAGGAGAAAGAGTTTGAGGAGTCTAGTCATAAATTCAGGGGGAGCATCTTAATCTTAATAGAGTCTGCATTTACATGCATAATCATTGGACTATTGGACTATGCTTCATGTCTCATCAAAATACATCATCTTTATGACATTTGTTTTTTGATTTCCATTGGGGCTATTAGGGTTGCCATCATCAAAAAGGGGGAGAATGTTGGGTCTCCTCTGAGATGGTATGATGGGGGAGAATGTTGAATCTCCTCTGGATTGATAAGCAGTATGTGTACTGCTTTGGGCTGAATTGTTTTAAATGATTGGCAACATGACGAATAGTTTTGAGTGATGGCAACAGTCTAGCTTGACCTGGTTGACTAAAGTGTTGACTTTGACAACTTTATCTTGATATGATGATGTGTGTATTTTGATGAATTTCATCTGTCAGATTTTCATATAAATGTTGTCTACATCTTCATACTTAATTTGTGCATAGAATAGAGTCGTTGCAACACTAAATTCACTCTGTATTGAGTCCGTGCATATGTTGCATTTCAACTGAATAAGGTCTGTGCATGTTTGCCTTATGCTATACAATGTCCGTGCAACATTCAGGTATGTGCATACATATATATATATATATACTAGGTGCATGTCTTTGTTAGTCCATATCTAGGTCAGTGCACTAGTTAAGTCGGTGAAATCTTCGTTGTTGGACGCGACTAAGTCTGTGCATATGTGCGTCTCATGCAAACAAAGTCTGTGCATGCTTGCATCTAAGGGACATCAAGTCGGTGCAATCGTCGTTGCTGCACGCGACCAAGTCGGTGCAACTTTTGCATCATGCACTTAAAGTTTGCACACACCTCGTTGGCTTGTCTGTGCATGAGTAGTCTATAAGTCGTAAGTATGTGCAAGTCAAGGCACGCCGCATAATATGTATGTGCATGTCACGCCTTATATTTAGTAGAGTCTATGCACATCACTATCACACAGCGCAAAAGGCCTGTGCATATGTGTGCTATGTGTACATTAAGTCCGTGCACATATAATCAAATGTTTTGTTAAGTCTGTGCATTTTAATTCTGACTATACTTCAACTCTGTGCAATCTCTTTATCTCTTATAAAACTGTCATAAGCTGACATTGAGTTTGATACTTTGACAGGATGCTTGTTCGAGGAAGTTAAGAAAGGCACGTGATCCAAGAATGAAAGATGTGCCAGGATCGTGACAGGTGGAAAGTAGTCAAGCTGGGATGCTACCACGTGGCCTAGGAATGTCAGATCTGGATAAGGCAATTGGGCAGGAACCGTGGTGAGCACGCGCCCTATTTCTCTGCTGCTGCCTATGAATAGGGAGATGCTCGTTCAAGAGAAAAGAAGATCTAGGCAGAAGAGTTGAGCATAATATTGAGAGAAGAAGCTAAGTGAGAACAAGAGCAAGCCCGATCCAGATTGATAGAGAGCAGATCTGAGTAGAGAGAAAAGGAAGAGAGCTTGGAGAGAAGAATTTCAGAGAGTGTCTATCATCAGTCTCCAGGTTTAGAATCGGAGCTGATCTTGCTTGTTGTTAAGCTACATTCCCGTTTGGGTTCTGATCTTTCGCTTTGTTTCATTTCATTTTTGAAACTCTTGTTCAAGCTGTGTGTCAGCAGAGGTTAAGCTGTAATCCTTAGTAGTTGCAGAGGAGGGTTCCTCTAGATAGCAAGCTGTGAAGCTCAGCGGGTTGTAGGGATTCGTCCCCAAAGATGTGGATCAGCGGCAAGCTGTGAGTTAGTAGTGAATCCACACTCGAGTTTGAGTGTGGGGTGGACGTAGAGCTCTGGATTATGGTTGAACCACCCAAAACCCCTTGTCTACTGTGTGATTGCTTTGTGACTTGTGTTCATCGTTGCAAGCTGTTCATCGCTCAGTTGATGGTTGTTTAGGATCGCGTAAGGGCTGATCTATTTGATTAGTTATATTTTGGTTGTGATTGCGTGCTTTCAGACCATCCTGCAGTAGCTTGTTTTAATTCCGCACTATTAGCTATTGTGGTAAGTTTTGATTGGGTGATTGATCTATTCATCGCCCTCTAGATCACTCTTCAAATCCTTCCTTCCTCTTTCTACTGGTCGGCCGATGAAGGGGGTTCTTATATTGATTACCCTTGTAAGACAAGCAAAGACAAATAAATAAGATGGATTATCCAAAGTGTAGTATCAATGCTCTAAGGAAATAATACTATGCAACACCACCATGAACACACCTGGTGTGCTTTGTTTAAAACCCCTAAGAGGAGTAAAAGGGTGGAAGATATGCTATGGATGCAAAGGCAAGAAGTATGATATGTAGATAAAGATGTGATGATTGTCCCAACAGAATAGCTAGAGAGATGTGCGTGATGTGTAGCAAAAAAACTAAAGAGGGAGAGGGCCCTTTCTGTTGTTGCTGCAATAGTATAAGGAGAGAACAAAAGAGTGCTTTGGTCGCAGCAGGAAAACCGTAGGAGGAATAAGCTCCTGCTATGGAAACGCAACAGGAAGACCCCTGCAAAAGCTTGGTTAGCCAAAAATCAAAAGTCTCTTTTTCAACTGGAACCTCTTCTTTCTAATAAAAAATTCTCTCCTCTAGCAGAAATCTCTCTCCCTCGCAGGTGGCCTTCTTGGAGAAGTATTTATAGAGCTTAAGATCTAGTTCTAATAGGATTAAAACTAGATATAAACTTCCAGAATATGGATTGACTCCCAAGGAAAGGATTAAGATCAAAAGATAGAAGATTGTCTCTATAAGGAAGCAACAATAGAAATGGACATGGAAGCTTAAATGATGACTTCATGGTGGTCGCCAATTGAAATGACGACCGCTCACACAGTCGCTAATTCCTAGATTAGTTTATGGAAATAAACGACTTTTCATATTTAAAAATAGGAAATGACGCCTGCATATAAGTGCATCAATTAATGAGCGCCTTGAAACCAGACGTCAACTACTTGAATTTTATTTTAAATGGAATTCGTAAAACCAAAAAATACCAGGAAATGACGCCTGCGCATACGGTCGTTAATTTATTGAAATAACGACACCCATATACCGTCAATTAAATGACGCCCTGCTGACGGCCGCGACTCACAAATATTCTGGAAAAATACCAAATAAATTAGAAAAAGTTCATTTTAAGCCAATATTGAAGTCCACTTTGGGGCATTACATCATGACATGAGATTTACTCAACATAGTATCGATTTTGGCATGTCTACAGCTGCCCCGTCTTGACGTCTGCTTTGCAAGGGAGTGAGACGGAATGAGGTAAAAGTGCAACAAGTGAAATGAAGTGGAGTGGACTGAAAAGTAGATGCCAAGGTGTGATGTGACACGTCTCCGACACTAAGCGATGGAAATCTTTCCATGATTCTGAGTGAAGCAACCTCAGATGATTATGAGAAAGCAACAATTAGCTAGATGAAAGAACTAAACTAATAAATGAAATGTGCACGCGGGCACGAATGGAAAGACGCCGTTGGAGAGCGGTTACCACCCAATGTGGACGTGCTACAACCAAGGCGAGTTTGCAGAAAAATATAATGAAGCGAGGTAGGAATCCAATGAATGAATGCTTTCAAGGAACCAGCCTGAGCAGCTTCAAGGAGAACTCAGTACTCGATTTTGAATGGAATATCTCATGTCAACTTAAATCAAGAGCAAGCGGCCCTCATTACTGGCTTAGTATGAGGATTTTCATCATTAAAGCTCAAAGTCCTACATGATGCATGCTGGGCTAAAAGAAAAAGGTTAAAACAAACTAAAAAATAAAAATAATTAAGGATAATATTGCTAAACCATCCAGACTTGGTCAGGAATCCAGATCTCTAACATGACACTAAGCCGAAGCCCGTTTGTCCACGCATCAACTCAGAAAGTGGAATCGTCGTCCCCAAACCTTAGATGACCAAGCGGCCTATCCGTATGATCAAGACTCCCCTTGAACTATCACTATTTTTGATGAAGGGGAACTCAAATTCCAGGTTCATCAGAACCACAAGGTCCTTGATATGCTATAATAGAGTAGATATCATATAGTAACAATGCATACAAGAAGATGATACAAAGGAAGAAATCATGTCACCAAACCCGAGCGCCTCAAGACTTGTATAACATGTTCTTTCTGTGCTCAAAGATTCATTAGCTCCACAAAATTCATGACATGATCAATGCATCAAGATATAAAGTGTAAATCCATCAAATATCTCAAAGCCATAAAATAATTCAAATATATAAATCTCAGGAAAGGATGACTCCGCATAGGGGTGCTAAAAACATAAATGACGACAGCCACGATGTCGCCAATTACTTTCACTATTCAACTCAAAATAGGACTACAAATGACGCCTGCGTTAGAGGGCGCTAAATAAATGACGACACATCCTGTGTCGTGATTCAATAAAATGACGACAACAGCTTCGTCGTCAATTAACTGTAAGTTCTGGCGCTCCATTCCCTGTTCGGAAACAAAACTCCAGAGGCCTAATCCCATTTAAACATGACTCGCTCTGCTGGAGCTTCATTATTTATAAAAAGGGGTGCGTCCTTCTGCTAAATACCCATCCAACTAAAAACTGAGCGCCGGGACCAAAGTAGAGAACCGCAGAACCATAATAGAGAATAAGGACTTAGTCTCAACAGAGAGAAGAATCATCCTCCCTCAAGATGGATAGGATGATGGAGCGGCCTTTGAAGAAATCTAAGATTGGATTTCCTAGGATATCGAAAATTGCAGGCCATATCAATGGAAGGATTGCTATGAACCAAGTAAGTATGAAGATTTGAATTTAGACTTCTATACTACCCCTTTCTTCTCTAAATTCTGATCAAACTCTCCCTTTCTCCCCTTCTTATCTTTTTTTTTTCTTTCAAGATTATCCAAACATTTCGAGGGTAAGAAGATTCACTAAGATCAAGTGGCTACCCCTCCTTCTCTCCAAACTTTCCATAGACATGAGAACCTACCTCTCTAGATGGCACCTTCTAGGCTTAGTGACCCATGCCAAACATTATGACAATGTACACTTAGATTGGGCCGCCATGGGAGCCCTCATAGAAATATGGCACCCTTCCACTCATACCTTCCTATTCTCCACCTTTGAAGCCACCATACTACTAGAAGAAACGGAGATGCTCCTGGGCTTGAAAAGGATGAAGCAAGGAGATGAAGAGAAGACGGCAGACATGACAAGGAGCACGAGTGCACATGAAGTTCTATCAAGCCTAATCCCAAGCTCCAACATGGTGAATCAAATCAAGGCTACCAAAGGAATCAACCTCATGAAGCTTGCGGCATGGGTCTACAAGAGAATGGATCAAGCCAAAGAAGATCAACTAGAGAAAGTAATGAAAACTTTTGCAATATGCTTGGTGGGTGCACTACTTTTCCCTTCATTGGAGGATTTTTTAGAAGAAGAGCAACTAAGTGCTATTGCTAGCATATGGGAAGGGGAGAGAATAGGACCGGCGGTGCTAGCCTATCTCTATAGTGGGCTTACCTCGGTGGCTATGGGGCGGCCTCTATATGGATCTATGCTTTTGTTTTCTAGTTGGGTAGACCTCCACTTGAAGTTTGACCCATGTGAGGAAGCTCAACAAGCATCTAGGATCTTTTCTAGAGGTCCACTTCACTACATGACGGGCTCACTAGGATTATGTGAGAGAGTGGTGAACCAGATACCAAAGGTGAAGAAGAGAGTGGAATGGAGAGAGCACCTAAAGGTGATGCTTAAAAACCTCTTCACATGTGCTCCGGTGTTCCTCAAAACACAAAACATCCGCACAAGGCTCTCATCCGGAGTGTAATTTTGACTAGTGGGCGCCACCGAGCTAATCCTCTACAATGATCACCGGTGCCTACCACAAATCGGCCTTCCACGTCATCACTTTGAAGAAGCATCTCACCTCCCACCTATCAAGAGGAAGGACCTTGGTTCCAATGAAGATGAAGAGGAAATCAAGACTATTCAAGCTCTATGGAGGATCAACAAGCTACATCAACCTATGGAGAGGATTGAAGAAGACAAAGAGCAATGGAAAATATATGTAATAGCTCTTAGGGGATTGAGACCCAAAGTGGCTCATTGAAATGTAATGATACTTTTCTTTTAATGAAATAAAGGATTATTCCTTCATTGAGCCAAAAAAAAGCACTTGGAACGATTAATTCTTCCGATTCAATCAGATTCTATCTTTCTGTTCTGAGCCATGACTTCCATTAAGTCGCTAATTCATTAAATAATGCCCTCAACTTCATCGCCAATTACTTTATTAATTTTCTCAAAACAAATAATAAACCCATGATTGGCGCCTTCTCACACTGGCATTAATTAATTGACGCCCCACCAAATGGGCGTTGATCCCTTTAAAATTCTTTTCAGATATTCACTTAATTTTATAAAATGACGCTTTGATGGAAGTCATTCATTCATCAAATAACGCCTATGTACGTTCTCGTCAATTAATTTTGAAAATAATGATTATTTGTCCCATCATTATTCTGACAACGGTTACAATTCCCCATGCAATGGAAATGACGACTTCGAGTACTATCGTTAAATCCTAAAATAGCGCCTTGGATGCAGCCGTCAATTATAATTCATTTTAAATATTCAAAAATTCCACCAATTAGCGCCTGCGCGCACGGGCGTTGTTTAGTCAAATGATGACACCGACCCAGGCGTCATTTCTTTTCGAATGGCACCACCTGACTTTCCATTTTTTCTATCTTCCCTTCCATTATTCAACCTCTTCTTTTTCCTTCATTCTCTCGTGTTTCTCTGCTACTTTCTCCAAACCCTAACCTGTGCTTCCACCTTCCCATCTTCTCATTCCCATCTCCCTTCTCAAACCTATTCTCATGGCTGGCCCCGACAAACGACAACGGGTCATGGCCCCCAATGTCGTCGACCTAGACGTAGAAGGACAAAACGCCGGTGAGGATCTTCCTCCCGTGGCGGCCGAAGGCTCTCCGGCGACAGAGCACGGCGGAGAAGAAGAAAACACTGAAGAAGGGGAAGAAAAAGAGGGAGATGACAATAGAGAAGACGAAGATGGAGATGAAGAGGAAGGCGAAGAGGGAGAAGAAGAAGATGACGACGATGACGAAGATGACAACAAGGAGGAGGAGGAAGAAGATGAAAGAGCAGGAGCAGAAGTAGTAGCAGAAGCTCCCCCTCCCCGCCAGCCATTGCGCGGAGGGCTCCTGGCACCAGAGCCCAGCAAGGTAGGCACCTTACCCTCAGCCATTTTTTGTGATTTTTATTTTGTTCTTCAATTTCCATAGCCCTCGGTGAAGGGAAGATACTGAACCCAGAAAACCAGTAATGACGCCTTTTGAGGCGTCGTCGATTCAAATGATGACCTAAGGCTGGTCGTCAATTCAATTTTTTTATTTTCTGAAAATAGATAATCCGATGAAATAGCGCCTTGAACCATGTCATTAATTAAACCTGGCATATTTATTTATCATTTCTGCCTTTTTCATTTTTTGATATATTCATCATTTTCATTTTTTTTATTTTTATATTATGAACCACTGCGTTGGGACAAAAACACCCCAAGAAATAGCGCCCCCCACAGGGGCGTCAATTCAACAAATAACGGCCACTAGTGTGGTCGTCAATTTTTTTTTATTTTTTTATATTATGCATCATGTACAGAAATGCCCTCTGAAATAGCGCCCCCCACAGGGGCGTCAATTCATCAAATGACGGCCACATGGTGGTCGTCAATTCAGACAGTGAAGAAATTAGTCAGAAAGTGAATTTTCTTTTAGCAAATATGTATATTTATATGTTCCATTTGTTTGGCAGGGTTTGATGCGGACTAGGATCTCATGGGTCCAAGTCCAGGCATCATATTATGGGTTGCCAGATTTCCAGAGAGCTAGGGTAGAAGCAATGGGGTTTGGCCCCTTTCTAAGCATTGAGCCCATTCGCCCCGACCTAGCTTTGATTCAGGTCCCGAGAGAGAGATGGGATAGGACCAGTCGGGCATTTTTGATGCCCTGGGGGCACATGGTATCGCGTTTGGAGGATATTGCTCGGATCACTGGGCTGAGGGTAGACGGGGAGGCAGATAGTGGAGTGACCCTTCCAGATTACGGGGAGTTAGCCCAGAGATTGTTAGGGCTGGAGACTATAGCAGAGACCCAGAGGGAGTGTAGGACCATCTTTCGTACAGATCTGACCCTAGATATGGGATTAGGAGATTCCAGACAGAGACCGAGAGAGTCCATGGAGCAGTTTTTACAGAGGTTGATTGGGAGAGCCCGAGCTGCCTACTGCCAAGACCCAGCTCAGAGGGGGCGAGTAGATAGAGATTTGAGGAAGTTTTTGTTTCTGATGCTCGGGAGGCTGTTTCTAAGCATGAAGGGGGATGTGATCAATTGCCGATTCTTGGGCATCCTCCAGGATCTGGAGGGAGTTGGGAGGTACGCGTGGGGAGCCGCCCTGCTAGAGCACTTGATGGCCGATCTGTCCACGGGGACAGGTCGAGAGACGACTATTAGTGGCTTCTCACATTTTCTTCAGGCATGCATGCCCTTTTATTTATTTAAATGCTAATAAATATGATTATGCATATGAATGCTTACTGATGCAATTGATGGATGCAAGTATGGAGCCACTTATACATGTCGATCGGTCGGGTCGACCCGCGACCCGGAGACGAGGGGGCCTTCCCACTAGCACGACGGTGGCTGCCTCTCTTGACTGGAGCACCACACGCTTACGAGCTATGCGTTCTTCGGCGGGAGTTTCGTGACTACCCCGCCTCACTGGTACGTGTGTTAAATATGATGCATTTCCTTTATTTCCTGCTTTATGAAATACGATAATATGATATAATGATATGATGGTATGAATGCTATGATGTGATGATATGAATGCAGGTGGTTTGGAGACACTATGAGGGGATGCCAGATGAGGGTCAGCCTTGGGTCGTAGCGGGCCTACCTCGCTTTGGGCGTGAGCTTTGGGTTCATTGCCTGAATGAGATCGAGCAGTTATGGCTCAGGCTGGCGATGAGGACCCTCGGCCTACACCAGGAGTGGGTCAAGGTTGGAGAGCCCTGTGGGATCGGGCGGAAGCCCCGAGGGTGCACGAAAGCGACCGACTGGCGGATCTGGTTCCTAGACCAGTATGCTGACTGGCAGCGTGGCAGTACACGGGTTACTTCCCAGGCGGTGGACAGCTCGGAGTACTTACGACGCTACTGGGAGGTTTACGCCGGTCGACCCCAGATGAGGGTCACAGGGGTATGTATGAATGCATTTTTTTCTTTTTGTAAATGATATATGTTTATTTTGCAACTAATATGCGATGAAGGCAGGATGCATGGGATGCAACGGTGATGGATATGCAGGTCCATCTCCTTAGCAGAGGCCCAGCTCGCAGCAACGCGGGAAGACCTGGAGACCCTAGTGAGTGCAACTGTCTATATTCAAACGATTCATGAATTATTGATGTTTAACCACTGACAATCTTAATGAATGCAGCGTGCCCAGCAGGGGGCGGCAGGGAGAGAGACAGGAGGGGCCTCTGTTGGGGCAGGTGCGATGGATTCAGAGGGGGGGTGAATGAATCCCACCCTTAAAAAATTTCGCTCAATTAAGACTTAATCAAAAACTCTTTTGAACCCAAGAGCAAACATGTATAGCGCGCCTATACATTCATCTAGCGGAAGCAAAGGAAAGCAAACAACCACTGCACAGTAGATTTTTTAGGTGGTTCGGTCCACTAACCTACGTCCATCCCTCACTCCAAACCGGAGTGAGGCTTCCACTAGCACAAGCTAGAACCGCAGGCTCAGTCTGCAACAAATGCTGCCAAACAGCTTGTCAAACCAAGGGAAACAAATCCCTCAACTCAAGCTCTGCAACCCATAGAAGCTTGACACCTGGACTTGCTACCCACAAGACCAGAACCGGAGACGAATCTCCCTTCCTCCAAACCGGAGGGAACCTGCTAGTGACAACCCATCATTGGCAAACCAGAGATCACAGATCTCTCTTCCTCCAGACCAGGTGGGAACCCACAAGTGACTCCCAGCCACTTGCAACCAGAGACACAAGGTCTCCCTTCTCCTGAGTCCACAGGAGGAACCCGACCTCAAACCAGAGAGTCGGAAGAACAACAGTGAACAGAAAAAAGAAAAACAAGAAATGATAAAGGAAAACACAGTGACTACAAGCTATAAACAATTAAGCACAAAGGTGGCTCTCAATGGAGCTGGCTGGCCTGGATTTGATCCACGGTCCAGCAGGAACAGATCTTCAAGCAGCTTCCCTTCTTCTCCTCTAACTCTCTATCTCTCTCTCTATCTCTCTTCTTCTCTGCTGCACTTCTTTTCTTCTCTCGATCTCTGCTTCTCTTTCTCTTTCTCTCGTTCTTTTTCTTCTTCTGCTTTCGGCCTCTCTGCTGCTCTCTCCTTTTTCTTCTTCTGATTCTTCTACTCTCTGCCTCTCTGCTGCTCTCTTCTTCTTCTATCACAGTCTTGATCAGTCTTCTTCTGATGGAAGAAGCTCCATATTTATACCAGTAGCAGCTAGGGCGTGTGCAGGGCTTGTGCCCTCTTTGTCCTCGGATCACGTGCCAGGTGCCAACCTCGGATCATGTGCCCAGACATTTTCTTCTCGAAGGATGTACCTGTCAAGCAGTCATAAGAAGATATTAGAGGGATGTACAGAGTTGGTTCAGGTTTTGAACTAGGCATGTACAGACTTTAGATGCAGCATATAGGCAAGTATGTACAATGTGAGAATGTGTAGACTTTGAATGCCTTCATGTGACCTCAATGTACAAACTTGCGGGGGATGCACTTAGATGCCGTCAATAAGACGATGTACAGACTTGACAAATGATGCATGAACATAACAGAAAGGAATGTCCATACTTCTGTGTGCGAGCATGCTGCAAGGCAACGTATAGACACTGGCTGTCTAGACTTGCAATGCATGCGGCGATGACAATGAATGGACTTGTGTGTGTAGGCTGTACAGACTTGATAGCGTGCATGCTGCAAGGCAATGGCTGTACAGACTTGAGAGATGATGCATGAACACAACAGCAGGTAATGTGTAGACTATGCGTGCAATGTATAAACAATGTGCAGACTTAGAATGCAGCAATGTACAGACTCTGCTGTAATGAACGATGCCCAACTGCATAGTGTTTGGACTTAGAATACATGAGACAGCAATGTATAGACTTGCACGAGCAGGCGACAATGTGTAGACTTGATGCACGAACAGTGCACAATGAACACGGATGTACAGACTTCGTGGAAGGCATGTGCAGTGATGTATAGACTTGAAAGACGATGCTTGAGACAATGCATGCACAGACTTGGTCCTACAATGTATAGGCTTGAAGGTATGCACAGAGACGCTAAGTAAGACGGTGGTGAATAGACTTAGTCTCAAGACGATGCAATGTATAGACTTGAGATCAAGGGATGCACAGCCATTGGAATGTACAGACTTTGGATGCACTGTGCGAGACAATGTATGGACTTGAATGCGTGCATAAGACGCTGAATGAGACGGTCGGATGTACAGACTTGGTGATTTGCCTTGGACAGACTCACGATGTACAGACTTTGTGATATGCCTTGGACAGACTCATGATGTACAGACTTTGTAAGATGATGCATGCACAAGACGCTAAGTGAGACTGACCGATGTACAGACTTTGCCAATGTGCAGACTTTACCTATATGTAATGTATAGACTTGTGTTCTGAACGTAGGTAAAGATGACAATGTATAGACTTTGCGTGGATGACCAGACAATGTATAGACTTGCACATATGCATGAACAAGTGGCGATGTACAGACTTGATGAGGCGCTAAGTGAGACAGAGCTGGCTGTACAGACTTTGAGAGACAATGCAATGTGTAGACTTAGCGTGTGCTGTGAACAATGTATAGACTTCAATGTATGTGCAATGCAAAGGCTATACTGACTTTAAGACTTGAATGCATGGTGGCGAATGTACAGACTTTGAACTGAGATGTGTACAGATACATATGGAAGAGGTATGGAATGTACAGACGATGAAATGCATTGGCTTTGGCTGTGTAGACTTAAAAATGCACTGATGTACAGACTCTTGATGAATGCATGTTATGCACTAAACGATGTGCAGACTTTGAATGAGTGACATGCAGTTTGCAATAGGAAAGTATGTACATTGAACATGCAATGCATGAGAGACAATGTACAGACTTGTTAAATGGTGCACAAAACAATTTATGCACATCAGCTAAAGTATCATCAAGGCATAAGGCATACAGATCTGAGAGTAGACAGAGCATTACCTGATCTGAGCATTAACCTTACCTGTCATGATTTGACTTTGACTTGGGTTGACTTCATGACCTATTTGTCATCCTTAAACCTGTTCTGACAGTTTCTCATAATACAACAAGATTATATCATCAAGGATGTAAACATAATGAGGCATAATATTTGTCATCATCAAAACTCCAGAACCACAGGGGACACAGCAGCCTCCAGCTTGAGGGGGCGGAGTGCAGAGGTCACCGCCCTAGAGGAGCGACTCGCGGGAGTGGTTGCTCTGACCGAGGTGGTGGAGCGTGACCTCGCAGCACGGGTAAGTCAACAAAATTTATTTCAAATGTTTATGGAATTGAATATGAAACATATGATTTAACAGAATGATGCAGACTACAGATGATGTGACACACTAAGGCAAATGATGAAGAATGCAGTAGGTGAATGTGGGCCCTTGGACCTTATTCGCAAACACAATCGTAAGACTCGAGGTTGATTGGAAATCGTCGACCCACCGTGCACACCAGTTACCCGTGGTGACTCGGTGATGCCGAGTCGAGGTGGTGGAACAAGACCCTTGCCGGTAGAGGGTCAGCAAGGCTATGGTTTTCCCTCCTAAGGGTATAGTGCCCAAAATCAAGGGCGGGCCAGGTGCCTTGAGGGCATTGGGTCACTCTCCCACTTTAGCCCACGGTGACCGCACGTAAACTGGAAGCTCCGGGAACGAGCGCTCTCTCACCGACCAGCGGACTAGTTTCACAAATATTAAGTGAAAAAATACAGAGGAGAGCAAGGGCAGAAGCTCACCTGGTTTGTTTGAAGAAACCAACCCCGTTCGGAGACGATGGGCGAGCGGGGAAGTGTGGGTTCCCCGCACACTGTGCCGATGAAGCTTCGGCCGAAGACCTGCTAGTACAAAACTACTCCTCGCACAGGAGGGTGATCGTGGGGTGGGGAAAATAGAGGTTACATTCAAACACTACCTCCACGCAGGGAGGGGCGCTAAGCCGGCCAGGCGGGGTGGGGAGATTTGTTTGAATAGCGCCGATGGAGCACCCTGCCGAATCTGCCCAGGTCTGGAACAGCAGGATACGGAGTCGGTGTAGTCACTGCTGTGCACTCCCCCGAGCTCAGAAGTCACCGAAACCAGTGCCGAATTGTTGCTAACTGACCCTGGTACGCTGGTGAATTTTTGTGGACGGCTCCTTCGTCACCACCGGTCGGAGTGGACCCTGGAACAGGTGCCCTGCGCTCTAACTTGTTCTGGTTCTAGGATGCAGTAGCAGAAAGATTCGGGTGCCACGACCGTTCGCAAAGCCCGAACAAGGCGAGACCAAAACTAGAATGACCGCAGACGAGTCCTCTTCGAATGGCCGCCAGGGAGGGCACCAGACGATGTCGGAGCAGAGAGGGAGAGCCCGTTGAGTGGGGAGGTGTCTGGTCAGGTCCTGAGTGGCCTGATCTGCGCACCCGGGGGAGAAAAATTGGAAAACGTTCCTCCGGATGCCAAACGGGATGCCGTCTTCTGATGATGGAATTAGATTGGATGTAGAAGACCCCTTATGGACGACGTCTTCAGAAGTAATGGGGTGTGGCCGTGGGAGCTTCTGCACTGCAGCTCTGGTCCAGTTTCAGGTGCCGGTTGTGCAGTCGGACGAGAACGAACCCTCCGGACAGTAGGGATGTCAGATGCCAGCGAGACCACCTCAGCTGCGAAGCTATCTTGACGACCTTTCCGTCGATGTATGGTACGCCTCGAGAGGGGGTCGAATGACCTTGGGGCAGGTTCTGCAAGTCGGGCTCCTGCTGCTGCCTGCGAACTGGATAGAGCAGGAAGGTGAATGATGTTGGTAATGGTGGGGAGGGGTGAAGGGACTGCAATGGGGAGAGGGCTAATGGCTGTGGGGCTTGGATGGGGGTGAGTAGAGATGGTGGAGAGGCTGGAGAAGAGGGCTGGGTCACCTCTAGAAGGTGGAGGGGGAGGGAGGTGCGGCCAAGGGTGGAAGGTGAGAGAGAGAGGGGGGGCGCAAATGGGCTTAGGGGAATGGGGAGATGGGTTAATGGAGGGGTTAATGGTGGCCTAGGGAATGGGAAGGGTTGCCTTGGGGAAGGGTAGGGGTGCTTGGGGGAAGGGATTTCCCCGTGGGAAGGTGAAATGTTGTATGGGGAAGGGGAAAGGTTGCTTGGGAAGAGGGAGAGGTGCCTAGGAGAAGGGGATTCCACCTAGGGGTTGGAGGGAGATTAAATGGGAGGTATGGGGAAGGGGGAGGGGTCTTAATTAGAGGTGAATAGGGAGGAGAGAGAGTGAATTTCAAAATTGGGGGTGGGGAGGAGAGAGAATGGGGTTCGCCCCCTTTAGAGAGAGAGAGAGAGAAATAGAGAGAGAGGTAGAGAGGTAGAGTGAGAGAGAGAGAGAGAGAGCACAAGGGTTTCCATATTCAACTCAAATTTTTTTCATTAGTTCCAAATGGAGGGTTTGGAGTCCTATTTATAGGGAACTCCAAATTTACAAAAAGTCCCTACTAAAAAGACTAATGACACATTTCTAGGGGGAAGGGGGCGCAAGTGGGCCAAGCCCAAGTGATTGGGCCCATCACCCACATGATGACTACTAGACTTAGGAACATAACCACATAACATAGGTACTGGACTCAATTAAAAGACAAATTACATCAAGATGACTCAAAATAAAGACAAGAAGTACACCAAAGTGATCCATCAAAGTGCTGTGGAGGCCTGGATGTCATAGAGCTCAAGTCTGGCCCACATCGAAAGGAAGGGAGGTCCCGAGCCAGAGGGAATCATGGGTGATGCCCTCATCAATTCCCCCGGGCCGCGAAGAGCTCGACTCTGTCCAGTAGGGGCCCTCCCTGCTGCGATACTGCTCCAATAGGTCGGGGTCCAGCTGCTGGAGATCCTCCGGACTCACCCAGGCATCATCCGATGGTGGCCGTCCCTTCCACCTAACCAGATATCGCTCATGCGCCTTGCTCCGTGTGGTGGTGATCTGTTCACCTAATATCCGCTCTACTTGATCACGCTAGTTTCTCTGGCCAGATGGAGCTCTCGTTTGTGTAGGGACTCTCTCAAGGGGTGGGATAGGCTGGATCTCCTCACTGGGTGTCACCGTGGGACCCTTGTAGGGCACCAGGTCAGCTACATTGAAAGTGGGACTTACTCCGTAGTTCTCGGGGAGGTCCAACACATAAGCATCAGTGCCAAGGCGTCTCAACACCTGAAAGGGGCCTGCTCCACGAGACCTCAACTTTGAGATATTTCCAGGGAATAATCTCTCAGTTCTCACCATCACAAAATTACCAACTTGGAATTCTTGGTGGCTGCGGTGGGAATCGGCTGACTTCTTATAAACCTCATTGCTATTGTTGATTTGTTTGCGAATAGTGCCATGCAGTGTCATGAATGATGATCCTCTAAAGATGAAGGGAGGGCCTGGACAACCAAATTCAGCCCTATCAAGTGTTACATTGGTTTTGACGAACTTAGGGGGACCGAGGCATCCATAAATGGCTCTATCATGCATGGACTTTATAACAATGGTTGGAGGGCTGGGGCATCCATAGGGGAATCTATTGCGCATGGGTATAGCAAATGCCGTGGGTCCCGGACATCCATGAAGGTTCGTAACATGCTTAAGGCCAATGATGAATGTGCGAGGACCTTTGGACCAATCATGCATCCGACTTGACATGTGGGTGTCATGTATGAAAGGACTCGATTTTCTATTCATGCCAAGAGGTGTGATGTGCCAAGACATAGGAATTCCTTTCCCATAGGTGACTTCCTTATGTGGGGTGGTGGGGTGGCCTTCGAGCTTCCGCTCAAAAGGGTCATAGGGGTCAAAGAAGGTATGTGTCATGGAGTGGGGCACTTTCTTGTTTCCTAGGTGTATTTCTCCCATGGTCATGATACCCTTGGTGTGGGCCGGGTCTAGAGAGAGGTGGGCTTGGTCTATCCTAGTGGGTTGGGGTAGGAAAAGGTTGGTGGTGAGTAAGGTGGGTGGGTATAGGAAGGGATCGAAGGGGTCATGGTAAGGGTCACCTAGGGAGAGGAACTCTAGGTCCTCATGGTCCTCACATAGTGGTGAGTCATCCTCCTCTAATCGAACAATTGGGTCAAAGTTCATGAATGGAGGGCTTGATGTTCTACCCGAGATAAGCAACTCTAGTTTGCGGATAGCATCGGGCTCATCGGGTGTAGGGAGGAATAGAAGAAGGTCGCTAGTTGATGTGACACACCCTTGGACCTAGCAAGCAAGCACAATTGCATTCAAATGGGCCAAGTTGGGCCACCGCTCTATCGTCGCTCACCCAAACCCGGGGTGACTTGGCAATGCCAAGGGGAGGTTGAGGGGTTGGGCCCTTGCTGGTAGAGGGCCAGCAAGGCCAAGACTTGATTCCCAATGGGTATGGATGCCCAAATCAAAGGGGGCCGACAAAGTGCCAAGGGCACCGGTTGCAATTTCCCACGGAGATCACTCAAGACAACGGGGCTTGAGGATCGGGCTCTCACTCGCTTAACCAGCGGAATCAAGAACTAATATTGAAAGACAAGCACTAAATGGAGCGAGGTTAGAACACTTACTCGACCGGCTTGAAGAAACCGGCCCCGCTCGGAGACGAGGGCGAGCGGGGAGGCGGTGGATCCCCACACGCCCCGGCGGTGAAGCTTGACCTGCTCAAACCAATTACAACACTATGCCTCTCGCAGGAGGGGGATCTTGGGGTGGGGGTTAAATGATTACAATCAAAACTACCTCCACACAGGGAGGGGCCTTCAGCCGGCCAAGCGGGGAGGGGAAAACTAAGTCGAAGATGGTGAAGCAACGAAGATGCCGAATCTACCTCCTTTCAGCCAAAGGGGACAGACAGTCGGTGCCGGAGCTATAGATCTGCCTCTGGAATTTTTCCGGGGACGAGACCAGTGGGGAACTCTTCGTTACAGGAGCTGGGATGCTTCAGAATTTTGTTAATTTCTCCTGGGGTCGCTGCCGGTCGGGGCGGGAGCTCGAACATGGCCTCTGATTCTCGGACTAGCAGTGACAGGTCACCAACAGTGGGAAGAAGAGGCTGTCCCGGCCGCTCCCAAACTCCGAATTAGATGCCGTCAGCGCCGTTAGAACCGTGGGTAAGTCCTCTTTGCAGTAAAAGAAACGGGGATGCCAGAGAATGCCGGAGACGATCTGTGGTATCAGAAGAGTGAGGAGGGGTCGGTGCAGACTGTGGAAGACAGAGTTGCGCGACCGTGGAAGAAAATTGGTAACTTCTGTTCCCGGATGCTGAATAGACTTCCGCTTATTGTTTCTGAAAGTAGACAGGCCGAGGAAGAACTTTGCAGAAGACCTTGTGGCCTGATTCCTTCGGGGCTCGTTGTGATGAAGCTTTTCCTCCGGTTCTGGAACTCTGCAGTGGCCGACCTGCGCAGTCGGGGAAGAACGGGGTTCCTGGGCAGCACCGAGCTCCGATGAGGACGAAACCACTTCCGTTACGAAGAGGACAGGCAGCCGCTTCCGTGGATGCCTCTTATGCCTTCAGAATCGCAGGTAGCTGACCGTGATGGCTTCTGCAAGCTATTGGTATCTCTGCATCATTTGGACAGCAACCTGCAGACTTTGTTGAAGCCACCAAAATGACCTAAAGAAGAAGATGGAGGATGTGTATGTGTGAAAGGGGTGATGGGTGTGAAAGATGAAGTTTGTGGGAGGGGTGGGGATGCTAATGGTGGTAGGAAAGAGATGGGAGGGGGGCAGGGGGCGCAGGTTCTCAGCTGGAGGTAGGGGAAGGTGGGTGCCAGGGATGAGAATGGAGGGAGGTGGGAGGGGCGACCCTAACTAGAAGGGAGGGGAGGGGGGCGGCCAAAACGTGGAGGGAAGGTGGATTTCAAATTTTAAATGGCTTTGGAAGTTGAGAGATGGTGTGGGGAAGTGGAGTGATTGTGTTGGAATGGAGAAGATCTGGTTGGAATGGGGAGTATGGTGTTGGAATGGGGAGATTCCTACCTTGGGACTAGGGGGTGTAGTAAATGGGGTGTAAGGAAGTTGGGGGGCTTTAATGGTGGTAGGTGGGGGTTGGAGGTGGAAGGGTGGAGGGGGAGGAGAGAGGAATGGGGCGAACCCCTTAGTGGAAGGAGAGAGAAGAGGGATAGAGAGAGAGAGGAGGGGTGGGGAATCACTCCCCTAGGGCTTCTCACCCAACTATAGGATTCACTCCACTAAACTAGATTTGAATACTCAAATGGAAATCTTTTGTATTGAATCATTCATTAAGTTCCAAATGAAGGAAATGGGGCCCTATATATAGGAAGCCCACATTTTACAATAAGTCCCTTACAAAAAGACTCAATAACAAATAACCGAAGGGGTAGGGGGGGGCTCATGGGCCAAGCCCGAAGAATTGGGCCCAATAGCACATTACACAATCTAATGACACTCAAACTTAGGAAAATAAATGCAAGACCTAGGGACATGACTCAAATAAAATGAAAATTACATCAAATGACTCAAATAAATAGAACAAAAGGATAAGTGGGCCTTTATAGAGAGAGGCCCGAACTCAAATGATGCCGGAGTGTGAAGAGGACCCTAGCAAAAGGGAATTGTGGATGATGTCTCCATCACTAGTGTAGCAACCCACAGTGTAAATCGAGGAGATGGACCCGACACATAGGTGTAGGAGGTCAAGGCTCCTAGGTCGGTCGGCTACAGTGGTCAACATGCCAGTTAACTCCATTTGCCAAGATAGACCCTTAAGAAGATCCCCTAATGTTTCCACTTGATAGGATGATTGGATTGTGGTGTGATAGGTGGATAAGGGTACTATAGGAAGGTTTTGTTCCATCGGAGGACAAACATGGGCCATGATATCTCTAATTGGGTTCTCCTTCAGCCAACATAAAAGGGGTTCTCCTAAGATGAGCTCGGCCCCAACTAGGGAGGGTGGTGTAGGGTGAAGACCACTGTGCGAGGTTTCTTCTTCAACTTGGGCATGTGTTTCCCCCACAGTCGGGATGGTGACCATGGTGTTCTCCTCCTCTAGGTGGTCGGGTGTGTGAGCCAGGGTGCTTCTTACACATGGGATGGGAACTTCCCGGCCTAACTCATGACATTGTGACTCGTATTCTTCTTCCCAATCGGGGGAGGTCTCATGTACCTCAATCTCATTCTCATCCCTTTGGGGTGTAGAGGTTTTACTCTCCAAGGGAAATGGAAGGTCTTTTGGGGATGGGGTGATGATAGCTGGTGTAGGGTGCACCCGGGGTGGTGAGGGTGTTCGAACTTGGGTTGTGTTTGGGAGTGGAAGAAGTGGAGACCTAAGTTGGGGTAGGATTGGGGTTGGTAGTGGAAGATGGGTGGGTTGAGGAGGATTGGGTTGATTGGTTTTGGGGTGTGTGTCTCTCTTAGGGGAAGATGGAGGGGTGGTGGTGGGGACCGTGGAAGCTTGTGGGGTGTGGGTTTGATGGAGGATTTTGGGTTGGGTGGTGGCCAATTTGGTTTGAATGGTGGTGGTGATCGGGCTTGGAATCATTTGTGGTGGTGGAGTTTGGGCCCTAAGGGAGGTCTTGGGTTGATTGGGAGGGAAAGGGGGAGTGGGAGTGCTCCTCGGGTTATGGTTCTCAAGGTAGGAGTGGGAAGGTCGGGGAGTGAAGATCTTCCTAACCTCAATCTTTATCTCTTCCCATGAGTCTATGGGTCCTTTGGCTTCCCATCCAAATTCATCCCGTGGTGACCAAGCTCTAGGGCCGTGGTTCCTTTTTGCTTCGAACCGGTCAAGTCGAGTGGTGAGGGTATCTATATAGTTATGAATTTTGTTGATGACAGTGTCAAATTGGTCCATGGGTACTTGGGGCATCTCCCTAGGGTGGTCATGCAATGGAGTGATGGAAAACATGATGCAAGGGAGACTCAAATGTCAATGCCCTAGGACTAGACTCGTAGAGACAAGTCTAAAACTTGCTCTGATACCATTTGATGTGACACACTAAGGCAAATGATGAAGAATGCAGTAGGTGAATGTGGGCCCTTGGACCTTATTCGCAAACACAATCGTAAGACTCGAGGTTGATTGAAAATCGCCGACCCACCGTGCACACCCGTTACCCGTGGTGACTCGGTGATGCCGAGTCGAGGTGGTGGAACAAGACCCTTGCCGGTAGAGGGCCAGAAAGGCTATGGTTTTCCCTTCTGAGGGTACAGTGCCCAAAATCAAGGGCGGACCAGGTGCCTTGAGGGCATTGGGTCACTCTCCCACTTTAGCCCACGGTGACCGCACATAAACTGGAAGCTCCGGGAACGAGCGCTCTCTCACCGACCAGTGGACTAGTTTCGCAGATATTAAGTGAACAACTACAGAGGAGAGCAAGGGCAGAAGCTCACCTGGTTGGTTTGAAGAAACCAACCCCGTTCGGAGACGATGGGCGAGCGGGGAAGTGTGGGTTCCCCGCACACTGCGCCGTTGAAGCTTCGGCCGAAGACCTGCTAGTACAAAACTACTCCTCGCACAGGAGGGTGATCGTGGGATGGGGAAAATAGAGGTTACATTCAAACACTACCTCCACGTGGGGAGGGGCGCTAAGCCGGCCAGGCGGGGTGGGGAGATTTGCTTGAATTGCGCCGATAGAGCACGCTGCCGAATCTGCCCAGGTCTGGAACAGTAGGATAGGGAGTCGGTGTAGTCACCGCTGTGCACTCCCCCGAGCTCAGAAGTCACCGAAACCAGTGCTGAATTGTTGCTAACTGACCCTGGTACGCTGGTGAATTTTTGTGGATGGCTCCTTCGTCACCACCGGTCGGAGTGGACCCTGGAACAGGTGCCCTGCGCTCTGACTTTTTCTGGTTCTAGGATGCAGTAGCAGAAAGATCCGGGTGCCACGACCGCTCCCGAAGCCCGAACGAGGCGAGACCAAAACGAGAATGACCGCAGACGAGTCCTCTTCGAATGGCCACTAGGGAGGGCACCAGACAATGTCGGGACAGAGAGGGAGAGCCCGTTGAGTGGGGAGGTGTCTGGTCAGGTCCTGAGTGGCCTGATCTGCGCACCCGGGGGAGAAAAATTGGAAAACGTTCCTCCGGATGCCAAACGGAATGCCGTCTTCTGATGATGGAATTAGATTGGATGTAGAAGACCCCGACCGGATGACGTCCTCAGAAGTGATGGGGTGTGGCCGTGGGAGCTTCTGCACTGCAGCTCTGGTCCAGTTTCAGGTCCCGGTTGCACAGTTGGACGAGAACAAACCCTCCGGACAGTAGGGATGTCGGATGCCGGAGAGACCACCTCGGCTGCGAAGCTATCTTGACGAACTTTCCGTCGATGTATGGTACGCCTCCAGACGACGCCGAATGACCTTGGGGCAGGTTCTGCAAGTCGGGCTCCTGCTGCTGCCTGCGAACTGGATAGAGCAGGAAGGTGAATGATGTTGGTAATGGTGGGGAGGGGTGAAGGGACTGCAATGAGGAGAGGGCTAATGGGTGTGGGGCTTGGATGGGGGTGAGTAGAGATGGTGGAGAGGCTGGAGAAGAGGGCTGGGTCACAGCTAGCAGGTGGAGGGGGAGGGAGGTGCGGCCAAGGGTGGAAGGTGAGAGAGAGAGGGGGGGGGGTGCAAATGGGCTTAGGGGAATGGGGAGATGGGTTAATGGAGGGGTTAATGGTGGCCTAGAGAATGGGAAGGGTTGCCTTGGGGAGGGGAAGGGGTGCTTGGGGGAAGGGATTCCCCCTTGGGAAGGTGAAAGGTTGTATGGGGAAGGGGAAAGGTTGCTTGGGAAGAGGGAGAGGTGCCTAGGAGAAGGGGATTCCACCTAGGGGTTGGAGGGGGATTAAATGGGAGGTATGGGGAAGGGGGAGGGGTCTTAATTAGAGGTGAATAGGGAGGAGAGAGAGTGAATTTCAAATTTGGGGGTGGGGAGGAGAGAGAATGGGGTTCGCCCCCTTTAGAGAGAGAGAGAGAAATAGAGAGAGAGGTAGAGAGGTAGAGTGAGAGAGGGAGAGAGAGAGCACAAGGGTTTCAATATTCAACTCAAATTTTTTTCATTAGTTCCAAATGGAGGGTTTGGAGTCCTATTTATAGGGAACTCCAAATTTACAAAAAGTCCCTGCTAAAAAGACTAATGACACATTTCTAGGGGGAAGGGGGCGCAAGTGGGCCAAGCCCAAGTGATTGGGCCCATCACCCACATGATGACTACTAGACTTAGGAACATAACCACATAACATAGGTACTGGACTCAATTAAAAGACAAATTACATCAAGATGACTCAAAATAAAGACAAGAAGTACACCAAAGTGATCCATCAAAGTGCTGTGGAGGCCTGGATGACATGGAGCTCAAGTCTGGCCCACATCGAAAGGAAGGGAGGTCCCGAGCCAGAGGGAATTATGGGTGATACCCTCATCAATTCCCCCGGGCCGCGAAGAGCTCGACTCTGTCGAGTAGGGGCCCTCCCTGCTGCGATACTGCTCCAATAGGTCGGGGTCCAGCTGCTGGAGATCCTCCGGACTCACCCAGGCATCATCCTCGTTAACCATCACCTTCTGTAGGTATTCTTTCAAAGCCTGCTGGTGAACAGTGGATCTCTTTATCAGCTCTAAGATAGAAATCTTTACCGGGCTCTTATCTAGGTGCTTTAACAAGTCATACTGAGTGCCCGGTATGGATTCTTGTTCTTGCTCTTGTTCTTCTTGTCCCTGTGTGGGCTCTGACTTCCTTTGTGGGAATACACGATGGGACATCCATCCACTGCGGAGCACCATGGTTTGTGATGATTGCGCCTCTGTCGGGTTGTGGTTAGGCAGAGGATTGATGGAAGAGGAAGATGGGACGTTAGGGTTAACGGATGTCAGAAGGGTGACCAAAGGAGGAGCCTTTATGAGGATCCTTGTTGGGTGAGGTGTAGTGGTAGTCGGAGGGGTAGGGGGTGCCTGAACGGCTGAAGGAGGCGTAGGCCGAATGAGGAGAGGTCTAGGTAAAAATGGGGGATTTGTGGATTGCGGTGTGGGAATCCTTGCTGGCGGAGGGTTGGTGGTAGTAGTGGAGGGATTAGGTGTTGGTGGTGGGCGAATGAGGAGTGGCCTAGATGGCAATGGCGAGGAGTTGATGATTGGAGGGGGGGTTTGTTGTGGTGTGGAAGACGGTGGAGGACGAATGAGGAGAGGCCTAAGTGATAAGGGATTAGTGGTAATGGAGGGAATTTGGTTTGTGGTGCATAAAAGGGGACGGGATGGTTGGGGAAAAGGCGTCGGATGGAGAGGTGTTCTTAATAGACGAGGTGGTTGAGTTAGAGTTTGGTTTATAGCCTCGACAGAGGCGTTCTCTTTGTGCCCCCCTTGTCCTCTTTCCACTTCGTGGAAGGAAGTGACAAGGTTTACTTACTAGTTCGGAGGGTGCTCTGGCAATGGATTATGGACAATCCCCATGTCCAGTTGAGGTGCGGGAGCTTGCTGCTGAGGTGGCTGCTGAGCCTTCTGTTGCCAAGGAGGTCTTCGTGTCTTCAAAGTGGCAATGAATTGCCTCATTTCATCCCAATTAATGCCACCCTGATCATTCAAATCATAAATATAATCCTTGAAGTGAAAGCAATGATCTATATTGTGGCCAGGCTGTCGGTGGAAGACACAGTACCGAAAAGGTGTCCACATTAGAGGGCCAGGCCGTTCTTTCTTTTGGCAAGGTTAGCAGGTTGGCGGCCATGAGTGCATTAAAGATATCGGGAAGGCTCTTGGGTAATGGAGGGTAGTGGGCCCTTTTGGGGCTTGGTGGTCTTCATGGTTGCTGGGGGCCATAATTGGTGGGTGGCGGCACTTGGTGGTATTTTTGAGGAACTGGTGGGTTTGGGCGGACAGCTTGATTTTGTAGAGGAGGATGGAAGGGTCGAGGTGGAATATTTGCTTGGGGAGTGGGATTAAAGAAGGGTAGTTGTTGTGGGGGTTGTGGAGGTCTTGGGTTAGGGTGGCGGGAAGGTGCAGGGTTGCCAACCACACCCACCTGCTCATTGGTCACGGTGCCCTCGGTTGTGCCACCACTATTGTTAACATTAGTGTTCTTCCTGACAAACCTTGGTTTTTGTTCAAACATGCCCATGATGGGCGAATCTTTCATCTGAGTCTGTATATATCTAGCTCTCTCATAGAGCTCTTCCATAGTGCTCAGCCTATTCATGGCCAGAATGTGACAGAATTACGGAGTAGAATTTGATATAATCATTTTGACTTGCTCCATTCCCGAAAGGGTGTCTTTTAATTTTTAGGCCATAGCCCTCCACCTATCGGCAAACAGAATGAAGTCCACCACGGGCTTCATTTTCTCCACAACAAGATCTGTGACTGACAGAGATGGACCCACACGGTCCTTATATTTTAGTAAGAATTTCCGCTGAACAATATCAAAATCACTGGCTTCAGTCGGCTCCAAAGAATAAAACCATTCAAGTGTCGGACCATCTAGAGACCTTCTAAAGAGATAAGATAGGGAGATCTTATTATCTTGCCAGAAGGATGTTTCATACATAAAATTTTTCAAATGAATGAACGGGTTACCCGTTCCATTGTACCACCGGAAATTTGGCATCTCGGAAGGAGGCAAATGGAAAACCGGCAGAGTGGGGAGAGCAACCTCCAGAGCATTCTTTGGTGCCGTGACCTTCTTAAGCTGCTTCTCCGTACTAGCTATCTTCTGGAGGAGTATGGTGTTGGTGTCAGACTCGACTGGGGCCGGAGTAGAAGGGAACGGATTCGGCATAGGCCTCCTTAAGATTTGTGGAGGTGGAGGATATTAGGGCCTAATCACTGAATGGCTTGCTAGTTGAGCTGACGTAGCCATGATAGGAGTTGGTGGACGTGAAGGAATCTTCTGTGGGATCGCCCGGTCCTTAGGAGATGAATGGCCACCCGCAGCCTAAGGAGGGTTGGAAGATGAAGGGACAGATTTCCCTTTTAGAGCGGCCTGGACCGCCCGACATTGAGAATCGTCCAATTGAGATAAAGTATGAATCAAATCATTAAGATTAAGAGAAGGAGAGATGTCCCCGGATGTATTTTATGTGGTAGGTTGAGCTTGGGAGGAAGGCTCAACCTCTTGAGTAGTGGTATCTACCACATGGACTTGGGAATAATAAGCGTGGGAGGGAGCATAGTTTCCTTCATAATGGGTGAAATCTTGAGAGAGAACCTCATAGGATGAGTCAAATTGACCCTCCGCATAACCATCATAAGAATACCCGTAGTTGGCCATCTTAATGATTTTACCTGAACGAAGTTGCATGTTTAAGGAAAAGAAAATATCTCAAGCCAACAAATATAAGTAAGAGATAATCACCCAATCAAGCAAATTGTTCACTCAAGTTGTAATGAACCCAAGATTTTAAGGTTTTTCTTGAGATTAAAATGGATTTTAAAAGGTGTAATCAATTCTCTCTTTTCAATGTGGGTCCTAGTTTCAAATTTGAGTGTAACCTCCGGGTCAACTAAGTTCTTTCTCATTCCTTACCAACGGATGGGTTGACTAAACTTCGGGCACTTCAAATGGTACAACCGGCCCGGCGTCCGTGAGGGAATCCACGGGTGCGGGGACTTACGGAGGCCTTGGAAAAGGAATTTCCAGTCCAAAGAGATGGAATGCTGAATGGAGGGTCTTTCCAATCCCAAGAAAAGGGTGTGGAATCCTAGGAGTGTAGAGAGAGTAGGTCTCTCAACCAAATGCCCTAGTGCAAGCTAATGCAGGTAGATCAATCAACAATAATCAGATAATCAATAAATGCAGCCAACAGGTGAAGATAACGGTAAGAATCAAGGTTCTGTGAAGACAAAACAAAATGGTGACCTGAGCGCAGTCGCTATTTCAGTAAACCGCGAGTGTGTGACAGTCGCTAATCACTATAAACCGTGGCAAACAGTGAACATCAAAGTAAAATAGCGCCTTGATGTGAGGCGCTGAATATGTAAATAACACCTTTGTGGAGGGGCGTCAAATATCAGAACAGTAACCGCAGAATTGATGCCTTGGTATGAGGCGTTGAACGCAGGAATGACGCCTCTGCGGAGGGGCATCGATTATAAAAATGATAAAAATATTGAAAAATAAATGCAAACATCGCCTCTATGCGCGGTCGCTGACTATGAAAATAGCGGCTGGAGAGCAGTCGCTAATCAGTTCCAGAGAATAGAAAGCAATGAAAAACTAACAGAAATCAAATTTCCTTCTTAAAAATGCTATAGATAGTTCAAAAATTGGCTAATCCAGTGGGAGGTGTGCCTGTGGTGCACAAAGGAAGTGTGCTACATGGAGCACTAAGGAGGGGCACACGTGGGTGCCAAAGGAGGGGCACGCGAGGGTGCAGAAGGGAGGGGTACATGTAGGTGCCGAAGGAAGGGTAATCAAAATAAAAACATTAAGTGTCCCACCATGATCGCCAATTTGTGAATGTGTGACATAGACATTAAAAAGAAAGAAAATTTAATTTCTTAAGAAATTAAGAAAAGATGGATAAGCTAAGCATGATACGTGGGAAATAAAAGAGAAGAGAATAAAAGGAGCTTGTGATGCTCTAAGGAGGGTGATCGCTAGAGGGCTTACCTTAAAAATTAAGGGATGATCGCATGTACCTTGTGAAAAAGCGGGTGAGATTGTGAATCCTTCCTTCCTCCTTCTACCGGCCGGCCGATGAAGGGGGTTCTTATATTAATTACCCTTGTAAGACAAGCAAAGACAAATAAATAAGATGGATTAGCCAAAGTGTAGTATCAATGCTCTAAGGAAATAAAACTATGCAACATCAACATGAACACACCTGGTGTGTTTTGTTTAAAACCCTTAAGAGAATTAAAAGGGTGGAAGATATGCTATGGATGCAAAGGCAAGTAGTATGATATGTAGATAAAGATGTGATGATTGTCCCAATAGAATAGCTAGAGAGATGTGCGTGATGTGTAGCAAAAGAACTAAAGAGGGAGAGGGCCCTTTCTGTTGTTGCTGCAACAGTATAGGGAGAGAACAAAAGAGAGCTTTGGTCGCAGCAGGAAAATAGCAGGAGGAATAAGCTCCTGCTGTGGAAACGCAACAGGAAGACCCCTACAAAAGCTTGGTTAGCCAAAAATCAAAAGTCTCTCTTTCAACTGGAACCTCTTCTTTCTAATAAAAAATTCTCTCCTCTAACAGAAATCTCTCTCCCTCGCGGGTGGCCTTCTTGGAGAAGTATTTATAGAGCTTAAGATCTAGTTCTAATTGGATTAAAACTAGATATAAACTTCTAGAATATGGATTGGCTCCCAAGGAAAGGATTAAGATCAAAATATAGAAGATTGCCTCTGCAAGGAAGCAGCAGCAGAAACGGACACAGAAGCTTAAATGACGACTTCATGGTGGTCGCCAATTGAAATGACGACCGCTCACATAGCCGCAAATTCCTAGATTAGTTTATAGAAATAAATGACTTTTCATATTTAAAAATAGGAAATGACGCCTGCATATAAGGGCATCAATTAATGAGCACCTTCAAACGAGACGTTAATTACTTGAATTTTATTTTAAATGGAATTCGTAAAACCAAGAAATACCAGGAAATGACGTCTGCACATACGGTCGTTAATTTATTGAAATAACGACACCCATACAGCCGTCAATTAAATGACACCCTGCTGATGGCCGTGACTCACAAATATTCCAGAAAAATACCAAGTAAATTAGAAAAACTTCATTTTAAGTCAATATTGAAGTCCACTTTGGGGCATTACATCATGACATGAGATTTACTCAACATAGTATCAATTTTGGCGTGTCTACAACACTTTGTCCTGGCCGAGCTCTACCCATCTTGGTCTAGTGGCACTCCGCCCTGGCCGAGCTCCCAAAAAAATATATATATATATATATTACAACATTGCCATTACGGGTCTTACGCCCGAATCGGCATGAAATCTATCCTTTGCGTTAGCATTACCTTCTTTCTAATGAATAAACCCCTTTTTCGACGCAAGACTTCATGTCCTAGTCGATTCTCTCACAATATCGCCATTACGGGCCTTACGCCCGAATCGACATGAAATCTATCCTTTGTGTTAGCATTACCTTCTTGCTAATGAATAAACCCCTTTTTCGGCGCAAGACTTCGTGTCCTAGCCGACTCTCATACAACATTGTCATTATGGGTCTTACGCCCGAATCGGTATGAAATCTATCCTTTGCGTTAGCATTCCCTTCTTGCTCATGAATAAACCCTTTTTCGACGCAAGACTTCGTGTCCTAGCCGACTCTCATACAACATTGCCATTACGGGTCTTACGCCTGAATGGGCATGAAATCTATCCTTTGCATTAGCATTACCTTCTCGCTAACGAATAAACCCCTTTTTCGGCGCAAGACTTCGTGTCCTAGCCGACTCTCACACAACATTGTCATTATGGGCCTTACGCCCGAATCGGCATGAAATCTATCCTTTGCGTTAGCATTACCTTCTTGCTAACGAATAAACCCCTTTTTCGGTGCAAGACTTCGTGTCCTAGCCGACTCTCTCACAATATCGCCATTACGGGCCTTACACTCAACTCGACATGAAATCTATCCTTTGCGTTAGCATTACCTTCTTGGTAACGAATAAACCCCTTTTTCGGCGCAAGACTTCGTGTCCTAGCCGACTATCTCACAATATCGCCATTACGGGCCTTACGCCCGAATTGGCATGAAACCTATCTTTTGCGTTAGCATTACCTTCTTGCTAACGAATAAACCCCCTTTTCGGTGCAAGACTTCGTGTCTTAGCCGACTCTCATACAACATTGCCATTACGAGTCTTACGCCCGAATCGGCATGAAATTTATCCTTTGCGTTGGCATTACCTTCTTGCTAACGAATAAACCCCTTTTTCGGCGCAAGACTTCGTGTCCTAGCCGACTCTCTCACAATATCACCATTACGGGCCTTACGCCCGAATCGGCATGAAATCTATCCTTTGCGTTAGCATTGCCTTCTTGCTAACGAATAAACCCTTTTTTTCTGGCGCAAGACTTCGTGTCCTAGCCAACCCTCATACAACGTTGCCATTACGGGTCTTACGCCCGAATCGGCATGGAGTCTATCCCTTGCGTTAGCATTACCTTCTTGCTAATGAATAAACCCCTTTCCCTACAAAAGACTTCGTGTCCTAGGCGACCCTCACACAATATCACCACTACGGGCCTTACGTTTGAATTGGCTAAAACTCCTCCTTTGCGCTGGCATTGTTCCTTTGCCAACGAATAAACTGCCTTTACTAGCATAAGACCCTGTGCCTCAGTCAGTAGCTATCTGGTATCACCAAGGACCAAATATCACATGTTGACCTGTCACCATTCTCTTGTCATATGAATTGAACAAAAAAAAAGAAAAAAAGAAAAATGGGGCTCAAAGTAGAGGTGCCCCACCGGCCTTGTTCCTGCATTAGGACAAGGGCAAAATTGGCTATAACCCAGCTGTGGCGAAAACTCGAAAGGGCCTCACGGGCAAAATCGGGTACCCCGCCACGTGAAAACCCGAAAGGGCGCGTTGGCAAAAGCAAGAGGGGGCTGACTTTGGTAAAAACCCGAAAGGGTGCTTGAGCCAGTAATGTGATAAATTAAAGTTCCTCTTCACCCTCATCCCAATAAAATTCCGAAAAGGGTGATCACCACAGATCCCACCAGAGACCTTTTCCTCAACATCCTTGTGACCCTTGTCATCATCGGCGAGATCGGTCCACATCCTTGTGACCCTTGCCATCATCGGCAAGATCGGTCGACATTTTCCCTTAACTTGGACCTTCCGTCCTCATTAATGAATAAACCTATCTTTTGCTTCGGCATTTAACCAATGTCGATGAACAAACTTGTGTTCGACCCTTGTCATCATCGTCAAGATCGGTCTACATTTTCCCTTAACTTGGACCTTCCGTCCTCGTAAATGAATAAACCAATCTTATGCTTCGGCATTTAACCAATGTCGATGAACAAACTTGTGTTAGACCCTTGACATCATCGGCAAGATGGGTCGACATTTTTCCTTAACTTGGACCTTCCGTCCTCGTTAATGAATAAACCTATCTTTTGCTTTGGCATTTAACCAATGTCGATGAACAAACTTATGTTCGACCCTTGTCATCATTGGCAAGATCGGTCGACATTTTCCCTTAACTTGGACCTTACGTCCTCGTTAATGAATAAATATATCCTTTGCTTCAGCATTCATCCAATGCCGATGAATAAGCTACTGTCGACCCTTGCCGCCATCGGCAAGACCGATCAGTACTCCCTTAACTTGGACATTCCGCCCTTGTTAATAAATCTACTTTTGCTTCGACATTTAACTGGTGTCGACGAACAAGCCTGTGTTCGACCTTTGCCATCATCGGCAAGGCTGGTCGACGTCTCGTTAGCCCGGACCCCTCATCCGTTGCTAACAAACGAGCCCACGTTCATCCCAGATTCGTTCCGTTAATCAAGTAAAAAAAAGAGAAAAAAAGAAAAAAAAAGAAAGAAAGAAAAAAATGAGGCTTAAAATAGAGGTGCCTCGCCGGACTTGTTCCTACATCAGGACAAGGGCAAAAATGGCTATAACCCAGCTGTGGTGAAAACCCGAAAGGGCGTCGCAGGCAAAATCGGGTACCCCGCCATGTGAAAATCCGAAAGGGCGCGTGCCCAAAAGCAAGAAGGGGCTAGCTTCGGCGAAAACCCGAAAGTGCACTTAAGTCGGTAAAGTGATGATTTAAAGTTCCCAATCTCCTTGTGACCCTTGTCGCCATCGGCAAGATCGGTCAACCTCCTTTTGGCCCTTGTCGTCATCGACTAGATCGGTCAACCTCCTTGCGACCCTTGTCATCATCGGCAAGATCGGTCGACCTCCTTTTGGCCCTTGTCATCATCGGCAAGATCGGTCAACCTCCTTGTGACCCTTGTCATCATCGGCAAGATCGGTCAACCTCCTTGTGACCCTTGTCATCATCGACAAGATCGGTCAACCATCCTTGTGACCCTTGTCATCATCGGCAAGATCTGTCAACCTCCTTACGACCCTTGTCATAATCAGCAAGATCGGTCGACCTCCTTGTGACCCTTGTCATCATCGGCAATATCGGTCAACCTCCTTGCGGCCCTTGTCATCATCGACAAGATCGGTCAACGCTCCTTGTCGCCCTTGTTATCATCGGCAAGATCGGTCAACCATCCTTGTGACCCTTGTCATCATCGGCAAGATCGATCAGCCCTCCTTGTGACCCTTGTCATCATCGGCACGATCAGTCAACCTCTTTGTGACCCTTATCATCATCGGCAAGATCGGTCAACCTCCTTGTGGCCCTTGTCATCATCGACATGATCGGTCCGCATCTATTGACCCTTCTCACCATCGGCAGGACCGGTCAACCTTTCCCTTAACTTGGACCTTTCATCCTGGTTAATGAACAAACTTCTTTGCCTCGACATTCAGCCAACGTCGATGACCAAACCAACCACTTGACCCTTGTCACCATCGGTAAGACCGGTCAACATTCCCTTAACCTGGACCTTTCATCCTCATTAACCAACAAGCCTTTGCCATCCAGACGGGAAATCTGTCCAAACATAGCTCATCCGCTGGTCCCGCTTCGCTCGAGCCTTGCTCGCAACACCAGCGGCTGGGGGGCATTTGTTGGCACTCAAAATATGCTCAACGGTGATCAAGTCTCAAAGACAAATGATGCGGCCAACTGAAGCACAGAAGCCGAAAGAGATCAATACACGGAAGCCTTCTCAAGCTGCCAGAGCCTCAGGTCATCCGATACAAACACCAGGAGCCTCACCTCAGGAGGATCGAGAAGAATACACCACCAGCCGGCAGTGTCGTCAGGACTGCCGAAGAACCGGTATCGACTCGATCATACCGCGTAGATAATATCTGTCGTCCGACCAAAGATGAGCATGCATCCGTCGTCCAACCAAGGGTAAGGATGTACCCGTTGTCCGACCAAGGACAAGCATGCATCTGTCGTCCGACCAAGGACAAGGATGTACCCATCGTCCGACCAAGGATGAGAATGTATCCGTCATCCGACTAAGGATGAGAACATATCTGTCGTCCCACCAAGGACAATAATGTACCCGGTGGTCCGCCACCTGAATGAAAGATCCTCCCATGGTGATAGAACATCCTCGGCCCTTCAGAATAGGGGACCGAAGGCTCTGTCAGTAGAAGACCCCGATGACCCGGCATGGGTACGGCTTCTCAGCATATTAGGTCCATTAGTGACCAAATGATCGCCCAGTGAAGGCAAAAATCACCCTGGATGGTATTCCACCTCCCAAGAAAGCTTTGTGCGTGAGTCAAGCCGAGGCAGAAGCACAAATCACAGTGTCGAAGGCCGTGCCAACGGAGGACCCGCGTGTTCAAGCTGCAAATGCACGAGTTTTTGAAAAAGGTGGTATGTCGACCCGAGGGCTTCGTCAGGACTTCTCACCTAGGTTTTACAAAACCACGGTGAGATGAATGGTCACGGTGACCCCTTGAATTAGTCCGGGACCCACTGTCTAACCTCTGTTAAGCAAATGGGGCTTATCCGGGGCACCCTTTCACCGGCGTGCCCCCTATCCCAGCGCCCTCATGCCCAGCGCGCCAGATGCAGGTGGGGCTTCCTCGGCGCGCATTCTCCACGCCAGGAGAGCCTTCGTCTATATAACTCTACTTGGTTCGGCCAAGTGAGAAGAAAGGGGAGATAGATACGAGAGATTCGAGAGAGCAAGAGGGCATATACATTGTGAGAGAAAGCTTGGGGAACAAATGAGGGGCTTCTTCCTTCACTAGGAGAGAGAGAGCTAGAGGAGAAGTCGTCTTCCCCGCTCATTCATCCAGAGAAGTCCGGTGCCGGAGAAGAGCCTTTTTGCTACCGATACTCTATTTTCGAGGTGGGTGGCGGAGCTCCACCAATCTCCTTCCTCTTTTCTTTTCTCAGAGAACCCCTGCGAGGGTGTGATATTGTAGCATTCAGGGTGATGATATGAGCCTTGTGATGTTTTGCTTCTTCTAACTATCGTCTATCCCTGTTATTCCCAGCTTGAATGCTGGCTATGTGATGTGAAAGCATTTGTAACGATCCATCTGGGCATTCGCCCTTCTGATATTTGAATAAAAGTACCAATACCAATATATATATCTGGAGATTAATTGCTATCTATTCGATTGCGGTTTCTTCCTATGGTTTCTCCGGTGCATACACCCTAGTGTTTTCAAGGGCAACAGTGATATCATCACCCCTCTCCCCAGAGGTTTCTCCTCGCATCAGCTTCTACCATCTCCGTGGAGGGTTTATTGGTCAGAGGAATGCACCTCGATGCTCCCCTGGTCAGAACCCTGGGACCTTCTCCCATCACCCTCCCCCCGTTCCCAGTCACGAACAGAGGGGAATGATGTTGTCCCTATAATCTAAACGCATCGCTCGTTGGTACCGTTGCCTCTCTGCTCGCCATGTCGATCGTTTAGTGGTTTACCCTCTCTAGTTTGTGGAAACCCCCATTCTAATAAGCTAACCTCTGTGCCAACAAGCTAACCTCGGTGCTAACGTAAGCTAATCCTCACGCTAGCTAGTTAACCGACTGGTTTATCAATGTGTATAGTCTAATTGACTCTTTCTATCGAATGCATTCTATCCTGCTCTACTCATGACTGTTTTCCCGAAGAATCTACTAGACGGGGAGAGGGGACATCCCTTACTAATATTCATGAACCACCGTTGGATCATAGGGTCATGCCCCTCGATGGCATGTACTACTATGATCCATTAGAGGTGAACATTGATAGGGTTTTGGCCCAACACCAAATCCACCGTCCTTAGGGATATCGTGGTGACCATGGGTTGTATGCCCCTCGTAGGCTAGTCCTCAGGGCTCTCCTTCCCTATCTGTCATCCCTTTTCGGATTGTGATTTGACCACGGACCGGATGCCCCTCGTAGGCTGGTCCACGAGATTTTTCCTTCCCTTATTGGTCGTCTTATCCGATCGTGTTCCAACCCACGGAAGAGTGGTGCCCCTCGTAGGCTAGTCCTCGGAGTTTCCTATCCAATTGGGGTCCGCTGGATGCCGTTGTGCCGTCCGGCTTGTTAGGGGCTTACTCCGCTACGTGAGCATGTCCCCGTTTCTCCCCTGCAATCCTCCATGGATGGGGAGATGCTGGCCAATTTTCACCAGGTTCTAACTAATGAGTTATCCTTGTGATATGGACTTAATGAAACTTGTTTCTCAAAGAATGAATGTCGTGCTTGAGTATGAACCTCGCACGAGCTTATGACTCTATTGCTAGGGAGCTTGGGACTCCAACTTAATAAATAATTAACACAATCAAACCCAAAATCCTCAGGAACATCTTAATAAACCAAATAGACTCAAAAATACCCAAAAATCAACTTAAACGGCGCGGCCTTAACCGGCACGCCCTAATATGGAGCGGTACCCCCCCGCGCCGGAATAACATTAGACTCAAACTCAACAGATTTTAAATGGTCCATACCCGGCACGCCCTAATCCAACGCACCCCAAGCCAGCCGCGTAGGGTAAACCATCTACCCATGCCCGCGCCATTTAACCCCCTTTACCTACGTTTGACCGCGTCGGGGAACTCTTCTCCTACACTGGGTTGCGCCGATTTTGAATAAGTACTCTCTATCACGCTGTCTTAATCCCTCACACGACTTTGGAGCAATCTTTGCCTCCCGCGATCGAGATTAATAAACCCAATTAATCATAAACCAAATAAAAGGGGACTATTCAAGTCCAAACCATTTTCCTATTATGCTTCTACTATTATGTTTGGTATTATCATGCTTTTGTCGTCATGCCTCTATCACCATTTTCGTCTCCCTCGGCGGAGATTAATAAACCTGATTAATCATCGTCTATCTTTATGATTCTATTACCATGCTTCAGTATAATCATGAGCACCATGTTAATGCATGCATGCTTGCATGGACCCTCGTTATATCAAATGGCACTGATGGAAGGCCGGGTTACGCCCGACCGGAAGTCTTTGCTATGCGCGATGGTGGTCTTCAGGCCTGTGTCCTCTGCCACATATCGAGGATTTCCAACTCAATAAACCATGCCTCTTTTACATGATAGATAAAAGCATTTCATGTGACCTCGTCATATGCATCCCTTTGCATCTTACTTCGGCCTCGGACAGCCCACTATCTCGACAATTAATCAAAGGTTTTCTTCATTATGGGAGATGTAATTAACGTCATAGCCTTTATGGTATGACGGACTGCTGGTCCTAACCCGAATCTCACTCTCGCTCAACACGGGTCAGATGGAGCGCACAATAAATCTGTCACTTATGTGACTGGCATGCCTGCGCGGTCAACTAATCAATTGATTATTGATTAATTAATTGGTTGATCGATCAGATGAAAATAAAGTCTCGCAAATAGGAGAAGAGCCACATCATGGTAAGAGAAGGGATAGTTTTAGGCCATGTAGTTTCAGAAAGGGGAATAGAGGTTGACAAAGCCAAAATTGACTTGATTTCCAATCCTCCTCCCCCTTCATCTGTTAAGCAAATCTGATCATTTCTTGGCCATGAAGGTTTCTACAGAAGATTCATCCAAAACTTCTCCACCATTGCTCGACCTCTCACACAATTGCTAGTCAAGGACACTCTCTTTCATTTTGATGATTCTTATCTTGAGGCATTTAGTTCTTTGAAAGCAGCCCTTACTCAAGCTCCTATTCTTCAATCTCCTGACTAGTTGCTTCCCTTTGAGATAATGTGTGATGCCTCAGATTATGCTGTTAAAGATGTCCTAGGTCAGAGAGTTGAAAAGAAGCCTATGGTGTTTACTATGCGAGCCGCACCCTCACTGATGCACAGCTGAACTACACCACCACAGAGAAAGAACTGTTAGCTGTCGTGTTTACCCTGGAAAAATTTTGATCATATTTATTAGGGGCAAAAGTCATTGTTTATTCCGATCACTCAGCTCTGAAATTTTTGCTGTCCAAAAAGGAAGCCAAACCCCATTTCATTCGGTGGATTTTACTATTACAAGAGTTTGATTTGGAAATAAGAGACAAGAAGGGGTTGGAGAATGTTGTTGCTGATCACTTATCAAGAATTGTCATACCTGAAAGTGCCCCAATGTCTGATTCATTTCCTGATGAGCAAATTGTTTCCATCTCTTACGCAACAACCCCCTGGTTCACTCACATAGTCAACTACCTAGTGGTAGGTCAAATTCCATGAGGGTGGTCTAAGCAGGAGAAGGATCGATTCTTTTCAAAAGTAAAGCACTATTTTTGGGAGGACCCAGAGCTGTTTCATATGGGTCCTGATTAAATCATTAGAAGATGTGTCCCCGAGGAAGAACAACAATCTGTGTTGAATTTCTGTCATCATTCTGCTTGTGGGGGACATTTTTTCGGAAAGAAGATTGCAGCAAAAGTTTTACAAAGTGGATTTTATTGGCCCACGTTATTCAAGGATGCTTATGAATGCTCTAAAACTTGTTTGAGGTGTCAAGCCGTAGGCAACATTTCGAGAAAAGATATGATGCCATTAAATCCCATTTTAACAGTAGAAATCTTTGATGTTTGGGGAATTGACTTTATAGGACCGTTCCCAACATCTTTTGGAAATGAATGCATCTTCATGGCAGTCGATTATGTCTCAAAATGTATTGAAGCTACAGCCACGAGGATAAATGACCACAGAGTTGTAATTAAATTTCTTAATAAAAACCTCATTTCTAGATTTGGGTGTTCGAAGGCTATTATCAGTGATGGGGGTTCTCACTTCACCCATTCTCAGTTCCGAGTTTTGCTCCGAAAATATAGAATCACTCACAAGTATGCAACCCCTTATCACCCCCAAACCAGTGGCCAGGTAGAAGTTTCCAACAGGGAGATCAAAAACAACCTGCATAAAATAGTTCGGTCGGATAGGAAAGACTGGTCCGAGAGACTAGATGATGCACTTTAGGCCTACAGAACTGCATTTAAAACTCCCAATGGCATGTCTCCCTACCATCTCATTTTTGAAAAAGCCTGACACTTGCCCGTAGAACTAGAACATAGAGCATACTGGGCCATCAAGCAAGTTAACTTCAATCTCACTCAAGTTGGGTCCCAAAGAGCTCTACAAATGAATGAACTGGAAGAACTGCGCAATGAAGCCTACAAGAATTCTAAAATCTACAAGGCCAAAATGAAAGCTTTTCTTGATAAACATTGTAAGACCCGATAGTTAACGGATTCTTATCAGTATCACCATATAAAAAGATTCATGAATTTATAGCTTTTATTGGGCTTAATGGGCCTAGTTTAATGGGCTTGGTCATTTTTATTAGCTTTTAGAAGCTAGATAGGGCATATATGCAATTTTACTTATTTTAGGGCCTTATTGCAATTAAAAGTTTTATAACAAATAAAAATATCACAAAAATTAGGTTAATTCTTTTTTTTATGAAACTTCCTCTCTTTCCCTCTCTCTTTCTCTCCCACGTACGCTCTCCCCTCTCTCTTACTCTCTCGGCGGTGTGATCACCCCGGGGCTTTGCAGGGATTGCAGGTGGTGGCCTTGGCGAGCCCAGGGCGTGGGTAGAGTGGCGGTGTCACCATGGAGGCGAGCCGTGGAGCGTGGAGGTAGGAAATCTCTTGTGAAGGGCGTGGCTACTTCGTGTAGAACGGGCATAGATCGGCGTTTTCGTCTTAAACCAATTAGGGGGATAGCTTCCTTACCTCCTTAGGACCATTTCCCCATCCATTGACATGCGAGTAGGGGAGCTACATGCATGAACATCATCATTTATGCTTTAAAAGCTTGAACTTCGTCATTTGTGTTTTCAATCCATTCTTGGCCATTATTCTTATGTTTTTGGACATATAAATGTTATGGAATGGGTGTGTGGTAGTTCTAGACGGCTTGCGGTCGTTCTAGATACCATTTTCATCATTGTGTAAGGCGGTGGACCTTAGTGGTCTCACCCCAGATCGTTTACGATTTCCTGGCAGTCCTTCGATTGACCGTTTGTGGGCCTTAGCGGCCCAGTAAATGGCCGCTAAGACCCTTTGACCGAGTAAGGTGGTGCGAGCCAAGCAGCCCCGTCCTAGACCGTTTTCCATCATGTGGCGATCAGTCGTGCGATCGTTTGCCATTCTGTTTAAATTATATGAAATGTTCATAGCTAAACGGTCAGGGTAACGACCATTTGGGCCAGTGTAGCGGCTAATCATTCGACCGCTTACGAAGTCCATGTGGCCCTATGTTAGACCATTTTGTCCTGTAGCATATCAATTATATCCTGTTCATTTCATTATGCATTTAATGATACATGTTTGCCATGTTTCGATATTTTTGCAAACTGTGGCACATTTTTATATTCCAATAAAATTGTTTTCACTTTCCTTGTGATGGAACCACTAATCGTAGCCCGACCTCCTTTAGTGTCGGCCCACCTAGGAGAGGTGGTGGGGTAATCCCAGTATACAATTTTTAAGCTGGTTTTCGTGGGCCCCTTTGCTTGGCAGTAGCATCCTACTAGGGGGGAAAACTAGCTAGAGGCCTGGCTCAAGGCATTGAGCCTGTGTGTGCACACGTGGTCAGGGGCGTGGACTAACACTGACGAGTGTGACCCTGACTAGTTCTTGACATTGGTTACTGTTACGTGTCTCACTTGTTGCGTTCTAGGCTAGTGGAGATACTTGAGACGTAGTATAAGTCGTCAGTGGACGCGTCTGGTCTTCTTTCTGGTCATCCTCTCTTTCTCCTATCACTTGGAAATGATGGAAACATTGCATTTTTATTCTATTATGATGCTCATGTTTAATTATTCAGTAGAAGAGTAAGTGGCATTTCAGTTAGCTGTCTTTAAATTATTCATATATCTGTACAGCTTTATTAACTGTCATTTTCTTATGCCATTGCATGATTAATTGCTTTTATAAGTTTAGCTACGAGGTAGGGATCTACGTGAACCCTCCTGAGTCCTTGTTGTGAGACTCACCCTTTCCTTTCTAGGTGAGCAGCAACAATCGTCCGCCGGTGGTTCTCGTGCTTTTGACAGCAGGTCATAGGTGCCAGCAGTGGTCTATCTGTCTGTTTTTCTTTCCCTTTTGACCGGGGTATGCCCCGTGTAGTTGTTTATTTTTACTTCTATATAGTGTTTGGACTTGTGATGTTGGATCTAGACTATTTTATATAAATATATCACTCTGATATTGTAAATTACTTCCACTTAAAATTGCCATTTTATAATGCGCGTGTAATTCTAGTTCGTTATGCACCTCCTCAACCAATCCTCCCAACCCTTACGGGGCCTGATCAGCCTCTTGGGTGGCGTCTCCGAGTTCTTGGTATCGGTTTACCAGTATCCAGATCTCCGGGTCGTCACAGTTGGTATCAGAGCGGTGTTGGGGTGATGTATAAGGAATTGAAATTGCAATAGTCCAGAACAAGTCCATGTGTACCACTATTGCTGGCTTAGGTTGTTTTTCCGTGATTGCTTATGATTCTTTCATTGTGTGTCTTTTCTTAAGCCTAGATTTCAATGCCGCCTAAACACAGACTTCGTTTCCAAGCCAACGTGGCCCAAGAAGTTCCAAGGGAAGAGAGAGGTACTTCGCCTCATCCAACGAATGATTAAGTGCAAGCCCATGTCGACCCTATTGCTAATGAAGATTTGTTGCCTCAAGGTGGTCGTGGTCGAGTTCTTATGGAATTTCTTTTTTTCCACCCACCAACATATGAAGGACAAGTGGATCCAAATGTGGCTCGGGTTTGGCTAGATCCAATCGAATGTGTGTTCCGTTCTATGGAGTGTACTGAAGATGAGAAGGTGATGCTAGCAACATTTCAGTTGCTGGGGGCAGCGCTCGCGTGGTGGACCACAGAGTGGGAGGTGACTTTTAAGTCCCGTCCTCTTCGACTGATTACATGGAAGGAGTTTGTTACTTCGTTCGAGCATACATACAGTCCAGCATATCACGAGATGGACAAAATGTACCAGTGTATGGAATTGGCTCAGGGCGAGATGAAAGTTTTGCAGTATCGGAACAAATTTATGGAGTTGGGTCGATATGCTCCTCATGTTCTTGCTGATGAAGGGCTAAAGACTAAGCAATTTCTGCGTGGTTTGAAGCTGGAGCTGAGGCAACCACTTATTGCAACTAGAGTGGCAGAGTTAGATTTGGCTTATCAAGCAGCGACAGCATTAGAACTGGATATGGCAAGATCCCGAGGGCGAACCCAAGTTGAGCCAATGCAGCAGAGTGTGCAGCATCAACAGGCTAGTAGTCAACCAAGTGTGATGGGGGTACCATATTCTCTTCCTTCTCCCAGTGGTACTTCCTCCATGAAATCTAAATTCAGGTGGATGTTCAGGAAATCCAAGAAGCAATATGACCGGCAAGCTTCCTCTGGTACTGTACATCAAGCAACACCCTCTTCTTTTCAACGATAGGGATCGATGGCTAATCAGCCGAGACCATGTCCGAGGAATGGTGGTAGTCATTTGGGTAGACCATGTTCGATGCCCGTGGTATTTTTTCGGTGTGATCAGATGGGACACGTGGTCTGTGATTGTCTGTTAAGGCCGAGGTAGCCTATTCAGTTTTTACAGCCACAACAGTTCCGACCTCCACCACCATCATAGTCACAACAGTATTCACAGGCATCAGTATCGTCATCGCAGCAGTCTACGGCAGGTGGAAAGAAGCAGAAAGGGAGAGTCACGCATATGACTCGTTCTGAAGCAGTTGCGTCTCATCTGGTGGAAGGTACTCTTATGATTTATGGTCATGCAGCCCGTGTTTTATTTGACTCAGGTGCTTCTCATTCATTTATTTCTGAAGATTTTGTTGCTTGTATTGAGGAGCCAACATCAGAGATGTCTTGTGAGTTAGTTGTTGAATTGCCTTTTGGGGAGTTCATGTTTACGCCTTTCTGTCTTGATGAGACTCCTATAGTGATTGGAAATCAGCAGTTTCCAGCTAGGTTAAATGCGTTGAAGTTGGTAGACTATGATGTTATTCTGGGCATGGATTGGTTAAGAGAATTATTGAGCCGTGGTTGATTGTAAATCGAAGAAAGTTTATTTTCAACCACATGGGAAAGCGGCATTCTATTTTCAAGGTATTCGATCTCATTCTCCTCGCTTGCTTATTTCTGCTATTCGAGCCTATACATTACTTAATGCAGGTTGTCAGGGATTCTTTGCTTCCGTGGTTGCTGTTGAGGCACCACAGCAGGAGATAGATCATATTCCTGTGGTTTGTGAAGTTCTTGATGTGTTTCCTGATGAGTTACCAAGCTTACCCCATAGCGAGAGATTGAGATGGTGATTGAACTAATTCCAGGTTCGTCACCTTTATCAAAGGCACCTTACCGTATGGCTCCTGCAGAATTGAGAATTGAGAGCACAGTTGTTAGAATTGCTGAAAAAGGGCTACATCTGTCCTAGCTTTTCTCCATGCGATGCTCCTGTGTTATTTGTAAAGAAGAAAGATGGAAGCCTGAGGCTATGTATTGATTACAGGCAATTGAATCAGGTGACTGTCAAGAATAAATATCCTTTGCCCAGGATTGATGATTTATTTGACCAACTTCAGTTGACTAGTGTCTTTTCACGGATTGATCTTCGATCTGGTTATTACCAATTGAGGATTAAGGAATCTGATGTGGAGAAGACTGCTTTTAGCATGAGGTATGGTCATTATGAATTTTTGGTTATGCCATTTGGGCTAACCAATGCTCGAGCAATGTTTATGAATCTAATGCATCGTGTGTTTCGTCCCTATTTGGACCAATTTGTGGTGATCTTTGTGGATGACATTTTAGTCTATTCGGCTTCTAAGGAAGAACATGTTCAGCATCTTAGGGTGGTATTGCAGACTCTGCGAGATCATGAGCTCTATGACAAATTTAACAAATGTGAGTTTTGGCTTCGAGAAGTTCTTTTTCTAGGCCATGTGATTTCTGGCGATGGAGTTGCAGTTGATCCTGTTAAGATTGAAGTTGTTCTTCAATGGCAGAGCCCTAAGACCGTGATAGAGATCAGGAGTTTTCTAGGTCTTGCAGGTTATTATAGAAGATTCATTCATGATTTTGCATGGATTGCCGTGCCAATGACTAAATTGACTCGCAAAGATGTGCCATTTGTGTGGTCGGATAAGTGTGAACAGTGCTTCAATGATTTATAAGGTTGCTCACCACTTCTCCAGTGCTTGTTTTGCCTTCTGGTTTGGGTGGATTCGTAGTGTGTACGGATGTTTCTCAAGTAGGTTTGGGTGCAGTGCTTATGCAACATGGCAAGGTTATAGCTTTTGCATCCCGGCAATTAAAGCAACAGGAAGAAAATTATCCCACTCGTGATCTAGAGTTGGCGGTGGTGATTTTTGCATTGAAAATATGGAGACACTACCTGTATGGTGAGAAGTTTGAGATCTTTACATATCATCAAAGTTTGAAATATGTGTTTTTGCAAAAGGATTTGAATCTTCATCAGCGTCGGTGGATGGAGTATATGAAAGATTATGATTTTACTCTGTCTTATCAACCTGGCAAGATGAATGTGGTGGCTGATGCATTGAGCAGGAAAGTGCAGATCAGTCATTTGTTGATTCGAGAATGGAAGTTGTGGGAACAGTTTCCTTGTGAGACATTCAGATTGAAAATTCCCCGTGATCCGATGGTAGCTGTTCTTGCTAGTCTTGTGATGACTCCAGCGATTTACCAGCAGATCAGGGAGGCACAACATGCAGATTCTGAGTTGTCTTGCATTGTATTAATGCCAGATGTGGAGTTCAGTGATGATGCGGTGGTTTGATTAAGAGATAGACTTTATGTTCCAGCTGATGATTCATTGTGGAATGTTATTTTGTGTGAGGCGCATGGATCCCATTATGTTATTCATCCTGGCACCACGAAAATATATCATAATGTGGAAAGGCAATTTTGGTGGCCAGGTATGAAAAGGGATGTAGCTGATTTTGTGTCTAAGTGTTTGACATGTCAACAGGTCAAAGCTGAGCATCAAAGGCCTAGAGCAATGCTTCAGCCTTTGGAGATTCCGATGTGGAAGTGGGATCATGTTACTACTGATTTTATTGTGGGTTTACCCCACACTTCTCAAGGCTATGATGGTATTGGCTGTTAGTTGATCGTCTAACTAAGACAGCAAGATTATTGCCGATCAAAGTGTCATGGAATGTTCAGAAATTGGCTGAGCATTATGTTGCAAAGATTGTGCCATTGCATGGAATTCCAATGTCCATTGTGTCAGATCATGACCCGCGTTTTACTTCTGGCTTTTGGCGAAGCTTTCAAAAGGCATTGGGTACAGAATTGGCATTTAGTTCGGCGTATCATCCTCAATCTGATGGCCAATCCGAGAGGAGCTTTCAGACATTAGAAGATATGCTGCGATCATGTTGTCTGGATTGGCAGGGTTTGTGGAGTCAACACTTGCCATTGGTGGAATTCTCTTATAATAATAGTTATCATTCCGGTATTGATATGGCACCGTATGAAGCTTTGTATGGGCATCCTTGTCATACATCGTTGGACCGGTTTGAGACTGGTGATCAACTGTTGACAGGACCGGATATGATTCAGTAGTGTGTTGATGTGGTACATCTAATCAGGCAGAAAATGTTGACAGCTCAAAGTCGACAGAAGAGTTATGCAGATCGGTGTAGAAGACCATTGCAGTTTGAGCTTGGAGATTCTATTTTTGTGAAAATGTCTCCAATCAAAGGCGTGATGAGATTTGGGAAGTGTGGAAAGCTTAGTCCCCGATATATTGGTTTGTTTCTTATCTTGGAATGTGTGGGCCAAGTGGCTTATCGACTTCAGTTGCCATCGGCGATGCAAGTAATCCACGATGTGTTTCATGTATCTCAATTAAGAAAATATGTTCCTGATGCATCTCATGTCTTAGATGATTCAATGTGGCCTGAAGTGACAGCGGATCTATCCACGCTAGAGTTTCCGATACGGATTGATGATCGTCGTGAACAACGACTGAGGAATAAGGTAATCCCTCTGAAAAAAGGAAGTGTGGCAGCGTCACTCCGGTAATGAGGCTACTTGGGAACGTGAGGACGAAATGCGTCAGTAGTTTCCATTTTTATTCGAGCAAGGTATATTTTCCTTCAGTTCTCTCCTTGTGCTTCCTTTTAAATTTTGAGGATGAAATTTCTATTAGGAGGGAGGGACTGTAAGACCCGGTAGTTAACGGATTCTTATCGGCATCACCATATAAAAAGATTCATGAATTTAGAGCTTTTATTGGGCTTAATGGGCCTAGTTTAATGGGTTTGGTCATTTTTATTAGCTTTTAGAAGTTAGATAGGGCATATATGTAATTTTGCTTATTTTAAGGCCTTATTGCAATTAAAAGTTTTATAACAAAAAAAATATCACAAAAATTATGTTAATTCTTTTTTTCTGAAATTTCCTCTCTCTCCCTCTCTCTTTCTCTCCCACAAACGCTCTCCTCTCTCTCTTGCTCTCTCGGCGATGTGATCACCCTGGGGCTTTGCAAGGATTGCAGGTGGTGGCCTTGGCGAGCCCAGGGCATGGGTAGAGTGGCGGTGTCGCCATGGAGGTGAGCCGTGGAGCGTGGAGGCGGGAAATCTCTTGTGAAGGGCGCGGATCCTTCGTGTAGAACGGGCGTAGATCGACATTTTCATCTTAAACCAAGTAGGGGGATAGCTTCCTTACCTCCTTAGGACCGTTTCCCTATCCATTGACATGCGAATATGGGAGCTACATGCATGAACATCATCATTTAGGTTTTAAAAGCATGAACTTCGTCATTTGTGTTTTCAATCCATTCTTGGCCATTATTTTTATGTTTTTGGACATATAAATGTTGTGAAATGGGTGTGTGGTAGTATAAAATAGGTTTAGCAATGTTTTCCCGTCGATTTGAATCGATTGGGAGGGAACTCCATCGAGTTTCCCCTATTTCGGATTCTCTGGATGGCTTGTAGTCGTTCTAGAGACCGTTTTCGTCATTGTGTAAGGTGGTGGACCTTAGCGGTCTCACCCCAGACCATTTACGGTTTCTTGGCGGTCCTTCGATTGACCGTTTGTGGGCCTTAGCGGCCCAGTAAATGACCGCTAAGACCCTTTGACCGAGTAAGGCGGTGCGAGCCTAGCGGCCCCGTCCTAGACCGTTTTCCATCATGTGGCGGTCAGTCGTGCGACTGTTTGCCATTCTGTTTAAATTATATGAAATGTTCATAGCTAAACGGTTAGGGGAACGACCATTTGGGCCAGTGTAGCGGCTAATCATTCAACCGCTTACGAAGTCCATGTGGACCTATGTTAGACCGTTTAGTCCTGCAACATATCAATTATATCCTGTTCATTTCATTATGCGTTTAATGATACATGTTCACCATGTTTCGATATTTTTAGAAACTGTGGCACATTTTTATATTCCAATAAAATTATTTTCGCTTTCCTTGTGATGGTACCACTAATCATTGCCCGACCTCCTTTAGTGTCGGCCCACCTAGGAGAGGTGGCGGGGTAATCCCAGTATACAGTTTTTAAGCTGGTTTCCGTGGGCCCCTTTGCTTGGCAGTAGCATCCTACTAGGGGGGAAAACTAGCTAGAGGCCTGGCTCAAGGCATTGAGCCTGTGTGTGCACACGTGGTCAGGGGCGTGGACTGACACTAATGAGTGTGACCCTGACTAGTTCTTGACGTTGGTTACTGTTACGTGTCTCACTTGCTGCTTTCTAGGCTAGTGGAGATACTTGAGACGCAGTATAAGTCGTCAGTGGATGCGTTCGGTCTTCTTTCTGGTCATCCTCTCTTTCTCCTATCACTTGGAAATGATGGAAACATTGCATTTTTATTCTATTATGATGCTCATGTTTAATTATTCAGTAGAAGAGTAAGTGGCATTTCAGTTAGCTGTCTTTAAATTGTTCATATATCTGTACAGCTTTGTTAACTGTCATTTTCTTATGCCATTGCATGATTAATTGCTTTTATAAGTTTAGCTGCGAGGTAGGGATCTACGTGAACCCTACTGAGTCCTTGTTGTGAGACTCACCCTTTCCTTTCCAGGTGAGTAGCAGCAACCGTCCGTCGGTGGTTCTCGTGCTTTTGACAGCAGGTCATAGGTGCCATCAGTGGTCTGTCTATCTGTCTTTCTTTCCCTTTTGACCAAGGTATGCCTCGTGTGTTGATAGTTTTTTTGTGTGATGTGATGATAATGATGTGTGTGGATATGAATGTAGTGGTATGAGGGATATATGTGTGAAGATGTGTGAACAAGTAATAACCTAACTCAAACAATCACCAAAATTAGGAGCATGGGCATGTCATCAATGTTCATGAGGAAGAAAACTAAAAACACACGCCGGGGCGTGGAGCAAAGGAATAAAATAAAAACACACATTGAAGGTGTGGAGCAAATAAAGTAAAGGGAAGAGCAAGCAAGATGATGATAATGATGAACAATACCCAACTAAGGAAGGGTGATCGCCACCAAGGTAATTAAAATAGCAAAGCTAAGATAAGTACCTTGGAAAGAGGAGGATAAAACACCCACCCACGGAAGATGAAAACCAGAGATCTTCGAGCACAAACAGTCCAATATTAGGACGCGAATGAACCAGAAACGGCCTTACGATAAGCCGCCAAAGTCTCGCAAATGGTCCAATGTAGAGCTGCCAGAGCACATAGAACAACAACTTGGGACTTGAATCTCCACTTCTCCTGGCCGGCCAGAAGAGTTGGGCCTCAAGCTAGGAACCCTGTAGACCTACAAAAAAGTGTAGAAGCACAGAAAAATAACCCAGATTAGCCCTATGACAAGTGTAGCAACTATAATGCAAATAAACTAAAGTGCATGCAAAAGGAATGGTGGATACCGGGGAGGTTTGGTTTTTTAACCCCTGTGGGGCATGGAAAAGATAGGAGGATGTTTAAAAACATGATTGAGATGCAAAGAACGTGGAAGAGGAAGATGAGAATATGCTTGTGAATGCTATGAAGAGGGGAAGAAACTAAAGAAGAAAACAACACTATTAAACCCTTGGAACTTAATACTCCTTGGACTTGAAGGCTAATGGACGTAGACAGCACTTCTCCTTGATGGGTACTCACTCCAGAACGCGACAACACCTCGACGTAAACTCCAAAATTCTCCTCCTCAACCCATGAAGCCAAGGGTTCTATTTATAGACCCTCAAACTATCTGGACGAGTTGGAGAGATTCCAGCGAAAAAGGAGGATGAAACTAAGCAAACTCTTGAAGATAACACTCCTAAGAGTCCATAGAAACAAACTAGAGGTTCTGGGAGTCTCTATTGAGAGAGAAATCATCAAATCAAAACTCTAATTCGGCCACGACATAGCAGAGAAAAAATAGTTCTAGCAGGACTCTCTGTCTGCACAAACGGTCTTACGATAAACCGCCACTTGGAACAAACGGTCTAAATATAGACCGCCACCCTCGGATGTTCTCCAAAAGATAAGGCCAACGGGCGAAAAGCTCGTGAACAAGACTCTGGAACTAGAAAACGGTCTAAAGTAAACTCACCACAATGCCTCTAACGGCCTTACGATAGACCGCCAGAGCGCAACGGATAAGAAAGGATAAGGCTGAAAGAAAGATGTTGGCTCTGGACTCTTGCGTAAGCAAACAGTCTTAAAATAGACCGCAAAACGCCATCAAACGGCCATTTGATAGACTGCTAGAGATAGTGGCGTGGCAAAACAAATGAAAGGCATACTAAGCTTCAACCCATGGAAAAAACAAATAAGGAGCGAGACCCAATCAAGGAGAATGACCCATGAAATAAACCTCAAAGCTGACCAAAATGCCCCAATAAACGGTGTATAACCCGGAGCATCACAAAGTTAAATAAGGAGATGACCCAATTCATTGGTCATAAAACGGGTGTCAACACCGTGTAGTTGTTTATTTTGACTTCTGTACAGTGTTTGGACTTCTGATGTGGATCTGGACAATTTTATATAAATATATCACTCTAATATTGTAAATTACTTTCGCTTAAAATTGCCATTTTATAATGCACGTGTAATTCCCGTTCGTTATGCACCTCCTCAGCCAATCCTCCCAACCCTTACAGGACCTCATCAGCCTCTTGCGTGGCGTCTCCGAGTTCTTGGTATCGATTTACCGGTATCCAGATCTCCGGGTCGTTACAAACATATTCAAAGGAAAACTTTTCAACCAAATCAAAAGGTTTGGCTTTTTAATTGTAGGCTGCGCTTGTTCCCCAAAAAGTTGAAGTCTAGATGGGACGGACCATTTGTAGTCGTTAAAGCTTTTGACCATGGTGCTGTAAAAATTTTGAATCCTAATAATGGGCAAATTTTCACTATCAACGGCCAACGGTTGAAGCCCTATTTGGAAAATGGGCAACTGCAAAAGGAATCTGTTACTCTGAGTGATGTGGAATAGATCTTTGAAAGTTTTCATGTGTCTGGCTGAAGACGTTAAACTTAGCGCTTCTAGGAGGTAACCCAATATTTTTTGATGCTTCTATTTTAGTGTTTTGCAGTAGATAGGTCAGGACGAAGACAATGTTTCTCCCCTACTCATACGCATTTCTGATTACATTGCTACTTTCATATGTTATTGAGGATAATGGCATTCAAGTTGGGGGGGAGAGAAAATTTTTCATGATGCATATAATACAACTTGATAGGAGCTTTTTGCATACCATTTGTGCATGAAAAAGATGAAACCTCCAATTGAATTCTCTTGATTTATGCTTTTATTGAAAGTAATTTTGGAATGGAAAACCCTAGGAAAAGGATGATGGAAAAGCTATTCAATCTAGCTACAGAAAACTGATATAAGAATCTCTTTAAAAGTTCATGTGCACTATAAAAAAATGAAATTCACATTGCACACTAATGAAACAAATAGGACAAGCCTTCTGTTATTTTGAGTATTATGTTTGACGCTCTACACTTCTCAAAAAAGAGATATTTTCAAGCTTTTTACTGAAATTATCTATAAGTGAAAAAGCACATTGAAAAAAAATGATGCATTCACCATGAAAAATACCCCTAATCTTAGTAACTGGGCCTACTTCACCTAAGACGTGTTGACATTCGCGTCAAACGGAAAAGGGAACCTTGATCTGCGAAACTGGGTCTACTTCTCCTAAGGCAAGAGTCGAGATTCGTGTTAAATAATGAAGGGTAGTGCAGCATCATGTGTGAAGAAAATATATAAGATCCCAAGGGGACAATGAAATAAGGCAGACTAAAAGCTGGTGTGCTCAATACTCTATGTTAGGAGGTGCAGGGTTGAAAGACACATACTTGAATTAACAAATGAGGGATGGAATTATCTTTACTGTGGATTTAGTATTACACATGCACAAGTGCTATTGAACTTTCGGATGTATTCTTAAGTCACGATCTAAGGCTAGTGCCTATTAAGGTTTTCAGATTCCTAATCTTTAGCAGAATCAATGAAAGAAGAGCTGGAGACAGAAGTATGAATTTTGTAGACTTATGTTGGTCTTAAATTTTAATCTATTTGCATTGCTAAGGGACTAGCAATGAGTAACTTGAGGGGTGTGATGAGTATCACATCTTGTATCATAACTTACATCACATGTATCATCTTTCGCAATAAAAGTATACAGTTGTGCAACATGGATAGTTAATTCCACTCTCACACATAATTTGAGTCTGCATGCATTTTATCATCACTTGTGAGCAAAAATGACAATGAGAAACATTTAAGAAGTTGCATAACTATTCTTGGATTAAGCACAATGAGTATTTGATCTTTTGCAGGCCCTTGTGAAGGAGCAGAACCAGAAGAAAGAGGTGCCCAAGTGACCAGGCGCCCCTTAAAGGGCGCCCAATACACCAGGCGCCTCCTCCAGGCCTGCTGAAAGATAGAGAAGAGAGAGAAGATAAAGACAGACAAGAAGATGCCCCTGGGCGCCATTCCCTAGAAGATGACTCCACAAATAGTCGCCTCTTTCACAGCACCATTGGTACGAAAATAGCAGAAAATGTTAGAAAATGAAGAAGGCGCCCTAATGCTTGGGCGCCCCCTTCATATGGCAGCCAGAAAATGGCGGGAAGAAAAATACGGAAGAAGGAAGGTGGCGGGAAACCCAATGAAAGAGGCACCCAAGACATCAGGCGCCCCTTTCAACAGGCCAAAAATTCAAAAAAAGTAAATAAATAAGGTGGCACCCTTCTGCCTAGTCGTGCATTCAAATAAACGCCCAGTGCGTCAGTCGTAAATTCAAATGCGTAACTGACGCTTGTGAAACCTCCATAATGTCTCCTTGATGTGCTCACTCGGTCAATGGGCATTTATGGGCCCTCAAACTCTATAAAAGAGGCATCGAGGCCCCTCTTTTCACAACCTTTTCATTCCCTCTTTCTTTTCTCCCTCGTCTATCTGTTTCACTCTCTTTCTATCGAAAGTTCATCTTTGTGTTCCCCACAGCCATTTAGCTTAGCATTTTCATGCGTTTCTGTTTGTCATTTTAATTTTCAATCTTCATCAAAGTTCATTTTCAAATGTTCTTCAACTTCTCATTCTCTCCCATTTTTATATCATTCTCGATTTTCCAACTCTCTGTTCCTCATCTTTTTACTATTCATTCACCTTTTTCAGTCACATTCTTCCTCCATTTTCACTAACCTCCTCACGTTTTCTGCCTCCACTATCTTCATCAAAGTTCTTCCCCTTTCCATGCTCTCCAACTTTGTCTTCTACCACATCTCCTAATTCCCCTCCGATTTCAAACTACTCTTTCTTCTTTCACCCTCTTTTTTACCAACTTTTCCCTTTCACTATTCACCTCATTTTCTTCTCCATTTTAAATTCATGCATCACATGCCTTAGAGTTCTTCTTTCCACCTCCCATTTACATTCTTCCACACCTCCCTTTGGCGGAGATTCTCCCTTGGTGCCCTCAAGGCGGCGTTCACATCCAAAGCGGGGCAGACTCAAAGGCTCAGCACGACGTGGACGGTGGCGATCTTCCAATCCCGGCTACATTTCTTCCTCATTTTCCTTTGTTCATTTACAAGTTGTAATTTTTATTTTCATGGAATTGTAACTTTTATTTGCATAGTAATAAAATTTCACTTTAGTAAATTGTGTTCTCATTTTCTCTCTCCATCTCTTCCACATTTCTCTTCTTGATCCCTCTCAAATTCTTTAGTTAGATCTATTTCAATTCCATGCATCTTTACTTTCTTTTAATTTAAAGCTCACTCAACTCGGATTTTCTCAAATACAAGCAATTTTCCAAGTAGGGCTCAATTGAAAATATTTCTTCCTCGTAGGATCGACCCGTATTCTCATCACTTTACTTAAATTTTCAAAGCTATTTAAGCGAGTGAGTGCGGTTATAAATTTTGAAATTGTATGTGGCACGACATATTTTAAACGACATTTGCCTAGCGCATCAGGGCCCCATGCACTTATTCCTCGTTCGTGCCAACCACGGGTGGGGGGCATTTGTTGGCACCTAAAATACAGCGCCATATACAAGAAGAGCCCCCCCGATATGATAACAAAAGTTTTGACACAGTGTCCCAAGAAGCACACTGGGTCGATCTAAGCTCGCGTCTAGAATTGATGATGAAACCCGATCGCTTGCAAGTGTGCCCCGCACACCCGATAATGCACTTAAGGAGAAAGAGTCAGCACGCTCTTCTCGACGGTGATACTCTGAATGTCAAAGTCAACTTGAATTTGTGTTAGGCTACTCACGCTGAGATAACTCAAACCCTGCGTCCTGGAAGGACGAGGTGAACCCCCAAAATTTTGAAACTCGCATTGCACGTCCAATGATACATCCCGAAAAAGGAACGACACGTTTCTACCCAACGACGAAAGGCAAAACATCAAGAGTGCTTGAGATGGCTTCGTTAAGAGCAATAGACAACATGATCCGGTGTCATTTCGACGTCGAAATAGGTTAACTGTGCCGATTCAAAGCACAGATCACCTATGGAACAGGGGCCTTATACCCACGCTGATTCAAGCACCTGGTGGCGTCGGATGAGCGGCACCGGATAACCCATGCACCCACCCTCTCTGATTGGCGCCTGGTGATGTTGGATAAGCCTGGTCACCCTATAAACAGAGGAGCCACTGAGGCAAAAAAAAAAAAAGAAGAGGGAACGGAGAATGACAACAACAACAAGAGAAAAAAAAGGATTAGAGATCGAAGGAGAGAACTCTAGGAGGAGAAGAGAGAACTGAGGGAGAAGAAGAGGCTCTGCCATAGGTGGGTGTGATTGTATATTTTCTTTTTTTTTTGTGTGTGCCTAATGAAGGGCTATAGTCCCATGTATTCTCCGCTCTCGATGAATAAAACAAGGAGGTTGGCCATTTGGTCTTGATTCTGAAATGTTATTGCTTCGCATGTGTGTTATGTCCTTTTTGTGTGATGTATACTCCTATGCCCTGAATGAATGCCATTCTCTTCCCTTCCCCATCAATGATTTGTAGTCAGTGTATGTGTTCTGGTAAACCTCCTTCTTGGCACTAGCCCTCAGAGTTTACTCAGAGCAGTGAGTAGGACCCCAAGATGCGAATGCCTAAAGTTCTTTTCTATTCTTCCCCAACGTATGATGGAGACTGCATCGGCATCATTCCGCTTCTCTGTTGTGAATTTCTTCCCATAAGGATGCCACAACCCGTCCCCTCCTTTGTACTTCGTTAGAGTAAGGCGATGATCGGCTGCCCATCTTACTCAACCTCTCCCTCTATTGATCTTCCCCTTGTAGCGAGATTGTTAAACGGATTACCCTCCCTTCACCGTGAATCGGCGGGGTTTTTCTGTGTAAACATACAGGTGTTGACACCCGTTTGTAGCCCACAAGTTACGTTATTTCTCTTATTCATCATTTTGATGTCTCGAATTACCCATTATTTTGGAGCCTTCCTTGGATGGATTTCGAGCCCATTTCATCATTCCCTAGCATTTGGACTTTGGAGATCATGATTTCTTAGAGCCCTGGGGCTTATTTTATCAGCTTCCGGCATTCCAAGTTGACTTACGGCCCATTTAGGTCGACTTCTATCCAGTATTCGGCCCCTTTCACTACGCAGTCCTGAACGTGGTCCTTTTTCATCCTCCTTTGGTCCTCTATTCATTAAGTACCCTTCACCAAAGTTATTTTTTATAATCCCTACATTTTCTTCTACTACGCCATTGGCCAATTCTCCACCGATTTCAAGTTATTCACGTTTTTCTGACAGGCTGCATAGTTCACCTGCATCCCAACATTTTTTCTCTCTGTTCTCTCCCTATTTTCTCCCTCTTCCACTCATTTTCTCATCTTCCTCTCTTCATAAAAGTTGTTCATTTTTTAGTTATCTACAATTTCTTATTCTATTACTTTCGCTAGTTCTGCACCGATTTCAAGACATTCTCTGCTTTCCAACATCATGTGAAGCCTGCCCAAAAATTTTTCTTCCATCAACCTAGCCGTCCTTGGAAGACCGCTAGGTGATGGTGGCAGTCTTCCCAAGACCGTTGGCCCCAAGCAGTGCCCATTTTGCCTCGTTTCACCTCCAAAAGTCTTGCGGTCCTCCCTAGACCATTTTTGGGTACCCTTGCAGTCCTCCCGAGACCGTTTGTGGGTACCCTTGGGGTCCTCCCATGACTGTTAGGATCCTCATGCGGTCATCTGATAGACCGTTTTCTAGACAGAGAGTCGTAAACTTCATAAACTCCGATTTCTTCACCGTGGGACTCTTTTGAACCTTTGTTCGATCCATTTTCTCCGAGAAGAAGCTTCCAGATTGACTCTAATTGATTAAGGACTCTTATTCCCACTATTATCCATGAGATTTATCAATCTAGAGCTCTATTTTGTGTGTTCATCTCAAATTTAAATTTTTGGGTTTATGCAAGTCAAACTCTATCCAATCAAGCTCCGGGCCCTTCTTTCCACACGAATATCTAATAAATTCTTCCACGAATTGAGTCCCGCTTAATTCTATCTCTTATCCTCACTATTATCTCGAGATTGACCCAAAGAACTCGAGTTTTGGTGGGCTATATCTCTTGGAATCTTGGCAGAACTTTTTGGATTTCTGCACTCCTATATAAAGCACCCTGGTTCGCAGGTCGCGAAGGGGGGCTCTTCTTCGGTTCGGGACGAAGCCATGCTGCACCATCTACTCACAACTTCAACCCTGACCAGAAGAGGGAAGTTTTAGCTTTCATTTCCATATTCAAGGGCTTAGTTTCATCATCTCTACTCTTAGTTCTCCCCTCCTACTTTTCGTAAATCATGACAGCTGCACTATTTCTCTACTACACCTGCACTTTTCCTCGTTTTGCATGCACTCTCCCCGCAGTTCTACTACGTGTTTTCTCCTCCCATTTGTTTCTATATCATCATAATACACACACCTATCTTTTGCACCCTTCCACGAGGGTTAAAAACCTCACCCCGGTGCATTCTCCCTTTATTTCTCATGCTATTTTATCACTTTAGGATTGATGCTACACTTCATGTTTCTAATGGGTTTTTCTCT